>MNCI01001204.1:58248-85542 GCA_015680685.1 Gnetum montanum
CTTCTTGGCATGGTACTCAGTAAAAAAAAATTTAAAAATTTGATTTATTTCCTCTTTCTTAAGATCAAATGTAGATTTCAAAATGATAGCTCAATCAAAGTCACTCTTCCCATTTTTGATTTCTTCAAGAATAATGCAAAAGGGGAGTCATCACTCATTACATTAATGATACTTGGTGCACTACATCCATAACATCATATGTTGAAATAATGAAATTAATGTGAATGCAAAGGCATAGGATCTACCTCCACAAATCCAATATGACATCAATGTAGAAGTTACTACTTCATCAATAGTAGCATCCACCTCCACCCACAAGTGTTGGATCAAGAACTACATAGACTAAGGTAGTAAGCACTAGCTCATATGTACATACAAGAGGATCATGTGTTTATCATCTAAAACTAAGTTATCTTTAAAGGTCCATACAAATAGTTAGTTAGGAGGGCTAGGGACTTGCATATTGAAAGTCTAGCATAAATATGAGCAAGCATCTTTGAGACTTTTAGCCTTGAGATGGCATCATCTGAAACTCCTTAATTAAGTGGGAACATATTGGTTCTCCACCTCTTAAAAAAGCATCATATAACACCATCCTTGCGTTACAAACCACTAAGGAATAAAGGGCAAATGCAAGATGGACTACACCTTAGTCTTCACAGCACCTACAAACATAATAAGAATTCATAGCACACATTAAATATTATGTAGAAGTATAGTGAATACACCTTAGATATTACATATGGATAAAGACCCAAGACACACACACACACATAAGATACATCACAACATGATGTGACATAGGTCACCACAACAAGATAATAATGACTAATCCTACACTATGTGCATCTAACCCCATGTTCCTTCTTCAAAGAGAAGGAGCGATGCCTAAGTAAAAGGCCAAAGCCCAAGCATCCTACGTATCCTTGTGACATAGTTCACAAGGAATCAAGATAATGTAGTTATATTTGAATTTTTAATGATGGTTATGATAGGATGGAATTCACAAGGTTTTCCACACTTCTTTAGCCCCCAATCTACAGGGACACAACCTTCAAACCATCAACAAGACATGTTGTATATGATTGTACATGTGTGTGCACCTTGTTCATCTTGTTGCTTATATGATTATCTAATGTGTACTCACTACACTCCTAACCTTTAGACTAACATATACTATGCACTTATGTTGTGCTCATAGGTGCTATGATCATTGAGGCATAGTTGATCTTCAAGCTGCTCTAGAACACTTAGTGATTTTAGAACTTAAAGGTTATGTCAAGTGATGCTTCCCAAAGTAGTAACCTTACACTTTGTATCTAACATTTCTAAAAATATCACCACCCTCTTTTCTGAGCTAATCACATTATAAGATAAGCTAGTACTATCTAAAATCCAGCAATGATAGGATGAGCTCAATGCATGTCAAGTACAAGATGAAATCATCCAAATTTAAGCTTAAGTTAATGACCCTATGTAGCAAATCACACTAAAGAACCTAACCTAGTTTAGAACAAGTGAACTGGCATAACTTAGAGCTCAAGTCTAGGAGTGCTCATGTAAAAAGGAGATTACCAAGTAGGATGCTTTCTAGGCAATAGCTCAATCACATGCCCTTAAAAAAATCATTGTCATGTTAAAAGTAGAAAATAAGAACTTGTTTACAAAAGACTATACATTGGATATCATTAAGAAAGACAAGCATGCACTAGAGATGCACTTCTAGCACATCTATGAACAACAAGCAAAAGCTAATTTAGAGATCTCATGGTTGGTTAGGAAAAGCTACTTATTAAGTAAGCTAGTTGATTAGAGAAAACTACTTATCCATTAAGCTGGTTAGGAAAAAGCTTATCCACATAGGAGGTCAAGCTAGTTTACTAGAAGAAATCCATAGAAGTAGCAACTTGAAAAAATGAACCTAAGAAACATAAGAACATAAAGAATTACTACAAAAATTAAGTGTGACTTTAAAAGGAAATCAATGAGAAGAAGATATGCATAGCAAAGTCCAAGCTCAATGCCACTTTGCAACACTCAACTATGATAACATCGATGAGAACAGTTGATGCACTCAGCTTTGATGAGAAAAAGCTGAGAATGAATGATTTGCACATCCAAGATCCAACAAATTTCCTAGAGATATCCAAATTACAATATTCTAACTTAGTTATCATCACAATAGGTACATCCTACAATGATCTAGAGAAGTAACTTGTAGCCATGTATTCATTGTTCAATCTAGGATGTTAACTTTGCAATCAAACTATGAAGAAGTTGCAAGCTACCAATACTAAACTTGATGTTCTAAGGGTAAGATTCACAAATAAGAGAGATGTAGCAAAGAACCTTGCCAAAATTATGTCATACAAGGTATAGGTAGTAACCCTTGAAGCAAAGCAATCACACATGCCACTTGATTTGTCAATGTGAACAAGATGTTTTCAAATTTACTCTATTTATAAGAAGTCCCACTCATACTAGATTTGGCCCTACTTTCTTGGATCATTGGGGATCCATAGATGAATGAGCAAAAGCTTCAAGTTATCTTTAATAAATTCATAAACAAGGAAAAGAAGCCAATGTAGGAACTACCTAGGAAGGAGCTTCACCACAAGGCATTTTAAATATTTTTGTTAATTTCTAATGTCTATTATTTTGATTTATTTATTTGTAAAATATACACCACTCATATAATGTTATAAACCAAGCATATGTATTTTTTGTAATGTTAGCTAGTATGTGTCACCCCACCGATTTTGTAATGAAGCTTTATCCTTTTGTGTAACTTGAACACAAGTTTTTAATTAGTCATGGGAGTATGATAAATAATAAAAAACCATCTCCATATAATAGCTACAATGTTGAGCACAAGCCATTAGCCAATTGGTGTAACACCCTCCTTCATGAGCCTTAGGTTGAAGAGCATTACGTCAAGTAAAACCCCTAACAATTAGTCATAACAAAGAAGAAAGATAATTAATGAACTCACAACAAAAGAAAACAAAGAAACCTAATGTGAACCCATGACCTAAGAACCAAGAGAAAACTAAGTAGTGGAAGAAATGAAATGCATAAGTATAAAATTACAATAAACATATATGTTGGAAACTAGATCTAACTAGATAAAGAATAAAGATAAATTATAAATATGAATCTCCATAAATATACATAATTAGAAAAATATCACAAGTCTAATCCATGCATTATCCTTATAACCAAAAAATGGGAAAATATGAATAATATCTAATACAATGCTAGAATGCCAAATACCTATATAGCCAAAGCTCAAAACTAGAAACAACATTATTTAAACTAAAAATAACTCATTGAACCATCCAACATCTCCAATATCCTCCCAATCCAATCAACCTACAAATAAAATAGTTATCAATATAAAACTAAGTGAGAAACGTCAACACCATCTTTGACTGATGAATGTGAAAATCTCACAAGAGTTAGGAGGAGCATGATTGACCTACAAAACATATTAGCTTAAGCACATCTAATCAAGCTAACAAATGTGCAATGAAACATCTTACCACCAAACATTACCAATACCATGATTTACCAACTTTAACATGTTAGCAAAGGCACCCAACCAATAACCAAGATCATATAGCCATATCAATTTAAATCAAACATTACTAACTCAAATGAATTACCACTCCATCCATCAACCTATAAACAAGGAGACTAGCATGCACCAACCTTAGTGTCAATGTGTGTCATGTTATCATGTGTACTTGTCAATTGCTAAAACCAAAAGGTATCTAAATCAAATATCACATTACCATGTACATGAATTTATTATTACTCCCATGCTAAACATGAAGCATCTCCAAGACTCATTGCTTATGTTTCCATACATACCAGTGCTACAGGTGTCAAACAGAACTCACCTCTAATATTCATGAGGCATCAAACAAAAGGGCCAATGAGCCATGGAATCACCCTTTCATGTAGGATTGAGCTATAATGAAAGACACACTAATACATCCCTATGGAGTTCAATCACCAAACATCTTTAGGGAGCCCATCTCCAACCAACCATATAAACTTAGTGCTAGTTCCAACAACCAAAAAACATACAAACATGGAAAACCAAACATTGATGGTGGACGGACCCAAAACATCATCTAACATGAATAAAAAACTAAGAGAACCAACCATCCAACATGTCTCAAAACAAGAAAAAGATCCAAAAATCAACCCTAAGCCAAAGTCAATATGCTAACAAATCCAATTTCACAAATCGAGTATAACAAAGTCAAAAGGGGACTAAACTAAGCACCAATAATAAAAGAGGCAATAACCAAGCAATACCAAGGTACCATATTTGAAACATAATCACACATAACCAAACTTTTATTTTAACATGGGATATCAAGGCCTCTATCAATCCCAAAATTGAGTTTAGAGTCAAATCATAGTCTAAACAAATAATAATGAGTAAAATTATTATAACTTCATCATTACTTTAAATTTGCTAACAATTTTAGATTCGTATAACAAATAATATTCATAACTAGTCTCTAGTATAAATTTAGAGAGATATCTATAAAAAATATAGAGATATTGAGCCATGAATCTAGGCTTACAAAATCAAGCTAAAATAGGAATAGAAAAAGTAGCTAACGGTAAATGAATCATACCTCTGTGATGACAAATCCTTTTTGGCTAATTCCAAAATTATCTCTAAGCCAAAATTGTTTGTAATACATGGTTAAATTTTTAGATCAAAATATATTATAGACTAGGAGATACCATTTTTTAAATATACACTACAAAAATTGATGCAATTTTAGACAATGTAGAGAGATAAATTCATAACTCATTCAAAACACAACATTTTTAATTATTTCTAGTTGGATCTAAAAGCTAACACATATAAAATCCATGCATGTAAAATTTCATAGTTTGATTCTTTATAATTCCAGAGATATACCCTCATAAAACCACATCATACAAATTTCTATGATTTCATATAGGTCTAAAAGACTAGCTCATAATGCAAAATTTGTTATAAGTTTTAAGGTGATTGTTTTTTAAAAATTGTATAAATTTTCATAGGGATTTTGTAAACCTATAGCTCAAATCCTAACTTAGACATATGTAAAAGATAAAAAAATTTTACTAAATGATATCTATTCTACCAATGTAATTCTCTACTCCTTGAAATCCTAGATCCACAAAAGAAAATTACATGACAAAAAAAGAGAAACAAAAAATCAAGAAATTTCATAGATCCATATAAAAATTATATAAAATTCATAATCTAAATTAAAATAAAAAAATCTGCCTTCTCACATCTTCAAAACAATACCCAAATCTCCCACACACACCTTCAAAATCTAAGAAATTAATTTGCAAAATCTATCCCACAAAATTGTTAGTAAAATTCTCACAAAACCCATGTCCAAAATCGATAGAAACAACAATACAATTAGTCATAAATTATGCACAAAAAAATGTACTAAATTAACATTTCAATGTGATAAAAATAATACCCATTAGCCCACAAGCACCATCATAAAAATATGAAATTTAATAATACAAAATCCATCCCACAAATATGCAAAAACCTACAAACGAAAAATGGAAAAGAAGCCAAGATTACTCACCTGCAAATCTACACGAAGAAATTCCACAAGAGATGAGAGTAATATAGCAAAGATCTAATGGAAGCACAACCAATTCTAAATCCACGAACACCTCTACTAGCTTCAATCTCCCATAGCACCTCTCCTCAATTGTCAAAGTGTGTTGAATGAAAGAGTCATTGAAATTTTAATGGAGATTAACAAAAACCATGGAACATGAGAAATCAACCAATTACTAAAATAAGCATTAAACTAAAAGAATATTTCCATCAATCCTTTCCGTCTCATATGTGACTTTCTCTCCTCTTACATAACACCCACACATACTAAAATAATTAATAAAGAAAGTGTCATAAAATCGGGTTAGTGCACATCTCTAGATGGTGATAAATATGCATCTATAAATATATGAATATGAATATACATATACCAAACTATACATAATAACATTAATACACCCATGCATATCAAAGCTCATCAATGTGAAACATCAAATGCAAAATCATAAAATATATCAAATTGATAATATGCATAACACACACCTGAGCAAAACCATCACAATCTCAATAAGGATCATATGTACTAAAGATACCAAAAATGCATGTTGTTACAATTGGTTTGCTTGCACAACTTTGAATTCATAATTACTAGGTTCAATGCCTAGTATTGGCACCCCCTTTGCACTTGTTATGTTGCTAGGCTAGGGGCATGTCCTAAGTAGACTTGAGTTTTTCCTTAAAAAAAAAAAAAAGAACCCTACAATGTTATAGATACAATGTCACAGATGTGACATCTTCAATCCACATTTATGATACCATTTGGTCATACAATAGGTAAATTCTATTAGTTTATTTTCTCATTCCTTGTACTAATCCATGAGTGGTTGTAGGGTGAAGTAGAGTTTGTTGTTAGAAGTTCTTATTTGAGTAGCTTGTACTTGGATGCATTTAGGATAGAAATAAAGACCAAGATCGATTTTTGTTCATTGTAGCATTGTAACTTAGATTAGATTTTATATTCCTTGCATTTAGTTTCCATTGTTATTTTATTACTTTCCTTAGTATAATATTTACCATCTATTGCATGACAATGGCAAAATGAGTATGGCTTGATTGCAATAATTAGACACTTGGCAATGCACTATTTTAATATCATTTCTAAGTACATGACAAGAAGTTAAGGAACAAATGTTGATCGTCTTTAAACTACTGTAGAATTTATTTTCTTGTTAATTAGATGATTAAATGTTATTTCTTTATTTGCTTAGAATTAGAACATGACGAATAGAACATTAACAATCATACACTTTTGTTTGATTTTACCATATGAATTGGAAGACCTACTACGTTGAACACTTAATGTTAATCCATCAATGAAGTGTAGCATGTTCTATTGCAACACTCTTAAATTATAAGACTGAACATTAAACATAATCATTGCTCATCGCTACTTTTTAAAGATTTTTGGAGAAAAAGCTTTTTGAAAAAAGAACATAAAAGGCTTTTTGAAAAAGGAAGATCAAAGGTTGAAGCTTTTCTAGAGAGAGGATTAGAACTAAATGCTTTTTGAAAAAGGGGATTAAAGCTAAATGCGTAAAGTTAGGATGTACATCCTAACTTATCTCGTGGTTGTTGTATCTTATATTTAAAGCTGAATGCGTGTAGTTAGGATGTACATCCTAACTATCTCGTGATGGTTGTATCTTATTTCTAAGAGTGCGCGTGCTCGTGATTGTTGTTATCTTATTTCTAAGAGCGCGCGCGCTAAGATCTATAGATTGTATTTTGTTTTATTTTATTTTATATTTACCAGTGATCTCTGGGATCGTGTACCTTGTAGATTTTCGTGGCAAGCGCCCTCGCTACGCTCCAACCGGAACAAGTGTCATGTATTCTTCGTGTCCTCGCAGGTTCAATCATTAAGATGCAATCCATTTTATTTCTCACTCAAAAATTGAAATGTAATCCATTTTATTTCTCTTCGGGGCGGTGCCGTCACAGTTTCGCTTTCGTCGGCTGTCGTCGCAAATTTTAAAATATCTTGGCTCAGGAAGCTTCGAGGGGTACAATGGAAGTTACCCACAATTTTTAATTGTTACCGGACTTTCTTTGCTCGCGCGAGGGCACGAACGAACAAGACTCCATCGCTTAAAAAGGAGACGTCTGTGGAATGGCTACGTGCAGGGACACGCACACAACACGCAAGCGTAAACATAACAATTCTATATTGACATTTCTGCAAGTAACAGTGCGAATAACATTTTTTACAGAGAGAGTGGGACGTTCGAAAATCCTGGGAAACCAATAACTCTGTTGCATCTGTGTGTACAGTAGCACAACACCCAAATGAAATCAAGAGGTTTCGCCGAATCCCTCCTGCGTTTCCAAGGCCTTGCGGCGGCACAGCCTGGACAGGCGCCGTAAGGCCAGCGCTATGACGGGAGCCGGCACTCGACAGCACCGTTCGAATCGTCGGACGGCAGCCTCCTGAGCCCACGCCGACGCCGACGCCGAGGCCGAGGCCGAGGCCGAGGCCGCCACGAATGAAGACACCGCCAGACACAACCTCAAACTCATTCTGCCTCCTCTGCGCCGCCTGCGCCTACACCTGCACCTCAGCGCTTCCAAATATCTGCGCAGAAGCCGGACCGCCTTGGGCACCAGCGCCGTGTCGGCCTGGAGGCCAAGCCACCACTGCCACCTCTTCAATATCTCCTCCGCTTTCTCCTCATCCTCCTCCTCTTCATCCTCCTCCTCATCCTCATCCTGCTCCTGCTCCTGCTCCTGCTGTTGCCCGCCGGCGTCTGCTTTCGTACGGCTGCCACAGCGCTCGACGTTGCTCAAATCGGCGCGGCGCCCGTCGTCGTCAGCGTTGGCGCAGGCGTCGCACAAGGGCATGTGAAATCCCGATCCCGATCCGAATCCGGTGCGCGTGAGGGGCGACAGCTGCGTGCAGCAGCGGTTGCAGAGCAGGCGGCGGCAATGTCGGGCCACCAGAAAATTGGCACCGTGGACGCTCTCGTCGCACCCCTCGCACAGATACGCTGCGTCTGCATCGCAGTAGAGTGCCGCCGTGTCCCTCCTGCACAGTTCGCACCGCCTCCGCCTCCACCCCCGATTGCACGACGTTGGATGCGCTTGCGCATCATCATCCTCCATTGTGGAATTTCTTCTTCTCGTGAGCGAGGGAATGAATGAATGAATCCTTTAGACAAGAAAACAGAGACGGAAAGGTGTGTTGTTTTAAAGACAGTGGGGGTGGTGTTGCCATGGGCAACTTGGCAGGCAGCGGGTGATGGCATACGCCAGAGGCTGTCAATTGGCCATTACTTGAATTGAATCATTTGAATGGAAGGGAGGCAAAGCAGAGACAGAGATAGAGATGTCAGACGGAGCCCTTTTATCTGGCCATGGCCACGCCTGGGCCCACTTGCTAATCGGCGACCCACGCAGCACCACATAATTTTTCGAGAATGGCCGCCGCCGGGGCGCCGATATTTTGGCGTTTGCCAATCAGGTGAGCCATGACACGCGGTCGTTGCATTGACCACGTGGCAGTGTGCAGCGCGGGAGACGGCCACGTGTAAAGCGTGGTTCAGCAGGCACCAGACGAGTCGTATGGACAGGAGTGAGCGTGGGCTGGCACGTCCTTGTGCGGTGGACGGACGTAGATATTGCAGACGATGATGATGATGATGGCACGCGGTCGCGGTCGCGGTCGCGGTTGCGGGCGCGTCCCATCGCGTGGAGGCGTAAGCGTGGAACAATTGCGAATCTTCGATGCAGCGCACGCGTCACCTCAGCAGCGACGGAATTGAGGAAGTGGTGCCCAAATGCGCCTCGTTAGGCAGTGAATACCCTCTTGTATGGTATATCACATGCAGGCCATACGATTTCGTCCCCATCCTATATTAACAAACATTCATAATAACTTAAAATTCAAAGTGCCAACTCCCGCCTCGCCTTTCCTTGCGCCTCGCTTGCTTTCGTGTTCTTGCGTTCCTGCGTAGCACGGCAATCTTGAAGAGCATTTGCATCATCGTCATCTTTTCTTCCGCTGCCCTGTCAGCATCCTTATCTGCTCCTTAGGGTTCGTATTATTGACATCGTGCCATTCTCACATCGAATCTCATTACTGCGTTACAAGCTGTTCGGGGCTTTTCTTTTTTTGTTGTTCTATGGGAATTAAATGGTCCGTTGTTTACTTTTTGTTAGTTTCATGTCGGTGTGCGAGGCAAACGCGAATCGCAGTTCATGTCCGTTCCGAATAGTGCCAGGCTATGCAACGCCTAGTGAGGGTTAGTTAAACTACGATGTCCTACGACGAGGATGACATCACAATTCACACTATTCATTGAATTTGACCGTGCGAGTGGCTGCAACTCTCATGTTCACAGAATTTGACAATGTGAGTGGATGACAGTGCAGTTTGGGTCTGCAATTCATGGTGCAAACCACTGCAATTAGCAGGATTTGAAAAGAAGTATGATGCAAGTCATAGCTTCTTGCAATCGAGAAAAAGTTAGTTGTTAACTTATGAAATTGGATTAGTGAATATCATCAATTCTAACATCATTCTTCATTTATGTTTTTTTATTGCAAGATTATTATAAAAGGTTATTATTCTATTTAAATTATCTGCAATTGTAGGTTATTATTGAAGTTCTTTAAAAACATGGAGCTTGTAAAAATGATGCGAATTAGCAAAGGGGATCTTTTGCATGAGTACTTGTGCTTTATATGAAATGATTTCAAAATTGATATTATAGATATCTTAATTCAAGTATTTCACTTTATTTTACAATAACGTTGTATTTATTTGCATGAATTGTAGCTATTGGCATTGTCTGTGAATGTAATCTACAAACAATTTTAGACTTGGTAGAAATGTTTGTTCTTTCCCAAAAATTGAAGAAAACCAAAATTTATCGATGGATGACAATGGATGAAAGTTATAACATAAATATTGTTTACAACTTATATGAATGGTTGATTGAAAGTGTGTTCATTGTGGGAAGTACTCTACAAGCTACTGTGCAAGGACAAAATTTCATCTTCAATGCTCATGACATTGTAGATGTTATACAAGTTCTATGTGGTAAATAGGCAACCATCAAGGATCAAAGGTGGAAGAAAAGTGAGATTCACCTAATCTAGTATGCCCAAAAATTTGGGACGAAAGATGATATTTCCTCTAATTATCTAGAGCTATTGTTGCATTCCAAATTTATGAAATGGTCTTTATTTTCAATGAAAGCAACGAAAGTGAAGATTTTCAATAATACAATTTTACTAATGTGGGCATTGAAAACTATGAAAGTGTTCTATTTGATATGCCAATGACTATACTATTTGAGATGAAAAGGTGGGCAAGGTTATAGTAGTAGCTACATGATGTGAAAGAGTCCCTTGGCTTTTTGATTATAGTGACAAAATTATTGCTGGAAAAAAAGGTTCATTGTATGCCTACCCAACTTAATGGAATAGTCCTCCTAGATCCTACAAGCATAGTGAAGAGTACATCAATGTCCAACAAGGCTGAGACCTCCTATTTTCTAAAAGAGCCTGAAAGCCAAGCTGTCGATGATAGTTGCCAACATGAAAAATGCTCTCGCCAATCCATGGAGGATAAGTTGGAACACATAATGGAGACATTAAATAATTATTCTCAAAGCAATTTAGCAGTTTGGAGTGCTATGAAGGAGCTGAAATCAGATAGGTCATGTCTATTAGAAGAAAACATGTAATTAAAGGCAAAAATTGAGAAATATGCAGTTGAACAAAAAAGTTGTATCCAAAAGTTGCTTGCTAAGAATGAAAAAATGGCAAAGCAAATATTCATACTAAATAAAGAAATTATCTACTTAAAAAAAGCTATAGATGACATTTATGATAGCAGAGACATTAATGCCAATGCAATCACAACTATAAGAGGTTTGCGTTATGTCATAAAACCTTGTAGTTTGAATTCATTATTCACATATTTTCAAAAATCAAATGGTCGTTGTACTGTGCATGTGTTGAATAGAAATGACTAATATGCCAGCAATGAAAGCTGCCAAAAGATTATTTGATTTAGTTGAAGGAGACAACAAAGAAGCATCCGAACAAGATCATCCAAACAAACGAACATGGATGTAGACTTGTTTGGATCACTTCTTTATGTTTGTTGACTTCCATCTTATGAATGTTTGTTTATAGCTGATGTAGACTTTAGCAGCCCCATGGATCAACCTTTTAGTATAGTTGAGACAGTGAAGCCTGCTGGCTTCATCACCTCAATTGGTTAATCATGTGCAATAATTGATAGAGTGATGCAGTTGCTTGTCAAAGGTAGTTTAGACATTAATGAGTGGCGAGGTACCCCCTATGCCCAATCATACGAATCACAAAGCGTTCACGCATGATTCGATCAAATTTCGTGGACTCTATAGTTTCTAGTGCACTAGTTTTTTTAAGAAGTAAACTTTACATTAAGGATGTTTGTTGTCTTCCAAACTACACTTGTGAAGCTTAAGGATATGGTTTAAGTGTAACTGAGGTACACGATTTTTGTCATTTTATATTGTATGGTTTTGGTGTTTGAAGTAAACAAGATAGAGAATAAAGTAATTTAATACCTACTTTAATCTAATGAGCTGTCTACTATTCAGCTAGTCCTAACATAAGTATCTGGTCCCACTTGTTGTACACATCTTGAACATGTATAACGTTGCTAGGTTACCAAGTGTTAAGCGTTGCTGGGATTACCAAACGTCATACACATGCTCAAAGCGATTGTACTTATGTGTTTACTTAATTACTTAATGATATTATCTTCCTTAATTACTTAATTAGCTTAATTACTAGAAAACATTGAATAAATAGTTGAAAATATCAAATGCATGAATGAAACATTTAAACTATCCAAAATGCTGCAAGGTTTATTAAGAAGTTCATCTTTATTGCTACACACACTATCATGCTTAGGTACAACAGTGCTTAAACAAAGATTTGTACATTCAATAATTCCTATTGTAGGTACTCGGGAAAATATTCTAACTCTCGAATGGAAAAACTGCAAGAGCTTTGCTACACTATGACAGACTGATGCCTAAACACGATGGGTTTGCACATATTTATAAGCAAGAATAGACCCTACATTGATGGGGACTAGTCAATAGGGCTCAGTTGATAGGGCCTAGTCATCAAGGCTCAATCGATGGGGTCTAGTCAATGGGGCTCAATCGATGGGGCCTAGATGATGAGGCCTTGTCGATGTGGCCAATTTGAGACTCATCATATTCCCACGACTAAATGAAAACTGGTTCTCAAGTTCTTTACAAAATTAGTGATGAGCGGCGAGGTACCCTTATGTCCAACCATATGAATCACTAAGGCATTCACACGCGATCCAGTTAAATTTTGTGGACCTATAGTTCTCCAGTGCACTAGTTCCTCTAGGAAGTAAAATGGGCATTGAGAACATTCATTGTCTTCCCAACACACTTGTGAAACTCAAGGATATGGTTTAAGTGTAATTGAGGTACATGATTTTTATCATTTTATATTTTATAAGTTTAATTTCCTACAATAATAATAAAAGGTAGAGTAATTTAGGATCTAATTTGTCTACTACCTAGCTAGCCTAACATAGGTACCCATCCCACTTTCCTGAACACATATAGTGCTCTAGGCTATTAAACGTTAAGCGTTGCTAGGTTACCAAGCATTATATGTATGCCTGAAGTGGTTGTGCTTGTGTTCATTAACAACTGAAAATTAATTGCTTAATTTAAATACATTAAAGTAAAGTGCATGAAAGTAAAATGCATTAAATAAAACATTAATATATTCTCAGTGTTACAGGGATTGTCAAAAGAGTTTATTTTTATTCTTGTCACACTATTGTGCTCAGGTACATTAGTGTTCGAACAAGGATCTATACACACTCAAACTCCTATTGTGGGCACTCAGAAAATATTGTAACTCTAGAGAAAACAAACTGCAAGAGCTTCACTAACTATGACAAAAATTGATATGAAAGTTGTGAACCCAAGCGCTATATTTATAGGTTGGCATATATTCTGCAACATCAAATATCTGACATTGCATCTTGGCTCTAACATTGAGGGCTCGACATTAGATACACAATGTCGGAGAAAATGAAAAAATGTGATTAATCATACCCCCATGATTGAATAAAACTTGTCCTTGAGTGTAGAAGAGGAGGAAAAATTTCCTTACAAAACATTAGGAAGGTATGGAATTATTGACTGACATACAAACTGACTAGATGGAATAGGCAGACTTTGAGTGCCCAAGTGTATATTTTTATAAACTTTATAAAATTTGGTGTTTATGATAAGAGAAGTGAACACCCTAGATAAAACTAACATCCAATGCCTCTTGGCAGTTGAAGAGTGAGAGAGAAGATCCCATGATCATGAATGGTCCTCATCATGTGATATTGTTGCATCACCCTTGGTGAAGATAGTCCTACTTTTAGTCCATGCTTCCCACTGCAATCACAACAAAATCATGAATTAGTATGCAATGTGTAACTCATTGTTGGTAAATGCCTTGTCTCGTTAGTGGTTACACTTGACTAGGTTGCGATTATGATAGATTGATTTCTTTAGTAGTGTTAGCAAGAAGGCTAACAAATAGGGTAAAATAGATAAGCGGTCCATTAAATTTGAAAACACAAGGAAATATTTGAAGAGGGTGTAAGAATTCACAATAATAAAAAAGAAGGTTCACTGAAAACTGTTGTGAAGATGTGCACAATTGGATGCCATTGATGAGGTAAACAAAAAAAATTGATTGTAAGAGTGTCTAAGGGTAAAGAACTTAGCTAACCCAACCAAAAGATATGCAGGTGGGTCCTTCCCATAGTAGGCACATGCTTTTTATGCCCTTGCATAACTTCAAACCAAAGAGTCCATGGGCTTCGCGAATGATTAATGTACTAAAGATGGTGTAAAATAAGAAATTAGAAAAGATTAATAACATGAAAATAAGAAGATGTAAAATAAAGAATGTGTAAAACAAAAAGTTGTAAAACAAAAAATGTGTAAAAAAAAAGTTAAAAAACTGAGCTGCTTATATGGTTAGCATGGGTGGCCATCTCCCCCATGACTAAGTTGAAAGGAGGAGATTCGAAATATGGAGCATGGTTGTCCATTCAATGAGGAATTTGTTGTATTAGCTAGCCTATGCTCATGGAAATGTTTGATTTGTTGGAGGTTGACTAGCTATTTCTTTTCTAGGCTCTTAGGTTTGTAGATTATCATGGCCCCAGAAGAAAAAGTTTCATAAATAATGTAAGGTCCTTTCCATAACGTCTGGAACTTAGTTCATTAAGGTATAGGTGTGGGGTTCTAGTAGAGAACCTTATCTCCTAGTTGAAATTTGACTGTTTTGATTTTAAGGTTATGGTGCTTTGGCCTTATGCAACTCATTAGATGATATGACCAACAATCAGTTTTCATCTAGCAAGTTGAGATTCATTAGTGTTTCTTTTTGTGCTAGACTCAAGTCAAGGTCAAGGTCAAGGTCATAAGTTTTTGAAAGTGTATGAAGCTCAAATTGAATAGGAAGTGTTGGTAATTTTCTGTACACAAGCTCATAGGGAGAATAGCCTATAGGAAGTTTCCATGTTGAGCGGTAGGCTCAAAGGGCATCATTGAGTTTTATGCTCGAGTCTTTCCTATATTTTCTAATAGTTCTTGTTAGAATCCTTATGATTTCCCTATTGGTAACCTCAGCTTGATCACTGGCTTAGGGATGGTAGGGTGTTGTGAGTTTGTGTTCAACCCCCAAGTGTTTCATGAGATTCTAAAAAGTAGTGCCTATAAAGTGAGTTTCGTTATCAGAAATTAATGCACATGGCATACCAAACCTATTTACAACATTTTGTTATACAAACCAAGCAGCAGTAGAAGATGTACAATTGATGATGGCTACTGCTTTTGCCCATTTTGTATAATAGTCAACAACAACTATGATGTATGCCTTTCCATTGACATGGATGTGATGGGACCCATGAAATCAATGCCCTAGATGTCGAAGGATTCTAGTGGTTGAATCCATTATTGAGGTCCATCCATTTGAGCAGTCATTCCATCATCTCGTTGGCATCATTCATAAGAGCGAATGTAATGGTGAGCATTCCTAAAGATTGTTGGCAAATAGTACCCTACCATTAGGATTTTAATGGTCATGCATATCTCAGCATAGTGTCCTCCACAAGGACCTTCATGAGCATCTTGGAGAATGTGCAGTTGATCAACATTAAGGACACACCAACAAACCAGGCCATTAGCACACACCTTGTAGAGGTGTTCGTTGATCTCCATATAGTGTTTTACCTAGTGAAGAAACTACTGTTTCTTTTGATGGTCCAACCCTTGTGGCATCTCCTAAGTGAGAAGATAGGTGAGAATGCCATCGTACCAATTCAACTCATTAGGTAATTATTCAATTGTAGCCATAGCAAAGGTGAGTTTATCAGGAAACATATCAGATAATGGATTTTCTTCCTCTTTGTTGTCCCATCACAACCGAGACAAGTGACCAGTGACCACATTCTCGATGCCCTTTCGATCTACCATCATAAGATAAAATTCCTACAAGATCACTAGCCATCATATGACATGAGGGCTCACCGTTGGCTTGTTCATTAGGAAGTAGATGGCACTGTGATTTGTGTGCACAAACACCTTGTATCCAAGCACATAATGCCTGAACTTATTTAGAGAAAACACCACTACCATCAAATTTTTTTGTAGTGGTGTAGTTTAGTTATGCATCCATAATGGTTTGGCTAGCAAAGTTAATGTAGTATGGACATTTCTTATCATCCATTTACGTAAGCATGGCTTTCAAGGCATAATTTGATACATCCGTCATGATTTGAAAGGGTTTGGACCAATCATGTACTTATAGAATTGGAGTTTCCACAAGTTTCTCTTTTAGTTATTGGAATGCTCTTTCACATTTTGTGGTTTAGACAAATAGAGAATCTTTCTTTGTCAACTCCACCAATGGTTTTGCAATCTTAGAGAAATTCTCTATGAATTGTTAATAGTAGCTAGTATGTCCAATAAATTATTGAACTTCTTTGATAGTTTCTAGTTGGAGGTTTATTCCTTTAATGACCCTTATTTTCTCAGGTTCTAGCTTAATTCCTGCTTGTGATATTCTATGCCCTAATACAATGCCTTCCTAGACCATTGAATGACTTTTTTACCAATTGAGCTACAAGTTGGTTTCAACACATTGTTTCAGCACTTTCTCAAGGCAATCTAGGGCTTGCTCAAATGTAGCTCCATAAGTGGAGAAGTCATTCATGAAGACTTCCACACCACTTTCGATTTTTTGTTGAAAAATGCTCAGAACTAGGCATTGGAATGTAGCAGGAGCATTGCATACATCAAAAGGCATCTTATGATATGCAAAAGTCCCCTAAGAACTCGTGAATGTTTTTTTGGCCTATCATATGGTGCAATTTGAATTTGGTTATAGCCACTATAACCATCTAGAAAACTGTAATCACAATGCCTAGATATTATGTCCATCACCTAATCAAAAAATGGCAATAGAAAATGGTCCTTGAATGTTGCCATATTTAGTAGTTGAAAATTGATGCAGACCCACCACTTGCCACCTTTCGTTGGCACAATCATGAGTGGACTAACCCACTCACTATCCACAATGGGATAAATGAACCCCACCTTGAGAAGTTGTTTGGTATCCTCTTAGACAATCTACTTCAGCTTGGGGTTCAACTGCCTCTGTGGCTATCTCTTTAGCATCATGGTCGGATTAGTGTAGATGTGATGTTGGAATATCCTAGGATCAATCCCTGTGAGTTTAGGATATGACCAAGAAAAAGCTACTGACCATTTTTTAACCACATTCAATAGCATCTTTTTCTATTCTAGAGCAAGATTTGCATTGATTATGATCAACTTCCCATTTTTTGAAAACACATATTTCATTTCAGTTAGTAGCATTTTTAGTTCAATGGGCTCTTTCTTAGAATTTTTAGGAATTTCCAACTCTCCCCAATAAGTATCATCATTTACATCATCAGAGAGTTGGTAATGAACTTGCTCAAATTCATCCATGCCTATGACATATGCACATGTCAGGCTCTTAGTCGATTCCATGCAAAGTGTGCTACTCTAAGAATTAGTGGTTAGCCATTAGGTGCCCTCTTATTTTGTGGCTGTCATGTACAAACACCTTTAAATTTCTGCTTCTAGTGCACACTACTTACATGTAGAGATAGATGCTTCTTTCACAACCCAGAGTTTCTACACATAATTGCACCCTGTATCACTATATGTGATGCATGAAACACGCTTCTTCTCGATCTTTCTAAATGCATTTTCTTTAGATATTTCTAGGGAAAGATCTCTGATGCTCATTCTTACATCAATGGTGCTAAACTGTGTCCTTTCCATGATGGTTAGGAAATCCTATTTGAGTTCTCTACTTTGATCACTAGGAAATTAGCAGGTAAGACCACCAACAGATAATGGTCATAATGTCTTCTACTAGTTCCAATGGAACAGTGATGGACTGGTTTGCCAATTTTAATCTAATATTAGTTTTCTTTAAAGGAGGTAGGTTCCATGCTGTATACATCTCATGAGAGATTAGGTTGGCACCAAAACTTGAGTTGAGAAGAGTTTTGCATGGTTCATTCCTAGTAATCTGCAAATAAATAAGAGGACTTCCAAGATCATCTAACTTCCTAAAAAGGTTTCTAGCGTAGATCTAATCAGATATAGTGTTAGTAAGCATCACGGTATGGATCTTAAGCAGTGTTTGTTTTGAAGGGGACTTGAAGGTTTTTGAGATAGAGAAAAATAGAGGAACAGGGTTGTCAACCATAGGTGTAGGTGAGGGCTTAGGTGGACTATGGGATAAAAAAAAAGGTCTTTTCTTTTATTGAGTTTCCACCCCACTTGGTTGATGAATCGATTGTAGATTAATGACCCTCGTAGCATTAAATTGTTGTAGTTGAGTTGGTAGTTCACCCTGCATAGGTGGAGCAGGTGGTAGTTGTGCGACTAAAGGAAGAACATGTGCAGGGACAGGAGGGGGATAAGAATAAATGATGGCATCCCTTATTTCATGTGGGGAATGAGTTTGATAATAATCAAAAGGGTGGTAGTGAGATTGGAAAGTAGAAATGTGAGTGGAGGAGTCACATGGAGATAGGGGTTGCTAAACATAGTACCCATATGGATTAAGTTATCTGTAAGGGAATTGTTGCCTTGGTGGTGCCAACACCCATGATTGTGGTTATTGTCACTATTGATACTGCTCATATGATTGCGGTGGAGTTCCACTGAGATAGTATTACTGCTGCTGGTGGAACTACCTAAAATTACCTTAAGGATAAGGTAATCTTTTGGATGTTTGTCTTTGTGTTAGTCATGGATTCAAAGCATACACCCTAGTCTCCTGTAAATGTGACACTATGGGATAACATCCTTTAGTATGTACATACTAGTAGATGTCACACCCACCATCATCATTTGATTTTCTTTTCGTAACTTTCTCTATTGTAGCAATCTTGCCCTTACCTTTTTGATAGGAACTTCTGAGCTCACAATTACTACCTTGTTCTTTAAACTCTTCAATAATTTTTAGGAAAACTTAAAATTTTCTATCCATGGAGTCCCATAATGAATGAACCTTATTCATAATTTTAGATTGAAATTTTTGGAGTGGCAAGGTATTTCTATTCATCACCTCATCAGGTGTGGATTCTTCCTCACTATCACAGAATCAAACCTCCCTCTTTTAGATGGAAGGATCATAGTTATATTCTTCTACACTTTATCTTTTTCTTAATTCACTCCCCTCTTTAGCTACTTGCTTGATTTGTCTTTGTATCTGACAGGCATATAATTTTGATAGTCACCCTTGGGCATAGGCACCAAGGTTCTCCTCATTTTTGATTGAAGTCTATCTACAATGTGGTAAAGTTGAATCAAACCATGGCCAGGACATTTATGCATTAAGGAATAACATTTGCTAATGGTGGCATCCAAGGGTCCATGTGTTCCTTATTTCCATCCTTGGATTTGCCTTCTCAAGTTTAACACTCTAGAGTGTGTTTGATATTTATCATTAAATAATTCAAGCATGGTACCCCATTGTCTGATAGATTCTGGCTCTAAGGACCAATACTAGTTCTTTACTTCTTTGATGAGTGTCCTTAGGAACAACTTAAGTTTTTGCCACTCATTCTCTATGTTCTGCAAGGCACATGCATCTTGAAAAGCTTGGAAATGGTTCTATGGATTGAAGTTATATCCCCATTTGAACTAAGGAATATTGTTCGTGTCTAGCCTTTTGATCCGACTATCCTTTACATGCCTTGTTGGAATTTATATTGCCTCTACAATATTGAGCATAATTCAAGTAGTAAGTAAAGGCTCATCGAGGCCATGATCATGGTGCCCACGATGCCCTCTACTACCCCTTCATTCATGGGAATGTACCTCTCTTGAATGTTTGCATTCTTGATCTTGCCTATCCTGATGGTCCCTTTGATCATTTTCGTCCTATTGGTTATTTTGGTCACCTCCATCACGATCCTACCTCCTACAATTGTGATTAGAGCCAAAATAAGAAGAAGATGATAACAAAGGTGAAGAGGAAGGAGGACTAGCATCATCATGGTTCCTGTTGCCATCTCTTCGATGATCACAACCATGATCACGATCTTATTTCTTGTTCGCATCCTTGCCTTGACTTGCCTCTTTGGATCGTTCTTTGTCATTGGATCCATTCTTACTAAAATCAGGATTGTGAATTGTGGACTACAAGTCCTGGTTTTGATCTCCATCACTGAAATCAAAGAGAGGAATTTCATTAAATGAAAAATCCCTAGAGAAGGGTTCCCCACCATCATTTTGGTACAACAAGGGAATCCTTAAATCCTTTTCCCTTCGCAAATTCATGACATTGCTCTAACTGGCGATCTCAGAGATGTTGTGCCTCAGTGGGACAATGATTCCTGGCATCATTGTCTTACACAACATACTCAGGATGACGTTCCTAAAGACCTAGATGGATAAGCATTTGGTGAAGCATTGCATGAATAGATCGATCCAATGACAACACAATGTTGCCCTCCATGTTATGCCACCATAGTTGTTCATCCTAATGTGGGATGAAGGTGAAATTGGGTGCATACTCATCAAGATAACCATATACCATTTGATATTGCTGAGGCATCAGTTGGTGAGCTCTATCAGACTTAGGTGGAGAAGCACTCTTGTGAGAAGAAGAAATTTTCAATTAGATGATAAAAATGTAGTGTGCTTTTAAATTTTTTTGTAGTAATTGTAAAACATGATATGACTCTCAAGTTTGATCTAATGATTTTAATGATTTCCACTCAATCCTTGATAGTGCATGAAATAACCAGAAGGTCCCTAGCAATGATGCCAATGATGAGCAGCAAAGAATCCCTGCGCCCAACCATACGAATCACTAAGGTGTTCACACATGATCTAGTTGAATTTCATGGACTTATAGTTCTTGAGTGCACTAGTTCCTCTAAGAAGTGAAATTGGCATTGAGAATGCTCATTGTTTTCCCAACCACACTTGTGAAGCTCAAGGATATGATTTAAGTGTAATTGAGGTACATGATTTTTCTCATTTTATGTTTTATAAGTTCAATCGCCTACACCAATAATGAAAGGTAGAGTAATTTATGATCTAATTTGTCTACTATCTAGCTAGCCTAACATAAGTACCCATCCCACTTTCCCAGACACATCCTGAACACATATAGTGCTACTGGGCTACCAAACATTAAGCGTTGTTGGGTTACCAAGCACTATATGTATGCTCGAAGTGGTTGTGCTTGTGTTCATTAATAACTAAAAATTAATTGCTTAATTTAAATGCATTAAAGTAAAGTGCATTAAAGAAAACATTAATCTATTCTTAGTGCTGCAAGGATTATTGAAAGAGTTCATTTTTATTTCCATCATATTGTTGTGTTTAGGTACATCATTGTTTGAATAAAGATTCATACATACTTAGACTCTTGTTGTGGGCTCTCAGAAAATATTCTAACTTTGGAGGAAACAAAATACAAGAGCTTCACTAACTATGATAAAAACTGATATGAAAATTGTGAGCCCAAGCATTATATTTATAAGTTAGCATATACCTTGTGACATTGGATATCCGACATCGCATCTTGGATTTGACGTTAGAGCAGATGAAAAAATGTGATTCATCAATTAGGAAGGTATGGGATTATTGACTAGCACATGACTCAACAAAACTACAAGACAAAACTGAGTGTCTGGGTGTATAGATCAACAAAATTACAAATTGATGTGTTCATGACACAAAATTGAACATAAAAAAAATTAGATAACACATTCTCTAATGATAGGAAAAATCACATGGGCCTAGGTGGTGGAGGCTCTTGAGGCTTTGATGAACCTTCTCTAGCTTCAGGGACATGTGATGGTCAAGGCTATTATGGCTATTCAGTTGCTGCTGCAACTTCTGGTGGGAGGTAAAAAGCATCCAACAATGCTTTCATTTTCTCCTCCTTACTCCTATGAGTGTGTATGGTCCACATAGCTTCGCTAATGTGGGCTAGAATGGGCACATTTCAAGGATAGGGAATTACTAAAAATAGCTCCTTGGCATTGATGAACTAGGCAACGAATTGTTTGTGTTTGATATCGAATGCCCTAACTATGTTTTACAACTCTTAGTAGTCACTCATTCTCTTGGCCAAGTTCTTGGCAGTTGATCATTGATCGGTGAATTGTACCCTGAGAACTTCAAGTTTAGTGTTTTTCGTCCTTGCAGTACTTGAACTCCACGTCATATAGCAAATATAAACTGGCCACCAACTTTTTGAGTTCTAATCAGAGCAATTTAGCAATCAACATCATTAGGTTTGAATAATGGAAATTGGAAAATTCCATATACTCTATCATTTCTTCGATTTGCAACTCCTTTAGGTGAATCTCTACTTTGTTATAGGCATCTATCCCATCAATGATGGGCTGTCACAATTCTCTTCCTTGTTGAAGTTGCTGGAGGGCCTCATTTACTTTTGCCTTAGCCACTTGGATATGTTTCTCATTCACTTCTTTCTGGAAGCCAACCTGGTCACGGCAGTGATTTTTTACTATCTAGAATTTAAGAGCTTTATTTTTCTAGGCAACAAATTCAATGGTAGATTTCTGGTGTAAGGCACGAACTTCCTCCATAAATAAATTGTGATTTTCTATGGCCAATTTCCTCAATTCCATGTTCAATCTAGCAAACTAATCCTGTTGTTGTTGAATAAATTCTTGCACATGTTGCTTTTATGCATCAACATTTCGCAGGCGATTATTTTTTGCAATTACTGTTTCATTTTCCTAGCACATCTAAACTAAGTCCTTTTGAACTGAGTAGGTTTTTACTTCTATTATGGACTGGTTGAAGATGGCCACTACCATTCCCTCCTTAACTTGTTTTAATTGTTCTTGAAGCTGCTAAAAAGCTTCATCTCTAGTTATTACAGGGCTAAGGAGTGCAAGATCAACAAAACAAGCATGCAATTTAGCAACCTTTAGGGCCAAGTTTTGGTTTTATTCTTGAGCTATTTTGAGTTACCCTTCTAGGATGATGCATTTGCCCTTTTTTTTTAATAGCTCAAATTGGGTTGTAGTAATGTTATCCATAAAATCAAAGATGTCTGAAATTGGTTGCCCAGTCTGCACTAGTCGGTTTAGTAACTCTTTGTGCTGAGCTGCACTCAATCTTCCATTGATAGTTCCTATAGACATTTGCATGTCTCAAAGTGCAGATACATCTGATATAGATGTCATAGGTGCATTAAGTGCTTCTACAATTTGGTTAGCAATCACTTCTACAACTATCTCTTACCCTTGGTGCTACATCCCAAGTATAGTTGTGTCCTTGTCCTCCTCCAAGCGCATCAAAAAGGAGGTGGCATTCTTAGAAATTTTTGGAAATAAATGATGTTGAGATAAAAGTATTATCACATCTTGAGCACTAGGATTTGATCTCATGGGCAGCTGCATTCATTGAGTTGAAAATATCTGGCCACCTCTTTCCATTTGGCTAATTATTTAAGCCATCTCGTTAAGGTGACTTATTGTAGGTTGATATATAGATGGATCTCAACATTCATTCTTGCTCGTTGCTCCTACTCATGCAAGAGCTATTCTCAGAATTTTCATAAGTGCTCAATGGCTATGCAAGCCTTTGGTGTTGTTTTTTGAGTGGGTGGTGAAGGTGATGGTTGCTGCTTCTCTTTCTTGAACATGGCAGGCATCTTGTTCTTCATCACGAAGAGGCTACAGGAGTATGTTAAATCATGTCATTAGCATAGCAGATTATCCTTACACTTTTGTAAATTTTTTAGATGAGAAATGGAAAAGGTAGGGTTTTCCTTCCACGTTCATTTTCTTTCCTAGATTTCCTCATCTTCCAATTCAAGTTGAGTAGAGAAAGTGAGAAGAGAGCTAATTTGAAAGAGAAGATGGATTTTGGGAGAACAATGAGGAAGCCTTTCATTTCTTATGTGATGGGATGTTGCCCAGAACATGTGTTAAAGGCTTACTTGAAAGCTAGAGCATGTGGAGCACCTAAATCCTGTTCGAGGACACTCGTTGGTGGTTACGTCCCAAACGGTCGCCAAAAGCTCTTTTGGCGCTAGAAGGAGGGCTGAAAATTTAGCCTCTAAGTTCATAAGCCTTATAATTTTAGTACATCAACCATTCTTTGTTACTATAAAGGCTTAAGAAATTAAATACTATTTTCAGTTCATGACCAAGAAGATTGATAGTTTGGAAAATTTGAAAGTTTCAAAAGATATTCTAGATTCTAAGACTGATTCTTCATCAGAAGAAGAACAAAAGAAAGTTTTTGAATTGGGAACAAGTAGTGGAGTGAAAACTAGAAGATCAAGAAGATCACCCATTATATCTGGTTTATCAATTCGTAAGAGAAGATCTAGAAAGTCTAAGAGTTCAACATTTCAAAGGAATAGGATGGCAAATCCTTGGCAAGGAGTTACACCATTAGGATTTCAAAATTACAATGATATTCCTAAGGTAGTTTACAAATATTTGCCTGAGCCTTTCATTCCTGGAAAAGCTTATTTAGCTGAAGAATATATTCACATGTTTGAGTTAGCTTTAGCTCATGCAAATATTCAACATCAAGATCAAGCTTGTAGGTTGTTTGTATCAAATCTAAAGGATATGGCTCAGATTTGGTATTCGAACTTACCAAGTAATAGTATTACAAGTTGGGATGACATGAAGAATCTTTTCTTAGCCCAGTTTGGTAATCAATTAGATCAACAACAATTATACTATGGGCTGATACAAGCTAAGCAAGGAGTTAAAGAGTCAATTAGAGATTTTAACATCAAGTTTCAACGAATTTGTGGACTCTTTCAAAGAAAATATAGCCCATCAGAAGAAATGCTTAAAGAAACTTATCTTAAGGCTGTCAACCCCAACATTTCAATTTGGTTAAGGAGAACTCCAAACTTAACTACGCTAAATGACTACTTTAGTGAAGCTATACAGTTAGAAAAATAGTTGAACTTGAATCTCGAAGAGAATATTGCAATTCAAAAAAGAGAAGAAAGAGTTATGATTCCTATGCAAGATTTTGCTCAATTTAAAGCTTTACCAGGTCCACCTCATGTTAAGATAGAGCAAGAACATGAAAGAGTAGGATCTGAAAAAGGAAAATTAATGAGAGATATGTCTAACAAAATAGTGAAACTTGAAAAAGCCTTGGCAAGAGTTAATATCAAGGAAGAATGGAAAAATAGAAAGCATAAACATCAAGACACTAAGTTAGCAGAAAATGAGGATGAAAGTGACCTTATTATGTCCAACTTTCTTGATATTGAATCTAATAATGAGTTATCTAGTGTTCATTATGCAAGTAAATCTTTTAGCAATGGATCTAGCAATACTTCTTCTCTATCAAGTTCTGAAGAAGATATGTCTTTAGATGAAGAATGTAATAATAATGAGGAAAATGGATATAGTCTCTGATCAAAAGAAAGATTAACTACTTCTAGACCCCCAACTGTTATTACTAATCCATCTACTAAGAGAAAAAATTTTGAGCCAAATAGAAGAGATAAGAATAAAGGTAAAGACAATCAAGTAGAGCAAAGCACTCCAAATCAGTCTTTTAATAAATGGATAAAGAAAACAAGCTTTATTGGTGATGTAGAGTATGATTTGATTGAAGACCTTAAATATGTCAAGGCTAATATTAGCTTTTATCAGTTGCTTCAAATAGGAGATCAGCTAGAAAGGCTTTAGAGTTCATTAAAGGCAAAAGGAGAGTTAGAGAATCAGAGTTAAGTTATGTGTCTAATAATGATGAGAAATTAAAGACCTCGTATGATAAGGAAGCTCCTCCTTTTCTTTTGACAATGAAATTAAAGGATAAATACTTACACAATTTTTTGATTGATTCTGGAGCTATGTCTACTATAATGACATTGTCTATATATAAGAAACTTGGTTTGATTCCTGAAAAATCAAATAAAAAGATTGTTTAAGTGGATAAAAGTAGAGTGAAGATTGTCGATCAATTACCAAATGTCTTACTGGAAATTGCTTCTGAACCCCACGTCAGAAGTAGAGTAACTATTCAAGTGGTAGATATACTAGACTCACATAGTCTCTTATTGAGTAGAAGTTGGAGTAAGAATTTCTTAGGTTACATATCAATAGATTATTCTCACATGTGGCTACCTTGGAAAAGAGAACCAAATCAGATATACATCTATAGCAAACCTTTGATGATTGATAATATTACTCCAAACGGAAAAAGTAAAATGGCTGAAAAAGAAGGTGTTGAAAACAAAATTTGTACACTCCAAGAAAATTATAGTTTTGAACAAGAACACTCAAAGAATAAGGATAAATGGGAGTTATACTTTGATGGTTCATGTAATTCAAAAGGTGCAGGAGTTGGTATAGTTATATTAAGCAATGATTCACCTGAAATTCTCAAAGCAATTCATCTATCTTTCCCTTGTACTAACAACAAAGCTGAGTATGAAGCTTTATGTATTGGTATAAGAATAGCTCTAGAAAAAAAGATCAGAGTAATTACTATAAAAGGAGACTCAAGATTAGTTTGTGAACAAGTAAAGGGTAACTGTGTAGTAAAGAGCTCATTCTTAAGACCTTATAAGCAACTTGCTTGTAAGATGTTAGATTAGTTTCAACATTGCCAAATAGAGTAGAGAATCTTATAGTAGATGATTTGGCAAAGACAACTTCAACATTGGCTATGCAAATAATAGAAAGTTACAAAGATGTAATGATTGAAGAAGAACATCAGCCATCAGTACCAGATAATATAAGACATTTACAAGTATTTGAAGATGATGATCAAGTACTAAGATTTATGAAAACAAACAAGAATTTTAGGATCAAGTGATACCTAAAACATCATCACACTCCAAATCTAATTTCATTCCAAAAAGGATGATTGACTTGGAACAAGAGTTTAAGAAAAATTTACTTACTAGAAAGGATATACAAAACTCAGATAGTCAAGCTTTCGAGGTACTAAATTTTGGATTAGACAGGATGCCAAAGATGTTGAATGTTACAAAGGGAAGAGATTCGAGTTTCAAGCAAA
>MNCI01001204.1:88210-105480 GCA_015680685.1 Gnetum montanum
AAAATTGGTTGAAGACTTTTGGGGGGAATTTTAAATTTCTAGCACCTATAAAAAGAGGATTGGGTTGCCTAGATTTCCTCATCTTCCAATTCAAGTTGAGTAGAGAAAGTGAAAAGAGAGCTAATTTGAAAGAGAAGATAGATTTTGGGAGAACAATGAGGAAGCCTTTCATTCCTTATGTGATGGGATGTTGCCTAGAACATGTGTTAAAGGTTTACTTGAAAGCTAGAGCATGTGGAGCACCTAAATCCTGTTCGAGTACACTCGTTGGCAGTCACGTCCCAAATGGTTGCCAACACTAACTGCATAAGCATTGCTCCAAAGGCATAATTAGATGCATTGGTCATTATGTGAAATGGTCTGGACCAGTCTAGCACCCATAGAATTGAAGTTTCTATGAGTTTTTCTATTAGTTGTTGAAATGCATGTTTGTACTCCTTGGTCCAAAGGAATGAAGCATATTTCTTTGTAAGCTCGACCAATAGCTTTACAATCTTACAGAAATTCTCTACGAATCATCGGTAGTAGCCAATGTGTCCAAAGAATGATTAGACATCTTTGATTGTCTTTAGTTGGCATGTGATTCCTTAGATGACCCTTATCTTTTTTGGGTCTACCTCAATCCTTTTTTTTGAAATTTAGTGCCCTAATACTATGTCCTCCTAGACCATTAAATGGGTTTTCTACCAATTGAGCCTAAAGTTTATTTCAACACATCTTTTTAGTACCTACTTAAGGTAGTCTAGGGCTTGTTCAAATGCAGCCCCATAGGTAGAGAAGTCATCCATAAAGGCTTCTACCAGCTACCAATCTACTAATGAAAAATGCTAAGGAATAAACATTCAAATGTTGCAACGACATTGCATAGACCAAATGACATCTTGCAATATGCAAAAGTCTCCCAAGGACTTATGAATGTTGTTTTGGCCTGATCTTCTAGCATAATTTGGATTTAGTTATAGCCACTATAACCATCCAAGAAGCTATAATAGCAATGCTCGGATATGGTGTCCAACACTTGGTCCACAAATGGCAATGAAAAATGATCTTTAAATGTTGCCATATTCAACAACCTGAAGTCGATGTAGATCCACCACTTTTTACCTTTCTTTGGCACAATTACAAGTGGGCTAACCCATTTACTATCTACGATGGGATAGATGAACCCCGTCTTGAGAAGTTGTTCTATTTTCTCTTTGATGATCTGTTTCAACTTAGGGTTCAATTGCCTTTGTAATTGACTTCTTAGCTTCATAGTCCAGTCAATGTAAATGTGATGTTGGCATATCCTTTGATTGATTTCAATTAGCTCAGGATATGACCAAGCAAAGGTTGTTGGCCATTTTTTGATCACCTTCAACAACTTATCTTCTTGTTTGGGAGCAAGATTTACATTAATGATAACCAGCTTGCCATTGTCAAAAAATGCATACTCCATGCTCCATGCCAAATAGTAGAGTTTTTAACTCTAGGGGCTCTTGCTTGAAACTATCAAAGATTTTCCAACTCTCCCGAAAAGGTATCATCATATTCATCATTAGAGAGTTGGTGATGAACTTGCTCAAGTTCATTCATACCCTCAACATAGGCACATGTCAGGTTCTTAGTGGGTTCCATGCATAATGTGTTGCCATCAGTGTCAACTATCAGCCACTAGGTGCCCTCCTATTTTGTGGCTACTCCATACAGGCACCTTTGGATATCTATTTCATGTGCACACTGATTGCATGCTTTTATGATATTACTATTAATGGACCATATTTTCTACATGTAATTACACCCATTATCACTTTATGCAATGCATGGAACTTGCTTCTTCTCAAGCCATCAAAATTCATTTTCCTTAGAAATTTCCAAGGAGAGGTCCCTAATGGCCATTTGTGCATCAACCATGCTCAACTATGCTCATCCAATAATATGGGAAAGTCTCCTTTGTAGTTTTCTACCTTGATCACTAGAAAATTGGTAAGATAGGACCACCCATAAACCATGGTCACAATGTCGTCAACTAATCCCAAAGGGGCAGTGATTAATCGATCTGCTAATTCTAGATGGATGTTGCTCTTCTTAAGAGTTGGTAGGTTCTAGGCCTTGTACATGTCATAGGAGATGAGATTAACACCGAAACCAGAATCAAGAAGAGCCTTTCATGGCTCATGTCCTACAATCTGCAAGTAAATAAGAGGACTTCCTAGGTCAAATCATTTCATGGAAAGGTTGTCAACCTTGATCCAATTGAAAAAAACATGTGAATTTGAGGTGGTGTTTGGTTTGAAGGGTTCTTGAATGTTTTTGATGTAGAGGATGAGGGTGTTAGAGATACAATGCGACTGACTATATTAGGTTGTGAGGGTTTTATGATTATTTTTTGGATTGATTATCTAAACAACTTAGATGGAAGGCTGATTGTAAATTTATAGCCCTCATAGCATTTCTTTGCTGTTGTTATGGGGGAATTTCACCCTGCATAGATAGAGCAAGAGGTAACTAGGTAGAGAGTAGAGGCATGTGTGTAGAAAAATGTGGAGGATGGTATGGATATGGGTGCTCTCCTTGAGTAGATGGTGAATGAATTTGATGGTATTCTAGAGGATAATAGTGATGCTGAAAAGATGCATGGCTTGCAAAGCTTCATAGAGAAACAAGTTGCTGAACATAGTACCTATATGGATCTAGTTTCTTGTAAGGGTATTGCTATCTCGGTGGTGGCATCCCCCACGATTGTGGTTGCTACCACTATTGGTATTGCTCATACAATTGTGGCAGTTCTCCACTTGGATAGTAAGCTTGATGTTGCTGGTGGAACTGCCTTGGATTGCTTTGAGTATAAGGCAATCGTTTGGGTGCTTACCTCCTTACTAGTCAAGGATTTAGTGTGTACACCCTAGACTCTTGTAAATGTGGCACCATAGGGCAACATCCCTTTGGATGTTCATATTAACAAATGTAACACCCAACATCATCATTAGAGTCTATCTCCACAACTTCTACTACAACAGATTTGCCCATACCTCTTTTGTACGCATGTTCAGCTTCTTTCCACCTCCTGCAATTGTGATCACTATTTTTCTCTTTGGATTCTTCAGCAATCTTCATAGAAATTTAAAATTTTTCATCTAAAGAGTTCCATAATTTATCAACTTTAGCAGAAATATCATAAACAAATTTTTGGATGACCAAGATTTTTTTGTTCACCACTTCATAAAGTGGTGATTCCTCCTTGTCATAGAATCGAACCTTCCTTTTTTTGATGGAAGGATTCATATTATATTCTTTTGCACATTTTCTTTTTCACAACTCACCTTCTTCTTTTGCTACATGCTCTATTAGCCTTTGTATCTAATGAGCTCTTAGTTCAGATAGTCTCCCATGGGCATAAACCTTAAGAGTTCCTCTAGTTTCTGCTCTATGCCCATCTATAATGTGATGAAGTTATTCCCTTTGAGAATAATCATGGCTAGAGCATCGATACAAGAGTGAATAATATTTCTCCATGGCAGTGTCGAAGGGATCATGTGTTTCCTGTTTCCAGCCTTGGAATTGCCTTCTTAGATTAGGCACTCTAGAGTATGTATGGTATTTGTCATAAATAGTTCTAGCATGGTACTTTATTTGTGGATAGATTCCAACTCCAAGGACTGGTACCATCTCTCTACCTCCTTAATGAGTGTCATGGGGAATAGTTTCAATTTCTATCAATCATTTTTGATGTTTTGTAAGGAACAAGCATTTTGGAAGGCTTGTAGATGATTTTGCAGATCAAAGTTATATCCCCCCTCAAATCTTGGGATATTGTTCCTATTTAGGCACTTAATCCAACTATCTTTCACATGCCTAGTTGGGATCTTAACTACCTCTACAATGTTAAGCATGCTTTGAGTTTCTAATAGAGGTTCATCATCATCATTGTGTCAATGATGCTAATGATGGTTTCTACCACCCCTTCGTTCTTGGCAATCTCTATGCTCATTGTTATCTCATTGATCACCTTCATCACAATTATTTCTCTAGCAGCTTCTATCAAAACTAGATGATGAAGAGGAATGTTCGAAATTGGATGGAGAGGATGAAGAGGAAGATGGACCGCCACCACCATTGTAGTGTCTACCACCAACTCTACATTTGTCATGATCACAATCCTTAGATTCCTTATCGTCATGATGCTTACATGAGTTCTTACCTTGACTGCCACTTTTTCCTAAACTTGGTTTGTTAATAGTGGACTATAGTTTCAAGGCCACACCCTCATCACCAATAATAGGGGGTGGAGAATCTTCATGTTGAGAACCTCCAAAAGAAGGATCCTCATTGTTGGTTTGGCTTAGTAGGAACAAGGGATTGCTATAGTGTTTTCCCTTTGCAAATTCATGGTGCTTTTCCTAGTGTTGATCTTTCCTATGTTTTGTTTTAGTGGGATATTAGTCCTAAGTGTCATAACCATGCACAACATATTCAACCTAAAGATTTGGGATGCCCAACCTCTTAAGAGTTTGAAGTAGCATCCTAGGCATTGATCGATCGAGGGACATTATGATGTTACCCTCCATGTCTTACACTGTAGTTGTTCATCCTAATGCATGATGATCGTGAAGTTAGGTACATACTTATCTAGATAAGTATATACCTCCTTACACTCTTGTGGGACTAGCGATTAAACATCTTCATGCCTATGAGAAGAAGACATTTTACAAAAAAATAAAATATCAATGTGATTTTATAATTATATAATTTGAGAATGATGTCAACCTTGGGGTTCATTCAATAATATTGATAATGTTTACTAATCCTAGATAGTGTTTCAACAAAAATAAGTTCGTGGCAACAATGCCAATGATGAGTGACAAGGTACCCCTACATCCAACCATACGCCAATGATGATGATTTTTGTCATTTTATATTTTATGGTTTTGGTGCTTGAAATAAACAAGATAGAGAATTAAGTAATTTAATACCTACTTTAATCTAATGATCTAACTACTATTCAATTAGTCCTAACATAAGTATCCAGTCCCACTTTCTATACACATCTTGAACATGTATAACACTGCTGGGTTACCAAGTGTTAAGCACTGTTGGCATTACCAAACATCATACGCATTCTCGAAGCGGTTGTACGTATGTGTTTACTTAATTGCTATTTAGCTTATCTTTCTTAATTACTTAATTAGCTTAATTACTGGAAAACATTGAATAAATAGTTGAAAATATTAAATGCATGAATGAAACATTTAAACTATCCAAAATGCTACAAAGTTTATCAAGAAGTTCATCTTTATTGCTGCACACAATATTGTGCTTAGGTACAATAGTGCTTGAATAAAGATCTGTACACTCAATAACTCTTGCTGTAGGCACTCAGGAAAATATTCTAACTCTTGAAAAAAAAAATTACAAGAGCTTTGCTACACTATGATATACTGATGCCTAAACATGATGGATTGACATGTATTTATAGGCAAGAACAGACCCTACGTTGATGGGGCCACGTCAATGCATGAAATGATGCATCGATAGGGGCTAGTTGATTAGGTCATGTCAACGCATGAAATGATGTGTCGACGAGGCCTCATCGGTGTGGCCAATGCGTGACTCATCAGACACTCAACTACTTATTATGTCACTGTTTCCCCCATTAATTGCCACATGATCATCTTTCAGGTCTATATACCAACTTGGATGGAAACTTTGGCTTAATGATGATGCTATTGATGTGTACATCATGTACCTTAAGCAACTTCATAAATATATTGTTGATATTCAAGCCTCAGTAAAATATTTTGTATTTAATACTATGTTTCAAGCTTATGCAAAGTCCCTTGAGAGTTAGATGAAATAAAGAGAAAAGAACCTGTTGTCACATAAAGCAAAGAAACCCATCAAAAGATGTTATCAATGTTGAAAGTGGTACAATTTTTGAAGAAGAGGTTGATGTGTTTGTGGGAGACAAGGACTTCATTGAAAAGGTTAAGAATAAAACTTATTGGGATGAATTTCTTGAATTGGGACATGCATTATTTTGCACCTCATTTAATATTGGTGGACATTGGGTGCTTGTGGTTGTAGACAACTCCATTAACAAGATGTGTGTGTATGATTCACTATCTTCTTCCCAACATGTAGCTACTCTTCAAAAGTTAATGTTAAGGTTTATTTAATTTTTATTGAAAGGTGATTCTTCAATGGGTGAGAGCATAGCTGAGGTGAAGGGAAAATAAAAGAAGATGCCTCCAAAATAGAGTATAACGGTTATGCAAGGTATTCCTACATATGAAAATGGTTAGGAATGTGGCATGTATACAATAATGTTCATGCACCATTTGGTCTTTGGAAAAGAAATAAAATTCAATAGTGATTTGTTTCTATGTATCAAAATACCATGATATAAGAAATTCTTAGTTGTTCAATTCTTGATCAACCATGGATAAAGATATGTTTACAGCATCTTGCACATGAGGATTGTACTAAGCATGGTCCTTATCCAATTTCTAATGACAAAAAAAAAAAAAAAAACCAATGATGTAAATGAATGATGTAAATGTTTGCATGCCATCTTTAAAGAAAGGCAAATATTTCGTACATGGAATAATAATGTATTTATTTCAAGGTATTCGATTGGAAATATATATGATGTTCATTTATTCCATATTCTGATTATTATTGTTGTAAAATTTTATAAATCAAATCTATATTATATAAGGTTCAATATGTATTCAATATATTGTTGTCTTCATAGAAATAAATTTTCATAATATCTGTAAGAAATATGCATTTCATAGGCTTCTATTTGTAGGTTTCTTCAATTTAATGTGTGGATGATCAAGTGCAATGGCACACATTTCACAGCACTGCTGCAATGAAGCTAATGCTTGTTGATGTGAATCATAGTCTATTTTAGTACGTGCAAAAACTATATGGTTTTCTCCTATGCATCAGTGTGACTGACCTATGCATCACATGAACACGCATTGTAAGATGATCAAATTGCATGGTCTTGCAACTTGCACAAAACTTCAAGCTAATAGGCTACTATCATTCACATGTTATCACATTGGGAAATAGAAACTTCATTTTTATAGTGCAAGTTGATGTAATTCATAGTTTGTGGTAGTTTGAAACAAGAACATGTTTTTACCTCATTTTAACAATGTGGTAGTCTATGATCCGTAGTCTATCATAGTACTGAACAATGCTTGTTGTGAGTATTTGCTATCTGCATGGCTTAAGACATAGCTATGGATTGCATCTACCTGCAATGTATAATAGAAGATAGTTTTTACCAATGCAAGGTGATGCGATCCACATGATTTTGATGCTGAGTGCTATGGTAGATCTTACTACCACCAACTACAATTTGCATGTTATCGCAACTAGCAATAGAAACCATTATTTGATAGTGCGATGGGATGAGATCCACATGTGTATACAGAGTTGAAGGAAAATAACTCGGATTGCACGTATATGTGATTTGTAGTAATTCAAAACACATAACTTGGACTACATGTGCATGTGAGATGCATGAGCTCGCATTGTGTACATTAATCAAGTTTGTTTGAAAATTGTTCTTCAAACCTCTTATATATTTACTTTTTCTTACATATGTTCCTACATGAGATGGATATATTTATAAATGGTATAGTTCTCAATTGATTGTGAGCTATGACTCTACATGTATAGTATGAATAGAGATTAATGTTATCTATGTTTTGGTTATGAGAGTATACAATGGTTTCTTATTATTTGTATTTAACGTTTGATTTTTATCAAAGTGATTTATGGGCTTTTGCTATGTTATGTGATATGACTACATGTATTTATGATTCAACTTACATGAATTATGTTAGCGTTTGGGCCTTACATGAGTTAGGCTTAAGTTGGATAAGAGGAGTATTATAGAGTGGTATTAGAATAGGTTACTTCAATGTTGTTGTACTTACCTTTGTGATTACAAGTATTAGATATGTTGGGCAGACAAAGGTCAAGTAGTAGTGACCATCATATCAATGAGGCTTAGATGTCTTCTATTACATAGATTATAGAGACAACGACAGTGAGTTAGGCATAGGGGCCATTGATATCTAGATTGAATTGATAGGGTAGATCATACATTTAGCATAGTAGCAGTAGCCTAGATAAGTGCACCTCATCTTCTTCTAAAGTTATCTAGAAGGTTGGGAGTAGCAATGGTGTAGATTAACCAACTATTAAAAAGGTTGATAGTGATAATGGACTAATCATATAAGAGGTGTGTAATGTAGAAATGGTTGAACTCATTAACATTGATTACTTTCTAGCAAATTTTTTTTTACAGAAATGACAAAAAAAACATGTTAGAAATTCAAGCAATAGTTGATTAATTATGCAAAAAATCATAACAATGTACATGGTCTTCAAAAAGATAAAAAAAAGAGTTAACAAGGACAACAAGGACTCTATTCAGTGCCCTATGTACAGGTATCCCCCTCTTTAGCTTCTGCAACACTAGTGTTTATGAAATCCTGCTTAGTGACTATGTCCTCAACCTGCTTAGTACAATTATCTACCCTCTAAGCCATATCTGATGATCCTTCCTCTTCTGTGTGCTATGATGTGGCCATGCCCTTCAACTCAGGATTAGGAGTGTCATCCAGGAGCTCCCCTGACCTAATGTCTCTATGCAGTACCCTCAATTTCTCAAATGTATGTTTAACTAGTTTTTCGTAGTTGATGGCAAGACAGGCCTATCTCCTTTCTAAGTAGTCAGAACGTTAATGCATCCATGTGTGCCATTATTCTTGCCTTCATTACTTCCAAGTACTGAAAAATGGAAGCCCCATCTTCAAACTACTAGTACTACAGTGGATGAACATGAATAACATGGTGTTGTTCACCCTCATCATAGTACTCATCACATCCAACCTTGCCACCATTCTCTGGCACTCAAGGATCAGGGAGCCATACCAAATCATTAAAATGAGTCTTAGGGACCCATTGAGTATAAAATGCAAAACCCAAATGAGGCAACTAGTCCTCACTAAACACTTGGACCTCCTTTGGATGATGATCTAGAGGAGGAATCTACCAATGGTAAAAAAGAACAGATGCGATCAATGGAAATGGAATTGTGGATGCATCTTTGGTAAATATTTGTATCCTCTTGAGCAAAATGTGAGGGTATTTCAATGAACAATCCCCCTCCAAATCAAGGAGGATCATCAATGCAAAAGACATAACATGCATATGATGAGTGATAGTAAGGAGATTAGTGTGAATGGCCCTCACAAGAAGTCTCCATTTAGGGAAGAAGTTCTTGTAGGGCCAACTAGTCTCATCTGACTCCACCTCAGGAACCTTGGCAAGAAACTATGTTTTTTTCTAAATATTTAGTGGTTAAAAATTTAGTGCATGGACCAACAACCATGTAAATTGTGGCCGCCATGATATTTTCTATCATTGGAAAGCTTGAATCACCTATGCATATAACCACAGATGATGCTACACCTCAAATATGAGCCACATAGAAGTGATGTGCCTCCTCCTCATAATATTCTAGCCTACCACCCATGATGAAGCCAAGGCATCACTCAATTGCCTTAGCATGCATCTCTAGCCATACCAACTGCATTAATCCAAAGAAGTTTTTAGGACTTCATATCAGGGTTGATTTGAATTCCAACTACCAACGCTGATGTTCCTCTCGTGCCTCCCCCTCCTAAGCCCAACGATACTCATCCTACTCACTTCAAGTAGCTTGTGCAATAGCTTGGGGGCCAAGCTAGTGTTGATCCTATGTATGCCTCCTTCCCTCTTGGCCTTACAATCTAGTAGACTTTCTTTGGTCGTTTGCCTATGTACTGCCTCTTTATGAAGACAAAATGCAAAACATTAATAATTTAAAAACTTAAAAATCATGTGAAAAATCATTAAATATCAAAGCTCTAGTTAAATATGTTCTAATTAACTTTCTAGTATCTTAACCATACATGATAATTTTTTTAGTAGTAATTTTTTAAAACATTAATTAACTTGTCAACATTCACTAACTAATAAAAATATTTGTTTATCTTTTCTATTTCTTCAATGTACTTAGTATTAGTTGCCAACTTGAAATACTCCTACTTACTGGATTTATAGTCTTCACCTTTCACGTTATCCACATGCTACTGATGTAATAAGCCTAGTCATTTTGCAAGAGAATGCCCAAATGCTACAACTAGATATGACAGTAATGGAGTAAAAATAGGCTTTGGCAATTCAAGGATGGGTGGTAGTTCTACATCTTGCTACAAGAAGATCCTTTTTGACAGCCAATATAGAACTAATGCTCTAAACACATAACCTATCTACGATTCTCTCATTGCAAGGAATCACCCAAGGAATCATGTTTTGGTGATTTTGTAAAACATGCAAGAAAAGCATGATCTTGCATAATACATGGGAAGTGAGTAGATGTGATTTCTTCTTTAAAACTAGCCCTGAAGTTGTTTTCTTGTTATTAGAAGGATGGCTGAATTTTAAATGATAATATTTTATGAGTTTGTTATGCTATTTATTCTATTTTATACCAGTTTGAATGCATTAATGCTTGAGCAACATCATAGAGTTTTAGATTTCTTATATAGCAGAGAATGTAAATGATCCACAGTAAAGGTTATTCCTTTTTTAGATTTTTTGAGGAAAAAGTTCTTGTTAGAATGTAGGGAGCTTATTTGCAGATTGGAACATTGATATTGTGATGGAATTTTGAAATTGAAATTAAGCTTTCTAGGATTTAACATTTGAATCTATTGCACACAATCTCAATGTAGAGGCACTAACTATATGATCCAATTGTAGATATATGTGCTTAATATGTCATTCAGTTAGTATGTATTAGAATAATAAGGCAATAAGTCACAAATTAGAGGGTCCATTATTGGTATAGCATTATCATGGTCATTAATAAAAAATTGGTTTGGTTTCCTTGGTCTAACTTACAATGTTTATTGTTTCAAATTTCATATAGAATTCAATAATACAAGTTTGTATAAATGAAACTTTTATCTTAGCAAAGAGATCTACAAGTGAGTATTGGATATTGTGGTTTCCATTTTCATGAGTTTTTTGGCTTAATCTAAATGGGTAGTTTTTAGTTATGTTTGACAACTAATAGAAGTTATTGACTTATTTTTTTAGGTAAAGATTCCTGATATCAAAAAAGTGTTTGAAGATTGTTAAAACATTGCTAGCAAAGAAGACAATAGGCGAGGTTTGCAAACTTTTCCAAGCCTAATCTCTTGGATAGAGGTAGAGTTCTCTATTTTCACATTCTAGAATAGTAGGATGTAAAATCATATCCAGTTGTAGTATTTGAATTATTATTTGTAGATGCAATAACAAGAAATAGAAGAGAAAGAAGTCAGTCAAAAGCACCGAAATTGTTATAAGAGGGATTTTATTACTCGGCTTTTACTTTGATTTTATTTAATCTCCTATTCAATGGCAACTATTAAACGAACATGATAAATTGACACTGCCACTATTAAACCCTATACCCTAACTAATCATTGACGTAACTGCTATTAAATGGACATGGGCATGTTAAACCGATGCTATGAATTCTACCCTACAACCGCGGTTTTACAATTCAAATAAACTTGTACAGCAATTTATTTTCAAAATCGAAATGCATGACCAAGTAAAGAAGTTGAAGAAGTTTTGTGGACTGTCGTAAACCTCATTTAAAATTTTTCGTTACATCCACTTACAAAAAAGCCCTAGAAGACTAAATTCAAAACAAGAATTCAAAAAATGAGCAAACATAAACTTACCCTACTTGTCATTGCTGTGTTTACTCTAAATCTGTGTTGTCAGTTATAAGTGGCGGCAACGGTGATGTCCCTCCCGATGTGCTATCACTCTCTGCGGTCAGCTACAATCGATGTTTAAAGGGTTAATATGAGATTTTGTGAGGACAACCCTATTTTTATTTTTTTCCATATTTCGCACAATGTGAGTTCGTGCGCTTCTCATCTACATTGTATTTTAAAAATGTTATATGCATCTCACAAGAAACATTGCAGGCCATAGTTCAATTAAATAGTGTGACCTTCCTACGAAAAGCACAGATCTCGTAGTTTATGATTCTAGAGTGCGTGTTGCAACAAATGCTGCAAATTGTAGTTTAAGAATAGTGTGATTCGTAGATGTTCACATTGTGTAGAACAAGTTCCTAGTTCTATTTACAAATAATACATGTGTCTCGCATGTGTTGGAAGTATCTGATTGTGAGTGTTGTGCGATTCGCATCCATCTTGCTGTTAGCATTACTTAACTATGGCTCACACTATATACTGCGAATCGTAGTAAAATGATGGATTGCGACCAGCATGGGCTCGCACTATCAATAAAAGGATTCTGTTTTTTGTTAACGAATTCATGCGTGCTGGGTGTAATCACAAAAATTGATTGCTAGTATCGTGCAAGAAGCATTAATGTCACATGCGACTACCTGCCACCTACATGCAATTCACACGTGGAATATGATGTGATACGAATGACATCATAGTCACAGAATAGGGCAAATCAAGTGAGAGGCAAGAATTACCATTTCACATTAAAGTTAAATAAATAGAACCAAAGATGAGTATATTAGGAGAGAAGAATAGATCAAAACTTCTTTTTACTGTGTATATATTATAATATGTGTTCAAATTCATACATCCAAAGAACACAATAGGGCTACAATAAGAGATAACATGATTGGGGATAAAATTTGTAGCATCTAAGAAAAAGATTATGTGCTCTACGCAATCCTAAAGGCAACCAACATCATAAACTTCTCTCTGTCATGTAACCTGGGCATTCAACTATTGCAAATCTGAATGTGAGGGAGATGAGTTCTAGTTGTAACCTTGGCAATCTTCATCACATCTTCAAATTAAAAAGAAGAATTGTTACATTGTTACAGTTAACAAGAGTAAATTAGATATTCAAATTCAGGTCATTGGATCAGGAATGTGTTTGTACCCCTTGTAAATAGTTTTTTATGACATTTTGGAGCATGCAACATTTGTTGTTGATTTTTTGTAGGGCTATCCCAACTTGACAATCTTTTGTTACTTGCCAAACCATTTTCATTCATGAGAACAAAAACTTAGACTGAATCTCCTCAACATATTTTTCAAGTTCTAAAACACTCTCTATTTGTGGGCATATTCTTTGCAAAATTTTTGAATGCCTTTTTCAAATTTGCTAATTTTGTCTATCCATCTTACATCTGCATTATTCTCAAATGCTTCAAATTGCTCTTCTGACTTCTAAACATCCTTTTTGTTGTGCTCATGGAAAGATACTATACTGTTTTGTACCACATTGCTATTTGATTTCTTGGTGGTTGATTAAAATGTCTGAGGTGTCATCCCTAACTATGATGCCTCTTGATAGCTTGGAAATTCATGAGCCATAAATGAATTTAGCTCAATAGGGATTCTTGAATCAAAATATCCATCTCTAAATAAGAACTTATATGCACTGTGATGTCCCTTGACTAATGTCAATACTCTCATTAAATGCTTGCAAAAATGATTGAGGTTGGACCATCCATAGTCACAAAAAATATTAAAGGAGAACACCTTGGACACCTTGCACCAAGTATCCTATTTCAAAAAATTTAAACTATGCACAAGATATTCATCTTCTTTATCCAAGACATATTTGCAATCATCATCATAGATTTCAATAACCTTTTCCCATGGCTTCTTATTGCTTTTTCTATCCTTTCTATTTATTAAATACCATGTGGCTTTAAGTCTTGCATTGCTCCAATAATATATTTATACCTTTGTCAAAGTCCATATAAGCCAATCAATGTGATAGTATTTCCTATTTCTGATATCTCTTAAGCATTTTCCTTTTAAAAATCTATGATATGACTCCACAACATTGTTTGTGTGTTGTTGAGCATGAGGAATATCACGATAGGCTTTTGCCCACATCCCTAAGAAATGAACCTTTGAGCCCATAGCAACAAAAAAAAAATAATGGAACATACAATCTAAATTTAATAAAAATGTAACTGCAACATCGAATAAATATATACTTACAAAATTTTTCTTTGTTCAACCATTGGCTTTTTAGGTAACTGATGAAATGAACATTCTATTGATGCTCATTGATAAACTTGTTAATTTCACAACTACATCCATAGGAGTTTTTCATTCATTCATAATAAAGTTTAGATGTGTTGCCATTGCCTTTCTAGTTGTCGAATCTCTAACCTTTGTTGCCAAGTTCTTCCTCCATGTTCTCCAAACATGCCAAATGCATAGAAAAATATGAAAACCAAATACAGACCTAAATACTGCACATAATGTTGCACATTCAATTTTGGTATGTCCATATTTTGAACTAAAATTTTAAATAACACAATTAATTTTTGTTTGCTAATTGTTACCTTACAACATTCATTTTAGCTTTTGAATCATCTAGCATGAAAGCATTCACTATCCATCATGACTCTTGGGACCTGCATCTTTTCATCAATGCAGAAAGCCAAGCTATGATATCCATTTCTGTACACCTAGAGAAGATCACCCATGCTATAGGCAGTCCATTGTAGTATGAATTGAATGTCATGACTGTGTGTAGATGGAGTTGTTTAGGAAAATACCATTTATATTAGAAAGATGAGCTAATTGCAATACAAAATATTCTTGATACATTGTTTCTAATAAATACCCCAAATTTTAACTTACTCCATATTTGTTGCTGTTGAAGTTTGAGTCCATAGCCAGTATGCTATTTTGAGATAGACCTATTATCTTTTTCAACATCCATGGTGATTGCAACCTGATGATTATGGGGGTAGATTGTTTGATGTTCTCCTCTTAATAGTGAAAGAAGAAATCTACGATGCTTTGGTAACCATAACCATGTAATAATTTTATCATACTCACTTTTTTTTTATATTTTGGTGTAACATCTTTGCATATATTATAAATGTCCTTTTTTAGAAGAAACATGTCTCCTTTCTATGATACTTTGAATTCTTGCCCTTCATTGAATAGATCCTTGATATATCTCTCATAAATCATATCTACTGGAAATCCTTCATTCCATAATAACACTTTTTTTTATGTATCTTAGGGGAACTATGTATTGACTGAGCATCTCTTCTATCTAACATGGGACCAAGCAAGCCATGACAATAAGCTCTCAACGTGTCAACATGATTCATTTCTTTATATATAATTCATGCAACATGCTCAGCGCCACACATAATGCAAACTATGAAAATACATTGACAATTAGTATTTCTACCAATCCTATTTCTTTTTCTTCCTTCCCTAGCTGGCACCCCTACAATAACATTTGGCCCATACGAACAATGATAATTGATTCATGTATATTCATGGACATCATGTAGTACTCCAATAATATGCATTATACAAAATAATTAATAAACATTGTTCAGGAATACAGAAATTCAAGAAAAACTACCTTGTATGATAAAGTGTAGTGGTTTGATTAGTAGTGAGTTTCCTATTCCCATTTCTATTGGTTTTTCTTCCTATAGAAAAACTCACATGAAAACATTTCATTTGTTTTGTTGCCTGCAATAAAATCATTCACTCTTTTTTTATATATCCAGGCAAAGGCATCATCATAGAAATAAAGCCATTTTATTTCATTTTTTTGAAAAAGTGCCAATTGATGGATCTTGTATTTCTTGTTGCCATGTTATTTCCCAGAAACTTACATGCTCTTATTGTCCTTACATCTAAATAAAATTTTGTTTATCGCTAACTCAAACAACAATATTACAATCTATAAACTTTGTAATTCATAAACACAACTTAATGATTAAAATCAACATCGATACGTACCTTTAAAATGACAATGCACCTTGTTTCTGCTACTTCTCTTGAACTAGATGCAATGTTGCAATATAAAACCTTGGTTACTAGTTTATATTCCTTCACATAATGTATCATCTTATTTTGGCAAGTGCGACACAACGTGTAATGCATCCAGTCGTAGTGTAACAATCAAAACTACAAGGCAAACTATGACTAGCATACATATCGCATCAAAGTCCAAGAAGCCTACAACTAACTGCTAGTAGCTTTCGGAAGGGTTTGAGCAACTGGAAGCTACCATTTGCCTTGGCATCACTACTTTTGGTTGATGGGAAGGCTTCTAGTAATATTTTATAATGGACTATGACAGATTGCTAATAGCAATCTATCTGCAACCATTTCGAAAAAGGATCTTACATCTAATGATCTACACTTTAGTGGAAATTGAAGCTTTTAGTCATTTGAGGCTATTTTGAAGAGTGTTTTACACTATCCTACAAGTGGATGTGTTTAGCACTCCTAAAGCAGTAGCTTCCAAAAGGGTTCCAACAACCAGAAGCTCCCATTTTCCTTAGCATCATTATTTCTGATTAATGGGAAGGCTTCCAATAATATTATTCAATGGATTGTGACTGACTACCAGTAGTGTTCTATCTACAACAACTTTCAAAAAGGGTTCTACTTCCGGTGATTTGTACTTTAGTGGAAATCAAAGCTTTTGGTCATTTGAGGCTCTTCCAGAGAGTGTTTTACACATGATGCAAGTGGGTGTGTCTAGCACTCGTGAAGTAGTAACTTTTGGAAGGGTTCTAGCAAACAGAACCATAACATTTTCCATGGCATTGCTACTTCCAATTGACGCAAAGGCTTATAGCAATATTTTTCAATGGACTACAATTGACTACCAGTAGCAATCTATCTACAATCACTTTTGGAAAGGGTTCTACTTTTAGTGATCTACACTTTAGTGGAACTCGAAGCTTCCAATCATTTGAGGCTCTTCTGGAGAGTGTTTTATACATGATGTTAGTGGGTGCGTTTAGCACTCTTAACACAGTAGCTTCTGGAAGGGTTTTAACAACCGAAAGCAGAATGTTTGCCTTAGTATCACTACTTTCAATTGACACAAAGGCATCTAGCAATATTTTTCAATGGACTGTGATGAGAGCAGTTACTCTAGCAGTTACTCTAGCAGTTACTTTAGTAGTTATTCTAATTATTAGAATGGTTACTCTAGCGATTACTCTAGCAGTTATTCTAATTATTAGAGTGGTTACTTTAGCAATTATTCTAATTATTAGAGTAGTTACTCTAATTATTAGAGTAGTTGCTCCCAAGCCTATAAATACAGTGCCTAGGAGCACAATTGAAAGAAGTCTTTCAGCAATCAAGTAGCAAAACTCTTGTAGTCTGTTTGAAAGTTAGAGTATTTTCCAAGTGCCCACAGCAAGAGGT
>MNCI01001204.1:109646-134641 GCA_015680685.1 Gnetum montanum
AAAGAAGTCTTTGCATGGTGTGGTCCCCACGCATAAAAACACAAAACAAAAAGAAAAGAAGAAAATTTTTTTTTGGAAAAAAGAGAAAAAGAAAAAAAAGAAAAAGCTAAAAAGCTAAAAGTGAGGATTCAAAGCACACCCCTTAGACGGAATAAATTTGGGCTGCAAGCACTGGTTATGGAACCAAAGTGTTCCCTCTAACTAAGGCCCTTCTCGCTTCCCATTCTCTCTGTTGTTTCGTCGGAATGGTGGTGGCTTCTCGAAGTTGCATCCTTGTTACCCAAGTGGATGATTTAACCAACTGCATTGATGCGAAGTCACTGGAAGTGGTTGGTTTGAGGCCAGAGTTGGAATGAGATTCGCCAAGTCACATTAATCATGAAACACACAAGGGGCTGTACACCACCTTGTTCTTGGGATTCCATTCCACTTCTCTTCTTCCCATCCTTCTCTCCATTGTTCACCTCATTGCCGGTTGTATCATTGTATATACTTTGGTTGATGCTTTGTTTTCTTTTTGGTAAATTCTTCCGGTTAAGACTTTAACTCTTGTTTCCAAAGGACATTCCCAGAGCCCACGGACTCTTTGAATGTGGGATTGTCAGGGCATTAAGGGCATGAGCCTGCTTTGGGGAGGACCCACTGACATTCCTATTTGGAACATTAGTTAACTTCTTTTCCTTAACGTTTTGCAATTAATTAACATTTTTGTTCATTTCCATCATGACATCCTTTTTATCGATGCCATAGTTGTCCCTTTTTACCTATCATTCCTATTCCTTTTCTCTCTCCATTCTAACGCTACCGGAGGTTCGCGATTAGTCATGGGGGTACGGGGCCTGATTTTTCGATTTTTATCCTAAGCCCCGGATTTTTTCGTTTTTCTTCCTAACCCCTATACCTTCGGTAGTCATCATCTATATTTTCCCAGATCCATATCAGCCATACCACACCTTAGCCAGTGAACCTAAACCGAAGCAAGGTATGCTTTACTTAATGATTCAATTACCCTTGCTAATATATGATGGTGTTGTGTGTGCAGATGGCAATCATACAACAACAGAATGGATCTGGAGCAGACACTTGGAATGGAGCAGCGCTGAAGCAGCATGCAAGGAGTGGAATTGATAATGCGCTTACAGATGGACAACGAAAGGCGCAATCTAGGCGTTGGCAGCAACAAGACTCTTCTCTTTTCTTCTCTTCTATTCTCTCTCCTCTTTTCTCTCAGCTGCCAACTGTGGCCTGATGTCATTGTAATAAGGTGTTCACCCATGTTGTCATGAACACCAGTTTTTGTCAAGTCTTGTAATAAAGACCGTTCACATGTCATCCCATTAGTTCCATTTTCCCTAATAATCCCATACCTACCTGATATCATTGTAAGGAACTCGAGGACGAGTTTTCATTCAGTCATGGGGGTATGATGAGACGCGGTTTTCACTAGGCCGCGATATCGCGTACGCGATATCGCGGCCGACGCGATATCGCATCCCATGCGATATCGCGGACGCGATATCGCGTCTTCTCCTGCGATATCGCGTACGCGATATCGCGTCCCGCCGCCATATCTATAAATAAGAGGCGGCACTCCCTTCATTTCCCAATCCTGGCTAGTGTAGCGAAGCTCTGGCAGATTGATCACTCCAGAGTTAGAATTTTTCCCCATGTGCCCGCAGTAGGAGTCCTAGAGTGAACGGCTCTTTATTCGAGCAGCTTGTAACCTGAACCCAAGTTGTGTACGGCAATAAAGACGAACTTGTTTGGATAAACCTTGCAGCACGTGGTTTCATTTATTGCTTTATTTCCTGCTTTCCTAGTGCGTTCAAGTACGACTTGATTACGAGCGTCTACGGACGTGTACGGCTAGTCAAGGAATCGGCTGCTTGACGCAATGCATGAGTACGACTCAATTACGAGCATTGGATGCTTGGTAACCCAGTAGCGTATTCCAGGATTCTGCGCTTGGTAACTCCCGGGTCTGATGTGTACGGCTAGTTGAGGAATCGGCTGCTCATTGCTAGGCTAGATCGTGTGATAAGTACGACTTAGTTACGAGCACCCACGGGTGTGTACGGCTGGCTAAGGAATCGGCTGCTTATCACACGTAGGCTAAATAGGTGCCTCAGTACGACCACTTCGAGCACTTACATTACGTGTGGCGATCCCAGTAACGATTAGCGTTTGGTAAGCTGCAGTTGCATAGTTCAGGGTGTGTCCGGTAAGTGGGAACGGATGCTGACGCTAGTTAATTTAGACTTAGATCTTAGTTAGAGTTAGTTTAGTTTCTCAACTCTTTCCTCCTGGTAGCATAGAAGATAAGCCGAAAATACCAAAAAATCACATACCTCAAACTTGCTTAACCATACACCGTGACACATACAAGCAAGCCTGGGAAGACAACGAATGATTAACCCTAAGTGTTTCTTGTGGCTTTAAGGCATTTAGTCTGTGGAGTTCGACCGAATCGCGCGTGTACGCTCGTATTCGTATGGTGGAGTGTAGGGGTACCTCGCCACTCATCAACTATGACAAATTGCTATTAGTAATCTATCTGCAACCATTTCGAAAAAGGATCTTACATCTAGTGATCTACACTTTAGTGGAAATTGAAACTTTCAGTCATTTGAGGCTATTTTGAAGAGTGTTTTACACTATCCTATAAGTGGATGTGTTTAGCACTCCTAAAGCAGTAGCTTCCAAAAGGGTTCCAACAACCAGAAGCTCCTATTTTCCTTAGCATCATTATTTCTGATTAATAGGAAGGCTTCCAATAATATTATTCAATGGATTGTGATTGACTACCAATAGTGTTCTATCTGCAACCACTTCCAAAAAGGGTTCTACTTTCAGTGATCAGTACTTTAGTGGAAATCAAAGCTTTTGGTCATTTGAGGCTCTTCCAGAGAGTGCTTTAGACATTATGCAAGTGGGTGTGTCTAGCACTCATGAAGCAGTAACTTTTGGAAGGGTTCTAGCAAACAGAACCATAACATTTTCCTTGGCATTGCTACTTCCAATTGACGCAAAGGCTTATAGCAATATTTTTCAATGGACTACAATTGACTACCAGTAGTAGTCTATCTGCAATCACTTTTGAAAAGGGTTCTACTTTTAGTGATCTACACTTTAGTGGAACTCGAAGCTTCTAATCATTTGAGGCTCTTCTGGAGAGTGTTTTATACATGATGTTAGTGGGTGCATTTAGCACTCCTAACACAGTAACTTCTGGAAGGGTTTTAACAACCAAAAGTAGAATGTTTTCCTTAGTATCACTACTTTCAATTGACACAAAGGATTCTAGCAATATTTTTCAATGGACTGTGATGAGAGTAGTTACTCTAGCAGTTATTCTAATTATTAGAACAGTTACTCTAGTAGTTACTTTAGTAGTTATTCTAATTATTAGAATGGTTACTCTAGCGATTACTCTAGCAGTTATTCTAATTATTAGAGTGGTTACTCTAGCAGTTACTTTAGTAGTTATCCTATTATTAGAGTAGTTGCTCCCAAGCCTGTAAATACAGTGCCTAGGCACATAATTGAAAGAAGTCTTTTAGCAATCAAGTAGCAAAACTCTTGTAGTTTGTTTGAAAGTTAGAGTATTTTCCAAGTGCTCGCAGTAGGAGGTCTAAATGTGGATGAATCTTTATTCAAGCATTGTGTACTTAAGCACACCTTGTGTACGATAATAAAGATGAGCTCTTTGATTCATCCTTGCAGCACTTGAGATTTGTTTTTGTACACATCTATTTTATTTTATTTTCTTATGCATTTATTTTATTTTATGCACTTTACATTTCTGTTATTAGCACAGCAATTCATTTTGATCAATTAAGCAAATCGTTCAATTACACAAGCACGACCACTTCGAGCATGCGTGTAATGCTTGGTAACCCAGTAACGATTAGGGTTTGGTAATCCCAATAGTGTTGCACTGGTTCAGGATGTGTACGACAAGTGGGAATGGATGCTAGTGTTAGGATTAGTTAGAACTTAGTTAATGAGTATTTTAGTTAAATTAATCACTTAGTTACCTCTCTCCTTCCCTACTAGCACAGGACATAAAAACATAAAAGCTATAAAAATCATATACCTCAAGCTTACTTAACCATACAATCGTGACATACAGGTAAGCTTGGGAAGACAATGATCAACCAACCTATCCTTGTTCCACAATGGCGCATAAGCACTTAGTCCTTGGAATTCGACTGGATCGTGCATGAAACGCTCGTATTCGTATGGTTGAGCATAGGGTTACCTCACCGCTCATCATTGGCGTAGTTGCTAGGGACTTAAGTGTTTATGCGCTAATTAGAACATAGGAAATCATTCATGTCATTGGAACGAACCCTTAGGGTTGGTTGAGAAAATAATAAACAAGAATACATTACACACTAAATAGACAAGTATGTCTCCTTCTTCGTACGAAAGCGCCTCACCGCCTAAGTCTGAAATAGGAAATAGTCAGCGGCACAATACACATGACGTTAATCCACCAGTCCCTCAACAAGTTCGAGTGGTATATATTCATCCTGATGAGTATATACCAAAATTCATCTTTATCCTCCACCAAGACAAACAACTACGTTGGCAAGACTTAGAGGGTAACATAGTGTTACTTCCCAATCATTCAGTCCCAAGCATGCTTCTTCGTTCTCTCACACAAATTGGCATGCCGTACTTACACATAGAATACATTGTGCAAGACCATGACTCAAGAAAATACTATCCCATGGAGGCACAATGTTAAAGGGACTTACAACAGGGGAGACATCATAAATCTTTGAAGGGTAAGTGGTCCTAGCATGTCCCACATGTCTTAAATGAAAATGAGGATGCTAAACCTACCTCAGGTAGTCACCCACACAACGATGTTCTTCCCCTTGACTTTGGCCAAGGGGTTGTGTATTAGAACCTCCATTCCACTATTCATAACCCAGGTTTTGATACCCACGGGCACAAAGCACCCAAAAATGGGACACGAACACATGATAAAGGTGGATATTCTGATCACAATCACGATCGAGGCCGTGACTGCCGAAGAGAAGGTAGCAGACACTGTCATGATGACGATTCTCCTTCTTCTTCACCTTCATCATCTCCTTCAATATCTGGACGCAGTCATAAGAAAAAAGACCATGGGGATAAAGGTAGGAAAAGTGGAAGTCATAGGTGAAACAACTAGGAAAGGGGATGAGGGCACTCTAGAGAGTCAGGACATAGAAGAAGGGAGAGTAGGGAATGACGTAGGCATCATAGATGCCATGGATGAGATGATTACAATGAACCCCTACTCGCTACTTGAAGTGTGTTAGACATAACTGAGGCTATTAGAATTCCAACAAGGCACCAGAAAGATAGTAGGATCAAGAGATTTGATATGAACAACATCCCACAATTTGAATGGGGATACAACGCTGATCCTCAAAATCATTTATAAGCATTCCATAATGCGTGTGCCTTATAAAACATAGAGAACGAATGGTAAAAACTTAAATTGTTCCCAAGAACATTAGTTAAAGATGCAAAAAATTGGTACTGGTCTTTAGAATCAAAATTCATTTGTAGGTGGAGTACTATATTAAAACTATTTAATGACAAGTACCAAATGTACTCCCAAGTGTCTAACTTGCGAAAGTAAATCCAAAGCTGAAAATAAGGAGGACATGAACCCTTGGATGTTGCCATGGGTTGATACTATGAACTGTTACATCATTTTCCTGGCCATGGTTATTCGCAATGGGATCAACTATGCCATCTCGTGGATGGGCTTAGGCATGAAATGAGAAGAACCCTTGGGACTTATGCCCAAGGGAGACTATCTAAGCTTAGGTTCCATCAAATTCAAAGACTATTGGAGTAATTTGGTAAGGAAGAAGGTGAGCTACGAAAAAGAGAACGTGAAAAAGAGTATAATTGAGATCTTTCCCTTCGGAGTAAGATTTTGTGAGGATGAAGAAGAGTCACCACTCGAAGAGATGGTGAATAGGAAAACTTTACTTATCAAAAAGATGACATCAGAAGTTTTGGCAAAGTTAGACCAAATGTGGGATTCCCTAGATAATAGATTTCAAACTGTTCTTAAAATAGTAGAGGAGTCTACAGAGCAAGGTAGTGATCATAAAAAGAAAAAGAAAAAAGAGAGAAGCTAAACATGCACGTAGCAAGGGTAAGGGCAAAGTTGCCATCATTGAAGAGGCTGTGGATTCGAAAATAGATAATGATAGTGGATGCGAGATATGTCAATATGACCATCCTAAGAGATGTTACCTTGTAATCTCACATCTATAGGAGTATGGAATGTATGCACTCAACCCACGATTGAACAAAAGGCAAACAGCCCGAAGGTTACCTTATCCTCAAGGTAACCCAAGGCAGTTCCACCAACCCTTAACATATTATCCTAGTGGAACTCCACCACAACTGATTGAGCAATATCAATATTGGCAGCACCCACAATCATGGGGAATGCCACCACCAAGGCAACAGTATCCTTACCGTCAACCTGACCTGTATGGATATTACATGCAATAGCCAATCTCCCCACATGACTCTATTAGTCACATCACTCCTCAACCTCACTACCAAGCCCATGAGTATTATGGGACTCCCTATTCTGGAGGTGATATTCTGCAAGCATATCATCCTTCTCATCTAGCTACATCTCTTCCACCAATAGCTCCACTACCATCTTCTCCCACGATGCAAGGTGAAATCCCTACCCAGTTGTAGAAATGTAACACCACAAGGGTTGTTAACTCTCAACCTATTGTTGGTTCCAACAACCACATGAAGAAAATACCTTTATTTAGAACCAATAGTTCAACCAAGCCCTTGCAATAACAAGCAGCTGATTCCTTAGATGCCTCAGTATCAATTAAAACTTTAGAGTCCCCTTCAACCCAATCACCACACTCAATGCATACAGTCATGCTAACACATGCTGTCACCAATTCGATCAAAGTTGGCCACCTTCCCAGGAAATTCTCTGATCCTAGGAGTCCTCTGATTTACTTACAAATCACTAAAAATGTGCTGTGGAAGGCTCTTTTGGATTCAAGTTCCAATGTTAACTTGATTTCTCAGGAAATGTACAAGGCATGGAACCTGCCTCCATTGAAAAAGAGCAACATCCATCTAGAGTTGATCGACCAGTCCACCACTGTCCCATTGGGATTGGTGGAAGACATTGTTACCACTATTTGTGGGTGGTCATACTCAGCTAGCTTCCTAGTGATTTAGGTAAACAATGGTAAGGAGGACTTCCCAATCATAATGGGAAGAGCATGGCTAAGCACCATCGATGCATGCCTAGGAATTCATGATCTTTCCCTAGAAATATCAAAAGAAAATACATTTAGAAAGATCAAGAAGAAGAAAGTTTTGTGCATCACATACAGTGACACAGGGTGTAATTGTGTGCAAAGGTCATTGTTTGTGCAAAGTTTAGCATTGTCTACATGCAATTAGTGTGCACAAGTGATTAACATATAAAGATGCATGTATGAATCAGCCACACGATAGGAAGACACCCAGTGGCTAACAGCTAATCAAGAAAGTAGTTCACTCATATGCATGGAACCAACTGAGGGTTTGACTTATGCTTACATCGATAGCATAGACACATTAGAGAAAGGCCACCACCAACTTTCAAGTCTTAACCTTGAAAATATCAACTAGGGGAAGTTGGAAATCCCTAAGAAATTTAAGTAGGAGCCCCTCAAGCTGAAACGATTGCCCATCGGTATGGAATACAAGTTCCTTAAAAATGGAAAATCAGTAATTATCAACGCTAAGCTTGCTCCTCAACAGAAAGAAGAAGTGCTGAAGATAATAAATAAATGGTCAGAAGCCTTTGCTTGGTCATATCTTGAATTAACTGGAATAGATCCTAGGATATGCCAACATAGAATTTACATTGACCCCTCCATGAAGCCTCGAAGACAACTGTAGAGGTGATTGAATCCTAAGTTGAAGCAAGTAGTTAAGGAAGAAATCGAACAGCTTCTCAAGGCTGGGTTCATATGCCCCAGTGCTAATAGCAGGTTAGCCCCTTAGTTATTGTGCCTAAAAAGGGAGGCAAATGGAGGATGTGCATAAATTTTAGGCTACTAAATATGGCAACATTTAAAGATCACTTTCCATTGCCATTTGTCGACCAAGTCGTAAACACCATTGTAGGGCATCGCTATTATTGTTTTCTGGATGGATATAGTGGATATAACCAAATAGAAATAGCCCCAAAATACCAAGCTAAGACTATGTTCACTAGTCCTTGGGGAATGTTTGCATACAAACAGATGCTGTTTGGCTTGTGCAATGCCCCTGCAACATTTCAATGACTAGTTCTAAGTATATTTCAACAGAAGATAGGAAATGGTGTAGAAGTCTTTATGGATGATTTCTCCACCTATGGAGCAAACTTTGATCAAGCCTTGGATCGATTGAAGAAAGTGTTAAAAAGATGTGTAGAAACCAATTTCAGGCTCAACTGGCAGAAAAGCAATTTGATGCTCCAAGAAGGCATAGTACTAGGGCACAAAATCTCACACATAGGGATAGAGGTAGACCCCGAGAAAATCAAAATTATCCAAGGAATTACTTGTCAACAGGAAAATGTCAAAGATATTCGATTATTTCTTGGACATACTGGTTACTATAGGAGATTTATTGAGAACTTTTCAAAGGTTGCCAAACCATTGGTGGAATTAATGAAAAAGAACGTACCTTTCGAGTGGACCAAGGAATGTGAATTAGCTTTTCAAACTCTGAAATAGAAGCTAGTAGAAACACCATTTCTACAAGCTCCTAACTGGTCCAAACCATTCCATATCATAATTGACGCATCCAACTATGCTTTAGGAGCCGTACTTACATAGTTAGATGACTAGAAGCATTCTTATTACATCCATTATGCAAGTAGAAGTATCATTGGTGCACAACTTAACTACACTACCACAGAGAAAGAATTAATGACTGTAGTGTTTGCACTAGAAAAGTTTAGATACTATGTATTGGGATATAAAGTATATATACATATAGATCATAGTGCAATATGGTTCCTCATGAACAAGAAAATGGTAAGCCCTCGTATCATACGATGGCTTGTAATCTTACAAGAGTTTGATTTAACGATGATCGATCGCAAGGGCACTGAGAATGTAGTTGCTGATCATTTATCTTGATTGCAATGGGATAACAAAGAGGATGAGTATCCAATTTTTGATAATTTCCCCGATGAATTCCTCTTTGCTGGTGTAGTGAATAATCAATCACCCATGGAGACAAACTAGTACAGTAGCATTCTTACCTATCTCCTTACCCAACAAACACCACAAGAGTTAAACCTTAAGAAGAAACAATAGTTTCTTCACCGAGCCAAGTACTTTTTGGAGATCAATGGGAAACTTTACAAAGTGTGTCCCGATGGCTTGGTTTGATGGTGTGTTCTTGATATAGATCAACTATGAGTTCTCCAAGACACTCATGAGGGTCCTTGTGGGGGTCATTACGCTGGAAGATGAACAACCATCAAGATCCTGCTTGTAGGATATTATTAGCCTACATTATTCTAGGATGCCCATCATTTTATCCAATCTTGTGAGCACTATCAATGTGATGGGGGAATGATTGCTAGAATAGAAGGTCTGCAATAATGGATTCAATCATTAGAACCCTTCGACATTTGGGGAATTAATTTTATGGGGTTGATTACACCAATTTCCAATGGAAAAGCTTATATTATTGTTGTCGTTGATTACCTAACAAAATGGGCTGAAGTAGCTACTGTTAAAGATTGTACACCATCTATAGCTGCACGATTTGTTCAACAACAAATCATAAACAGGTTTGGCGTGCCACGTGCACTTATTTTAGATAATGATACACACTTTACAGGTGAGCCTTTTTGAAAATTAATGCAACGCTTAGGGGTTGAGCATAAATTGACTACACCATACCAACCCCAAGCGAATGGTCAAGCCGAAGTCACTAATAGGGAGATTACGAAGATATTGACAAGAACCATTAGCAAGTTTAGGCGAGATTCGAGCACTAAACTGAACGATGCTCTTTGGGCATACCGCTCCACATGTAAACTCCCTACAGGCTACTCTCCCTATGAGTTAGTGTACAGTAAATTACTAACGCTTCCCATTCAAACTGAGCTCCATACACTATCCATGGCATGTGACCTCAACCTTGACCTTGATCTAGCACAGAAACAATGGTTAGTAACCCTTAACTTGCTAGATGAAAATTGATTAGCTACCCTGTTATCTAATAAATTAAACAAGGCCTTCAATAAACAACGTCATGACTTAAGAATTAGGAAAGTTAAATATCATCCAGAAGATAAGGTTCTCTACTGGAATCCCACACATGTGCCACAACGTACTAGATTTCAAACACTGTGGGAAGGACCTCATATTATTTATGCAACTTTTCCTTCAGGGGCCATGAAAATATACAAACTTGAGAGCCTAGATAAGAAACTGTTGGTCAACGTGCTACCTCTGTTGATGGACAACCCTGCTCACTATTTCGGATCTCCTCCTTCCAACTCAGTCATGGGGGAGATGGCTACCTATGCTGACCATTCTCGACCCTCAGTTCTTTTTGAATTTTTGTTTTACACATTTCTATTTTACATATTTTTCCAACTTTTCTTATTTTTGTTTTACACCATCATTCATATTTTTACTATTTCTTTGTTTACTTGATTACTTTTATTCGTCATCCAATAAGTGCTTATGATGGTAGATTGAATTATATCATATTAATTGCTAATGTTTGGTTTTTACCTTTGAATTATGATGTTGATATTAAGGTATGGTTCTTTTGGTAAAACAGGAAATTTATGGTCTCCTTTGGCTTGGAACTGTACAATCCCCTTTTTCTAAGTAAACTTATTGATGAATTGGTGGCTGGGTATTTTTCAAACCAAGGAAAGAATCAAAGGATGGAAAGTGTGTGACTTCAAGGGGATTCGATGCATTGGTGCTGGCCATTCTCTTAGGTGCTTGGATGCTTTTTCTTGGTTTTTCTTCCATTCTGACATTGTTCAAATATTAGGAAGTTGAGTGAATAAAAATAAGTCTTTGCATGGTGTGGTTCTCACGCATCAGAGAGAGAGAGAGAGAGAGAGAGAGAGAGAGAGAGGTGAGAATTCAAAGCACACCCCTTAGACATGATAAAGCAATATGGGCTACAAGTGCTGGTTATGCAATTGGAAAGACATGTTACCCATGCCTGAAGGTTTCCTCTAACTAAGGCCCTTTCTTGCTTCTTGCTTCTCCATCTTGCTCTCCTCGGAATGGTGGTGACTCTTTTGTGGAATTATTCTTGTTGCTTCAGGTGGATGGATTGGTCAAGTGTGTTGATGCGAGGTCACTAGATGTGGTTTGCTTGAGTTTGGATTTGGGATGAGTTCTACTCAATCACATTAACCATGAAATACACAAGGGACTTTACACAACCTTGTTCTTGGGATTCCATTCCATTCTCTCCTCTCCATCTTTCTTCTCATTTTTCCACCTCATTACCAGTTTTATCATTAGTCAATTTCTAGGTTGATGCATTATTTTTCTTTGGTGAATTCTTGTGGGTAAGTTTTTAAATCTTTCTTCTAAATGACATTCCTAAATCCTACGGACTCTTTGATTTGTGGGTTTGTTAGGGCATAAAAGGAATGAGCCTGCTGTGGGAAGGACCCACTGGCATTCCTTTTTGGTGCAATTGTTAACTTCTTGTTCTTAAACATTTTCTGCAATCAATCATTTCTTGTTTCATCCCTATCCATGGCATCCATTTTACTGGTGTTGTTGTTGTTATGTTTTCTCATCTTTCTTGTTCCTCACATTTTTCCATCTTATACTACTGGAGGTTCACTCTTAGTCATGGGGGCCTTGGCAAAAATTTTTCAATTTTTTCTATTCTACCATTTTCCTAACACCTACGCCTTGGGTAGTCACCAGTGATAAATCTCCAAACCAATTTTTTCCATAACCACAACTTAGCCAATGCACTTCATATTGAGGCAAGGTATCAACTGAATTATGGTTTATCTATCCTTGGAGGAAGCACTTAGGATGGACCAGAATTGGAGCATTTATGAAAGGAGAAAGTTTGGTGGCATGGCTATGGATAAACAATAGAAGGCACAATCTTAGCGTTGGTGGCAACATGCTCCATCTTCTTTCTCTCTCTCTCTTTCTCTTCAAATTGCCTAAAGGCTTGGATGTCATTTATGTATGTATTCACCACAATGGTTATGAACACTAATGTTGTAATATGCTTATTGATCTATTCACTGGGCATGTTGAGTGTGTCATCCCATTCCACTGTTAGTTGTCAATTAGTCAATAATCCCATACCTTCCCAATATTTTTAAGGAACTCGAGGGCGAGTTTTCATTTAGTCATGGGGGTATGATGAGAGTGGTTACTTTAGCATTTATTCTAATTATTAGAGTAGTTATTCTAGCAGTTACTCTAGTAGTTATTCTAATTATTAGAGTAGTTACTCTAGCGGTTACTCTAGCAGTTATTCTAATTATTAGAGTGGTTACACTAACGGCTGCTCTAGCAGATATTGTAATTATTAGAGTGGTTACTCTAGTGCTTACTTTAGCAGTTATTCTAATTATTAGAGCAGTTACTCTAATTATTAGAGTAGTTGCCCCCAAGCCTATAAATATAGTGCCCAGGCGCACAATTGAAAGAAGTCTTTTAGTAGTCAAGTAGCAAAACTCTTGTAGTCTGTTTGAAAGTTAGAGTATTTTCCAAGTCCCCATAGCAGGAGGTCTAAATGTGGACGGATCTTTATTCGAGCATTGTGTACTTAAGCACACCTTGTGTATAACAATAAAGACGAGCTCTTTGCTTCATCCTTGTAGCACTTGAGATTTTTTTTCTTACACATTTCTTTTATTTTATTTTCTTATGCATTTATTTTATTTTATGAACTTTACATTGTTATTATTAGCACAGAAATTCATTTTGATCAATTAAGCAAATCATTAAATTACACAAGCATGACCACTTCGAGCATGCGTGTAACGCTTGGTAACCCAATAACGATTAGCATTTGGTAATCCCAACAGTGTTGCATTGGTTCAGGATGTGTATAGCAAGTGGGAATGGATGCTAGTGTTAGGATTAGTTAGAACTTAGTTAATCAGTAGTTAAGTTAAATTATTCACTTAGTTACCTCTCTCCTCCCCTACTAGCGTAGGACATAAAAATATAAAAGCTATAAAAATCATATGCCTCAAGCTTACTTAACCATACAATCGTGACATATAGGTAAGCTTGGGAAGACAACGATCAACCAACCCACCCTTGTTCCACAAGGGTGTATAAGCACTTAGTCCTTCTAATTCGACTGGATCATGCGTGAAACACTCGTATTCATATGGTTGAGCATAGGGGTACCTCACCACTCATCAGACTACGACTAACTACTAGTAGTAGTATGTCTGTAGTCACTTTTAGAAAGGTTTTTACTTCCAGTGATATGCACATTAGTGGAAATCAAAGCTTCCAATCATTTGAGGCTTTTTTGGAGAGTGTTTTACACATGATGCGAGTGGGTGCATCTAGCACTTCTGATGCAGTAGCTTTTAGAAGGGTTCCGACAACCAAAAGTAGAACATTTGATTTTCATTACTACTTTCATTTGAGGCTCTTTCAGAGAGTGTTTTACACATGATGTGAGTGGGTACATCCAACACTCCTGATGTAGTAGCTTTTAGAAGGGCTTTGGTAATCATAAGCTCTCATTTTCCTTGGCATCACTAATTCTAGTTGATGTGAAGGCTTCCATCAATATTTTTAAATGGACTATGACTAATTGGCAATAGCAGTTTGTTTGCATTTACCTCTAAAAAGGGTTCTACTTTCATTGGTTTGCACTGTAGTGAAAATTGAAGCTTTTGATCATGTGAGGCTCTTTTGGAGAGTGTTTTACACTATCTTATGTGTGGGTTCATTTAGCACTCCTCACGTAGTAGCTTCCAAAAGAGTTTTGGCAATCAAAAGCTTATACTTTCTTTGGCATCATTGCTTTCGGTTGATGGGAAGGCTTCTAGTAATATTTTATAATGGATTGAAGCTTACTGCTAGTAGCAGCCTATCCATAACCTCCTTCAGAAATGGTTCTACTTCTAGTGATATGCACTTTAGTGGAAATCAAAGCTTTTGCTCATGGGAGGCTCTTCCAGAGAGCTTTTTCTAGATACTACGAGTGGATGCATTTCACAATGTCCTCTGAAACATCAATTTTTCCATGTCTTATGATGGACTATAGGTAGGTTCGTTCTCACAGTTTAGGTTGTGAATAAATGCAAATTTCATTTCTGCATGTCCATACATAAATGGTTGAATGAACATCATGAATCCCAATCATGCTTTTATTCATGCCAGTCATAGTTTCATCATTGCATACATGGGCCACCAACCATATCATAGATTTCTTTACATCCTAAAGAGAATAGATGTAACCATGTCCTAGCCAAATGTTGGGTTGAGCCGATCTCATTAAACTCTTTAGCAATTGACATGCATAGCTGCTATATTGGCTTTGCCCTCCCTTTGAATTTAGACAAAGAATACCTATATTGTTTTTAACAATTTTAATGATAAAATCTATGCAAAATGGAAAAAGAAAAGTTATACATCTACTTTTTTGTTGTATTTAGATTTAATTTAAAACGAAAAGTAGTACATTGATTTTTATTTTTCTTATTATTATATAATTATGTTATATTTGATAATACATGATATGAGACAAGATTGTTCAAATTATTGTAACAAATAGAATTGAAGCAAGACGGTCAAAATGTAAACATGCTAGTGGTGTTTTATGTGACAAAGAATATCAATAAATTGAAAGGAAAATTTTACAAGATAATAATTAGACCTACTATCTTATATGCTATTGAATGTTAAGTAGTACAAAAGAAGCTGAACAACAAATCGGTGTTGCAAAAATGCAAATTCTTAGATGGATGTTGAATGTTGCTAAAGAAGATAAATTTCATAATATAAACATGAAAAGAAGACTTAGAGTGACTTCTATTTTAGATAAGTTACAGAAATGATGGCTTAGAGGGTTTGGACACATGTAGAGAAAATCAAAAAATAAACTTATAAAAAAGATTGCTATATCATTGTTCTAGGAAAACCATAGAAAGTAAGATAAAAAAAACATTAGAAAAAACAATTAAAGATGATTTGAAGAAACTAGAAATAAACAATGACCTAGCTCTTCATAGAAGTGAATGTTGAAAAAAAACCTTATATAGCCAACGTCATTTTATTGGAGTAAGACTATGATGATGATGATTATTTGAAATCACAAAACCTAAACTAAATTACTACATGTGCTTATATGTCATAGGTACATATAATATACCTTTGGAATCAAACCTATGACTTTCCAACTACAAGCTTTATGTTATGATACATCCACACCTATTTCAGAATTCCTTTCATTGAATTTTTACCTACATTCACTACCACACTAATTTTAAAAGTCCTTTCATAGAACTTTTTTTTTAATCCATAACTTAGTGTTGCCTATTATTTTAGTACTTTTATTGCTAACCTAATACCTCTATCCCAAAGTGTGTAATATGCATCCCTTGTGAATAATCAATTATGCTTTCTATATTATGTTTTCTTCATGCTTTTAAGTTAGTGTCATAGTATGTTTCTTAGTTTATAAGTTTGAAGTCATGTATAGTTTCTAAGCTGGTTAGTCTATGAAATTTATGTTTAAATTTTATCTTAGGAGTTCAAGTTAACTTTGTACATTTTCTACACATTTCCTTTTTGGTTAAGAATGGGCTAGTATTCTACCATGTAATCCTCACACCATTTGAGACAAATTTTAGTTTAAAAGATGTATAAAAAGGAGTTCTCTTCTTCTTTGTATACTTGATAAAATATTTTCATTTCATTTTGAAGGTGAATGAAAGAAAAGAAATGAAAATGAAAATATTTTCCAACACTCTACCATACAAGTCATCCAACACTCTAAGTTCCCTCTAAGTGTACAATCCAACACTTAGAGCGGTGGAGCATCCAACACTCTACCATACAAGTCATGAGAGCTCACATGCTATTAGATCGTAATCCGTAGATGGACAATGTTATTGTGCTAAGTGTTGATATTAAGTTTGTGATCGTTTTCTTCCACTTTTAGCTATTGAAGTGCAAGTGTATGTTTTAGTTCTTAGTGAGGCATATAATTAAATAATGTTGTTAGGGCCTTAAGTGCTCCTAAAGTGAACATGATTGAATAAGTTCTAAGTCTAGTTAGCTAAGAAAACATAGCACTATCTTAGCCTAATGTGATGGACATCTAGTCTTGGTCTACTACACATGCCTTGGACTTGTGTAGCTATCATTAGGATTACCAAGTGGAATTACTACTTGGCAAACCAAGCAATGCCATTGCTAGGTTACCATATAGCCATACTTAGTGCTTGAAACTAGTCATATCCATTCTACTTACTACTGATGGAAAAAATAAAGTACTTTGAAAAGTAAAGTGTTAAGCTAAGAAAAGAATAAACATTATGCTAATTAAGCAAATAAAACTATGTGAATGTTGCAATGATGAAAAGCAATCTTGATCTTTATTTCTATTCATGAATTATGTCCAAGTACAATTCACTTGAATAAAGATGTTGTTCAACTGCTAAAGATCACATTGCAAGCATTCACTTCTATTACAATAATGAAACAAAACTGCAAAATTTCCCTCTAAGTGTGCAAATGAAAAGTTGTCGATTGTACACCTAAGTTCTAGTATTTATATGACTACACACATCTCAAGACATAGTATTAATGATAATGTAACATGGGTTATGACATCGTTGATACGATATCACAACAATAAAAAATTTCACTTCATCATACCCCCACGATTGATTGGAAACTCGTCCTCAAGTTAAAACAAAATATGGATAGAGTCCCTTACAAAATTTGGGAGGTAGAATTGACTAGACATGACTAACTAACTATTTACATGACTTAGAATGTCGTAGTGGTGTTTTTACAAAATGACATAGTTACATGATAAAACAAAACAAAATTGATATTTGTTTAAGAGTGCTTGAAGTTTCTCTTCTTCTATCCTAGGATCATGTACTATCCATGCTTGTTGAGTAATGTTAGATGGAGTAGGTACATCTAATGGGCATGGTAATTGTGGAAACATTTTGTTAGCCTTCATGTACCAAGTTGCAAATTTCTACCTCTCTTCTTTAAATGCTCTAGTCATCTTTCTAAGTTCTTAATAGTCTAACATGTGATGTGCCTCATTTGTTGCCATATCCTTTTTTATCCATAGTAGATGGCCTTGATGATTTCTAACTTTGAGTTTGCCATGTGTTGTTTTTGTAGTGCATCTTTTCTATTAGCAAGTTCCTTTTCATATAGGACATACATGCTTGCTACTTGCTACTCTAATTCATTTCTAGGCCTGCATGTTGTTAACATGGATAGATTAGCATATTCGAGGTTTGTTAATTCCATATACTTTGTAAGGTCTTCTATTTATAGATCCTTGTTCTTTATCTTGCCCTGGTGAACATGGGTAAGACTATCCAAGATGGGTTGCCAATTTGGATTTTATGCAGAAAGGGAACTAATTTTGGTCTTCGCCATCTCAATCTCTTTTACATTTATTTTTTTGTACATGCCCACCTAGTCTCTGAAATGCTCTTTTACTTGTTCGTGCTTCTTGGCCTTATTCTACCATGTGTTGATTTCTATTGTTGATTTTTTTTGGATAACGCAAACTTATTTCATTGCTAAGTTTATGTTCTTTCTAGCCAAGGAACTCATGTTTTGGTTGACTCTAACAAGCTGTTCTCCAAGTTTTTGGATGCTCTCCTCAAGAATAGTTTTTACTTTTCAGTATTTTTCAACTTTGTATTATCAGCAATTAATTTTTTATTCTCCTCCTATAAGGTGGTGAGTACTTTGACATGTGCGTATGTTTGGAATTCTAGCACTTATGCATCTCACACTACCTTCTCCTTTTCCTTTTTCATCTTCATGTTATGGTTAATAAGCTATCTTATATGATCAATTCGGAATTGTTCAAGTTGGTCAGGCACTATGAATTATGTTAGGTCTCTTCTTTCAGCTCTCAGGATGAATAACTCCTCTTGCAACCATTGCATCACCTTCAACCTTAGTTTCATCCATGACCAACTTTCCTTTTATGGTAATAAGATCAAACTAAATTTCTAGTGATATCACATGGGATATCAAAAAGGTTTTACATGACCTGGCCCATCTACAACAATCTATTCAAAATATCTTCATGCTCCACAGGAGTCATTGAGGTTCTAGCAAGCATTTGACCATCTCGTGTTCTAGATATGTTAGTCGATGGCACAACAAGAACATTGAAATATTTCTTGATATGATTAGAAATAACATCTATGGCTCCTACTCCATCTTGGTGTTGCATGACCACGACTGTGGCACCTTCAGCAGTTTCAAGCATAACTTGGAATGATGTAACATTCCCAAAAATATGTTATGCCTAGTCATCTTCTCATTCTATCTAGAGTAACACCTACCCACTTGCTAGATCTGTGGATATGGTGGACCTTACAAAGCTCTCTCTTACTCTATACAGATTAGCCTCCTCTCTTGTTCCTTCGCTAATGGTGCCTACAATCTGTTGCATGTGACTTATAGATGATTTGTAATCCTGTGGTGGTGGTTGAACTTGTTATTATTGTTGTTTACTTTGTGGTTGGCTACTAGGTCTTGCTTTTTGTTATCAACTAGTAGCTGGAATGATACAAGTAAGGGTGGTACCTACAACTCCCTTAATGTGTGTTGATTTTTCTACTTGATCCTTCTTTGGTGGCACCGACTTGAAAATCTCCACATAGGAAGTGTTTTGGATTTTCCTTGGGATAAAATTGGTATATCCCAGGATTCCAACTTTTTGGCACAGCTTCCTAATGCAGCAAGGAAATGGAGGTGTCAGTTTCCCTACCTTCTTTTCTTCAAACTACCTTTGGATCTTGAGGAAGAACAGATGGACAATGTTAGCATTGAATTTCCCCATCAAGATTGCACTTCCTTTGCTACATATGTAGATATTCTATTGAACATTTTGGTTGGAAACAAGTGATAGGTTCCAATATTAAAGTATATTTTTTCCTCAGCTATGAGCTCACTGAAGTCTTTGTCTTATTTTCCATATGCTCTTTACAACCATAGCCTCTTAGCATCAGTGTTTGATCTTCTTAAATTTTGTGCACATTTACCCCTTCATTTGGAATGTTTAGGGCCTTTGCAATTGCTTCTACTAAGTATGGCATAGAGACTCATTTAATTCTTACTATTACATTGGCCTGTTTATTCTACCAAAATTGGTAAGTTTCTCTAAGATACCATTCACTACTATTGGATAGTGTAGGTCATAGAGGAGACGCTTGGAGTTACATCTTCACTGCTTCTAGAGAAAATTCCATGAAAGGTCCAAAGTTTAGTTCCATAATAACTGTGGACATGATGGATTTTTCTTGGATGGCCTAGAGGCATTCCAGAGATAGTGTGAGGTGCTATCCTTATTCAGGTGCTTGTGGAACTTCTACCTCTCCTTGGGCTGAATGCTTGATAGCAAGAGTTTGATGGTGGATGCTATATGATTGGGCCTCTTGGTATACATGTTCTACTTAGGGAGTTTGTTCTTCCACTTGGCCTATCCTATGGCCTCTTGGTCTTTTACTTCCATGTTGGGAAGGTCCTTCAGCTATTAGTCTCTTTAGGGCCATTTGCAATCATCAAGATTTTGAAATTATTAGGGTGTTTAAATTGCTTCTTAACGATTTCTTATCCTTCCTATATTCTTGGTTAGATCAAGCTCTTATCTTATTATGATTGCAGCATTAGAAAAATTTTCAAAATAAAACCCCCTAAGTGTTATATCATTAGTTACTTATGATCTACCACAATTATCATTTTCTTGCTTGTTATGCCTTAAAATAGTTAGAATGGTTCACTAGAAGAATTCATTAAGTTATTTGGCTTGAGTTTGATCGGTTCATGATGATATCTTTATTGTTTCCTTATACTTACCCTTATACTATCTTCCGAGCATTAGTAAAATTTTGGCTCAAATTTCCTAATATTAGTGCATTGCATCCCCCATGACTAAGTTGAGCACTTTGGGATCAACAAGATTCAAGAATTTCAAAAATTGAAGCTATGAGGATGGAGTTATGGCCTTGGGAATTTAGTGTGTAAGAGTGCTAAGTAAAAACTACAAAAAAGTTGTCTTGCTACAAATGAGATAAATGAAAAATTTCACTAACTTCCACATGTATATATACTATTTTTATAAGCGTGACATTGTAGATATGACATTGTAGGGGCTACGAAGTCACCTAAAAAAATTCCAAATTTTCATTGAATTTTCTAGAAAAAATGAGTTAATTAGAATGTTTGGAAGATGTGAAGCTTGTCCAAAGGATCTTAGGCCATTAATGATGCATAATTTTTGAGAATTTGACATTCAAAGTTCATAAGGAAGGAATCTTGGGCAATGAAAATTTATTGAATGGATAGGAGATGGGTGAGAATTTTGGATATATGGATAGATTACTAGATGATATGGGAAGTATTTATTGAGTCTTGATTGTCTCAGAAGGCACAAGATGATATGGAATTTCTTACCAAGTATGAAATACAAGAGTTATATAAGTGAGTCCTCCCCAAAGCAGGCTCCAACCCTTAGTGCCTTGTATAACCACATCTAAAAGTGTCGTTAGGCACTCAAGGAGTTGAATGTAAGAAATACCTATCTAGGAAAACACACATGTTAGTATCGTCAGCTTAGAAAAATAACACTATATTACACAAAACCATAAATTTTTGATTAAATATACAGTGAGGTGGAATAGACTATAGAAGGGATTGCTAAAACCAACACATGAGGTGTCTTACCATAGGCATAATAAATTCATGTGTGTAATTTGTGGTTAGAGTAATCATTAACCTTTCTATCCAAGATTCAAACCAAGTCCAAGGCACTTTCTACTAACATTGCATTTTTTTATCCCTAGGGTTCACAACCATAAGACTACGACTATTGCAAGGAGTATTACCACTTAGTGTGTTGTTCAAGGGAGGATTTTATTCATTGCACTTTTATTTTTATTATTTTGAGACTCCTGGGAAGCTACCTACCTTTAGGCATGTGTAACATGTCTTTCCAATGGGACCCCTAGAAATTTATTCCATGCATGGATTTTATTGTTGACTGTGTCAACCTTACCAGAGAACTACTTTCAGGCATGGGTAACATGTCTTTCTAGTGACATGGTAAGACATCACTTATTGTAACCTTGCTTCCATTTTTCATTAGATCTTCAATAATATAATACATCTTTTACAATAGGATAGAACTTACAATAATAAGCCTAAAGAATCCATAAATTCCATTGATGTCACACCCTTTGCATCCCCACTTGGTTCTTCACTCTTCTATCCAGGCATAATGATCACAAGTTGATTCTTAGTTTTATTGTAAGAAGAATATCATTATGGCCATGGTAAGAACCTCTTATTATTGGAATGGGTGAATGGATGTTGCAGTCTCACTGTATAGGTAATTAGTCCCTTTATGATTGATAATATAGGGAAATCTTTACCTTATTGGAACTACATCTTGCTTTATTCAGTGTGTTTTATTAGAAAGTTAACAAAAATGTGTATAAGAAAAAGAAATGGCAAAATATAGAAAAATTGTAAAAGATATTAAACATTGCAAAAATATCAAGAATAAGAAAAGTATAAAAAGAATGTAAAAATGTCAAAGAATGGGAAAAGGATTAAGAATTGAAAAGATATCAAAGAATGTGAAAATTGGTAAGAAATTTGAAAAAGTATAACAAGAAATTATAAAAAAAAAAAGTTGAAAAGCACTTATTAATTCCTAGATCAAAATAAGATATCTCACCCCATAACTAAACTCATGGGCGAGTGTTTGGAAAATGCACCCTAGATCCCCTAGATCATACACTCTAGGTTTCTCACTTACCATCCTTAGTGACTTCATTTTTTGGTTATCGTCCCATGTAATCTTGATGGTAATCAAAGTTAGATCATCTAAGGACATATATCCTACTAGACTAGATGATCTTTCCATTTTAGAAAGTCCAACTATACTTTCTTATTGATTCCTAAATTCAAATTCGAAGTCCTTATTTCCTCTATGTGTTGGTGTATGATTATGGTTTGATATTTTCATTTGTGAGTTCTCAGTTGGGGTCATTTTCTTAAGACACGAGTCAATAAGTAAGTCAGAAAATTCCATGCATGTTTTGGATAATTTTAGGTTCTTAGTTTTCAGCCACTAGGTGTCTTTTGGTTTAGTGGCCCATGCTCCTTCTTATACACACATTTGTTTTTCCCATCTATTATGGGCTAGTGTAAGGATTTTGTTGACCTTTTAAGCTTTCTATCCACAATTACATCCTTTATTATCATCAGTAATGCATGGAATTATTTGCATATGTATGCCTTCTTCCTTGTCTTCCTTGGAGATTTCCATGGATAAATCTCTCATGCTTAACTTAGCATTTATTATGCTAAGCCATGCTTTTCCCATTATGATAGGACATTCCTTGTCATCATTCTTTACATCAATCACCAAAAAATATGCTGGATAAGACCACCCACTAATGGTGGTCACCACATCTTCTATTTATCCTAAAGGAATAGTGATAGATTAATCTACTAGCTCTAATCTTATGTTACACTTTTATAAGGGCAATAGGTTCCATGCCTTATATGTTTTTTGTGATATCAAATTTACTTTGGAACTTGAGTTTAGTAGAGCCTTGCATGGTGAATTTGTAGCTACTTCTAAATAAATCAAAGGAAAATCTAAATCTATTATTTTCCTAGGAAGTGTCCCTACCTTAATCCAGTCTAATACTATATTTGTTAACCTGATAGTTTTAAGTTTTTAATTCAGTTGTTGTGGAAGCATGGTATTGGTAAGAGGATCTATCATAGGAGAAACTTGTCTCAATGAAGTCCTAATTCTACCAACCTTTTCTAGACTTGTCCTAAAGAAACGATATTTCCTTAATTTTTCTTTAGTATCGCTAGTATGACCCTCTCTTTATATATTCACTACCCTTGTAGCACTTCTCTGCTAAGGTTGTGATTGCAGTTCCCCTTACATGATAGGTGGTGGCACTAGTAGCAAAGAATTGGAAGGGAGATTTGATAGGCCAGCTACTAGTAGATTTCCATAAAGACTATGATCCATCCTTAGAGTAGTAGGCCTATAGTATGCTAGTGGATAATAAGGAGAAGAAGTTTGGACTAAAGCATTTCTTGGAGATATTGGATGCTAAATGTAATATCCATAAGGATCTGGTTGCCTGTATGGATATTGTTGCCTTGGTAGTGGCATTGTCCATGTCTATGGCTACTACTACTACTAGTGGTATTGCTCTTTTGGTTGTGGGTAGGCTCTGCTTGGGTAATATGTTGGTTGGAAAGGTTGCCTCATATTACCTTGAGGATAAGGCAGCCTTTTGGGCATCTACTTTTTGACAAAGCTTTGATTTAGTGCATATACCCCAAATTCTTGCAAGTGGGCCATAATAGGGCAACATTCCTTAGGATGTTCATACTAGCACACCTTGCATCCTTCCTCTTCCTCTAAATTGAAGTTAATACATTTTACCACGAAAGAAACGTTTCCTTTTCATCCATAGTCTCTTTTCTTTTTCTTCTTCTTGCCCTTATTGAGTGTTTATTCAATCTTCTCTTTCACAATCTTTAAGGCTATAGCAAATTCTTCATCCACTGAATCCCACATTTTCTCTACCTTAGTTGCTATATCATTTGTCAATTTTTGGATAGGTAGAGTTTTTTTTCTAGATAACATATTCCAAGGTTTCATCCTCTTGCTTGTCACATATCTACTTGTGTTTCCTTATTGATGGATCTATGTGATACTCTTCAGCTGACTCTCTCTTCTTAAGTTCTCCTTCCTCTTTTGCTATATGATCAATTAATCTTTAAATACGATGGATAGTAATCTCTGATAGTCATCCTAAGGAATAAACCCCAAGGGTCTCTCTAGTTTTATTCCTCAACTCATCTACTATGTGCCTAATGAGTGGCAACGTACCCCTTACACCCAACCATATGAATCACAAGCATTCATGCATAGTTCAGCAAATTTCGTGGATGGGACTAGTTGTGCATCTAAATTGTTATGCCTTGATCACAATTCACTATCTTCCCACTTGGATTAGTGGTAGCTTTGTCATGTATGGTTTAGTCCAAAGCTACTCCTAAGCTACTCCTAATGATAATAAAGAGATTGATTGATTTAGCTAATTAACAATGGAAAGTAAAATCTAAATTAGCTTATGTGCGATGAGTATTGATGAGTGGCGAGGTACCCCTACACTCAAGCATATGAATATGAGCATGTACGCATGATCTAGTCGAACTTCGCAGACGGACTAGTTGTGGTATTTAGATAGTTACACATTGATCGCAGTTCGTTGTCTTCCCACCTGGACTAGTATTTATTTTGTCACATATGATTTAGTCTAGAGTAAGGTGAATGATGGGATCCTAAACTAATGCTACTCTTAGAGACAATGGAAAATAATCATGATTTAAGCTAATGGGTAATAAGAAAAAAATTCTAAACTAGCCTAAGTGTGATGAGCATCCATCCTTAATCATCCGTATGCATCTTGGACCTCGTGTACTACTTCTAGGATTACCAAGCGCACTTTAATTGAGAACTCCTAGATATGCTACTGGGTTGCCAAGTAGTTACACTTAAATGTTCTTGATTAAGTTGTACTCATTCCATGTTAATCAACAAGAAGTGTAAATGACAATAAAGGAAATATGAACTAAAAAGCAACAATAAATAATTAACAATTAAAGTAATTAAAAGCTAAGTGAATG
>MNCI01001204.1:146243-170104 GCA_015680685.1 Gnetum montanum
CTGAATCTCTTTAAAGTAAGTCATTTGTAGTTTACACACAACGCAATCGTTACATTTCACACAACCGCACGCCGCAACAGCACACACACATACTCACATTAACTACTGAGTTTATTTGGAGGTATCTGGGCCTTGGTGTTGCTAGAGACCAACAGGCACCTAAATCCTGTTCGAGGACAATCATTGGCGGTCGCGTCCCAAACGGTCGCCAACAGTCACACTCGAACAAAGGTTCTGTACAATTACAAGTATCACACTGTAGGCATGCACTTGGGAAAAGAACTAAAAACTGATATAAAGATTCCCCCTAAAGACTTATTGGAATGACTCCCCTTCCCATGTGCTTGAGTGCTATCTTTATAGGCCAACATAGGAATCATGATATCGTGTATACAATATTGTATCCAAGTTGAGCTAGTAGGTACCTGATATCTTGTACTTGATATCACGTACTTGATATCGAGGTCTGGAAAATTGTGATTCATCATACCCCCAAAACTGAATAAAAACTCATCTTCAAGTCAAACAAAGTGAGGAATGAGCTCATTCAATTATAAATAGTGGATAGGTTTGGGATTATTGAATGACCATGAACTGTTTCATGCCATAGTATGGAAATAAACAAAATTTGGACACAGACAAAAAATAGAAAACTTGTGGAACTCATGTGGTTCCCAATGGTGGTGGCTCCTCCATGGGTGCTTTTCCTTTGTCCTGTGCTCCAAGCTTCTGAGATTGATACCATTGAAGAAGCACCTGAAGTTTCTCCTCTTCTATCTAAGGATCATGAGTTGTCCATGTTAATACTCCAATGTTTAATGGAGTCAACATTTCCCATAGACATAGCAATTGTGGGAAAATTTGATTAGCTTTGACGTACCATGATGCAAGTAGCCATTGTTCCTCTTCATAGGCTCTGGCCCTAACCTCTCCACCATTTGCTTGGCCAAATTGTGCAATGACAGGAGTTTCCTGATGGATGCTGAATCATTGTGCCTCCCGCTCTACATGTCTTGCATGAGGTCCTTGGTCTCTTCCTCCTCTCAGGTGTTTAGTTGCCTCCTTGCTGTCCTCTTTTAGAGGTCATCTGTAATCACACAAGGACCGATTGTTAGTAAGGTTGCTTAAAGAAATTTAGTTATCTTATACCTTACTCATTGCCTTTAATAAATGTTTAATTCATTGCTTAGTATGATTCTAGAGTTAGAGAGTTTTCAAGGAAGTTGCCCTAAAACTTCAATGTTGGACCTAATTTGTTTAGGTGACACATAAAAGGACACGTAATGGTTCTGAGGAATGTTCGATAAAATGATGACAAAGGAAAAAAATAGATTTTCCAAGGGAGTACTCAGAGGGTATAAAATGATGTGGTGGTGTGCAACAAGTACAAATTACAAAATTCACACAAGTGGGTCCTCCCCAAAGCAAGTTCCAACCTATAATGCCCTTACATAACCACACCTTAAAATGTCCATAGGCACTAGAAGGGTTAAATATAATCTGCACCGGTGCAACAAAACATACACATGTTAAATACCACCATGATGAGGTATGAATTCTATGCCACACAAGACACAAGTTATAAGCACTTGGATAGTGAGATGAGATGATTAGGACGTGAGGTGACTTCCCTTAGGCACAATGAATTCTAAGTGTTATGTGTGATTAAAGTACCATTAGCCTTTCACTCCAAGATCAAAATCAAGTTCATACCTCTGATCAGTGACATCGTATTATTTCATCCCAATGATAGATAATCATAAGAGCATCATGATAGAAAGGCATATGATCAGTTGGTGTTTTGCGCAAGGGAGGAGTGATTCAAATTTATCTACAGCACATTTTTCTTGGTCTTTTCTTTTCCATTTCATTTCTTATTTTTCCCCTTGCTTTTATTTTTCTCTTCTTCTTTTTTCCTTGTCTTTTTCTTGTTCCAACTGCTTTTTGCACTTTGTCTTTTCCAAAAGTGATCCAAAGAAGCCACCAACCTTCAAGTATAGGTACATGTCTTTCCAATGGAACCCCCTAGAACAACATTGAGTCCTTTATTGAGTGCCTTTATCACAACTCTTACTCCCATTTTTCGTTAGATCTACAAGGATCTTACTACAACCAAGCTGCATGATAGCACCTATAGATGTTACCAAAGAGAATCCACAAGTCCCCTTGATGTCACACCCTTTCCATTCCCTCTTAGTTCGTCACTCTTCGCTTTGGGTATAATGAGTACAAAGTTACTTTAAGTTTTAATGAAAACAAAAATATCATCTTACACAAAGTAGAACCTCTTATTAATAGAATGGGTGGGTGGATGTTGTGGGCTCATTGTCTAAATAATTAGTCACTTGTGACTCGATAGCATAGAACAACACCTCAACCAACATGTTACATAAGTGTTTTATTCATAGATGAGACTGCCCACAAAAAATAAAATGACAAATTGAAAAAAAATAATTGAAAAATAGCAAATTGTAAAAACAAAGAAAAGGAAAAACATTTACTAATTCTACTTGTTAGAATGGGGGGTATCCCCCATGACTAAACCTTTGATCATGGCAAGAATTAATAAATGGAAAGTTTGGATCCATGCATGTTGGAAATATTGGGGCCTAGTCATATCTAAACCATTGGGTGTCTTTTGGTGTGGTGGTAGGAATTTACTCAAATTGGGGTTCACACATGTGATTAAAGTAGGCATAGTAGGGTAGATTATAAAATGTGTTCATGTGATAAGAAGCTAACCCATTATGGCACCCATGACCATAAGACGGTATGCAAGGATCAATATGTCTCCCCATGTTGTTATATTCATTGGGCTGCATGGTTGTTGGAGTGTTGATTGGTGGCCTAGATAAGGTAATAGGAGGTGTTAAGTTCAAAGAGGAAGGTGCATCACAATGTTGGGCTTGTGCTAAGTTGGAGGATGCAGTGGTTTCAGAATCGTATTGTCTCTTTCTACGACCATGCCTAAAGAAAGGACGCTTCCAACATTGTGGAGGATTCACACTGCTATTGACAGTAGTGGCACAAGTAATGTTTGTGGGTTGGTGTTGTGATGCAAAACCTTCTAGTGCTACTGGTGGCAATATAGAAGGAGGTGAAGGATGAGAATACGAAGAGTACGGAGAAGTGTAAGGACCATGAGGTGGTAATCTCATAGGAGAGGACATGGATTGATGATACTCAAGAGAATGATAATGATGAGGTGAAATAGAGGATGTTGATCTAGTTGGAGAAACAAGGTGTTGAACATAATAAGTGCTTGGTTTTAGGTGATATGAAGGGTGTGGCCAATTTGGCGATGGCCTCCCCCACAATTGGGGGTTTTGCCACTATGATTGAGCATAGTACTAAGGCCGATAAGAATTTGCCCATGGATAGTACAATGAGTTGTGGGATTGCCCATAAAGTTGTGGCATAGGGATGCATCCAACCATGTACTTCTGTACAAAATATGGATGTAGCATTCTTCCCCAATGCTCATGTAGATGTGATAAGATTGGAAATTGGCCTTTTGGGTGATTGTATAGGAAAACATTGCATTGATACTTATGTTTTTCAGTTGAGCCCCTATCCTCATTTTGTTCAACCCTTCTTTTCGATTGTCGAATGGTGTTCTGTCCTATTTTTAGGTTTGGTATCCTCTGTTTGTTTTGGTCATCAAAGTTATCCTGCGTGGGTCTTCCTCCAATAATGTCTACATATTCTCTACATGTTTCATGTACCCACTCTGTCATCTTGTTGATCTTTGCCTCGATTTCATCTAGTGATTTTAGTATTAGCAAAGGTAGGGATGGTTTCATCTCCTCAAGACGAGTTGATTTCTCCTCTTCATAATTATGGACCTCTATTATTTCAAAAGTTTTGTCCTGTTTAGATGTTTTAACATTCTCCCATTTGGCTATTTCTCCTTCTTCTTTTGCTACCCACTTAATAAGCTCTTGGAATTGATGGGTTCATAGTTCATATAGTTGACCTAGGGCATACAACTCTAGGGTCTCCCTTGTTTCATTACGAAGCCCATCCATGATGTGATACATTAGCCTTTTCTCAAAGAACCCATGGCCTGGAAATTTGTTTAACAAAGAGTAATATCTTTCCAAGGTCGTATCCAAGGGTTCACGTTGCCCTTGTTTTCACTCTTGGATTTTTCTCCTCAAGGCTAACACTCTTGCATAGGTTTGATATCTTTCATTGAAGAGTTCTACCATTGTGGGCCAATGGCAAATTGATTTCAGCTTTAAATACCCATATCATACTTTTTCTTGGCCAACGAGTGTCATAGGAAATAGCTTAATTCTTTGCCACCCATTATCAATGTTGTTCCATGCACAAGCATCATAGAAGGCTTGTAAATGATGTTGTGGGTCTAAATCATAGCCTCCTAGAAACTTGGAAAAGTTGTTTAAATCAAGCCTAGGTAGATGGATTTCCTTATGATGCCTGTGGGATATTTGAATAGCCTCTGTTATATGCATTAGGCTCTTAATGGCCAATAGGGGTTCATCATCACTAAGTAGGTTGTGAGTTTGTAAGTTGGGACAATGTTGTCTTTATTCATGTTGGAGTTCCTGATTTTGCCCATGGGTTTGATTTTTATTTCTATGTTGACCCCTTGAGAAATAGTCATCCATGTCACAACCTGACATTAAAGGAGTAGAGAAAGAGAGGGAACTAAAAAACTTGTCATGACTTTTGTAAGTTTTCCAATCATCCCCTAATGTACTCTTGATGCCCATTGAGAAGGTCCTAGGCCTTACAGGCCCCCTTGTTCTAGGGGATGTCCCATCTTCACTAGAGGTGTTTGAGTTGGATGATAGAAGTCCTTGAGTATCATTGGGGTGTCTATGAACATATGAAACTCCTACACAAGATTGAGTACTCCAAACCTGTTTGTTGGTTCTCCAATGAATTGCCTTGCTAGATGTTGCATTATTGCTGTCTTGTGAAAGAGACATTGTTATGAATTGTGTGTGACTTAATTGAATTTAATTTCTTTGTTTGAAATATGTATCATTAATACCTTGTTACAATGATCTTGTATGATATAACTAATCTAGATAACTAGCACCATCCCCTGCAACGGTGCCAATGATGAGTGGCAAGGTACCCCTACACTCAACTATACGAATACGAGCGTGTAGGCATGATTCGGTTGAACTCCACAGATGGACCTGTTATGGTATCTAAATAGTTACACATTGATCATAGATCGTTGTCTTCCCACCTAGACCAGTATTTTTTTGTCATGTATGATTTAGTCCAAAGTAAGGTGAATGATGGGATCCTAAACTAATGCTACTCCTAGAGACAATGGAAAATAATCTTGATTTAAGCTAATGGGCAATAAGAAGCAAATTCTAAACTAGCCTAAGTGCAATGAGCATCCATCCTTAATCATCCGTACACATCTTGGACCTTGTGTACTGCTTCTGGGATTACCAAGCACACATTACTTGAGCACTCCTAGATACGCTACTGGGTTGCTAAGTAGTTACACTTAAATGTTCATGATTAAGTTGTACTCATTCCATGTTAATCAACAAGTGTAAATGATAATAAAGGAAATATGAACTAAAAATATAATAGTTAATAATTAACAGTTAAAGTAATTAAAAGCTAAGTAAATGTTGCAATGATGGAGTAATCTCGATCTTTATTACCAATCATGTGCATGTCCAAGTACATCACACTCGAACAAAGGTTCCGTACAATTACAAGCATCACACTGCGGGCATGCACTTGGGAAAAGAACTGAAAACTAACTAAAAACTGACAAAAAGACTCCTCCTAAAGACTTACTAGAATAACTTCCCTTCCCATGTACCTAAGTGCTACATTTATAGGCCAACATAGTAATCATGATATCTTATCTAGGCTGAGATATCGGGTAACTGATATCTTGTACTCGATATCATATACCTAATATCTGGGCCTGGCAAATCATGATTCATCAAGTATCCATCCCTAACTATCCACACATGCCTTGGACTTCACATAACTACTGTTGGGATTACCAAGCGTACATCACTAGGCATACTAAACAATACACTACTAGGCTACCAAGTAATTACACTTAAGCGCTCATGATTAGTCATACTCATTCCACTTAATGATAGGAATAATAAAGAGCAATAAATGGAAACATTAACTAATGAAAATAGTAAACGATTATATAATTGAAAGTAATAATAAATCTTAGTGGAAGCTGCAATGATGGAAGTAATCTTGATCTTTATTGTTGATCATGTAACATGTCCAAGTACATCACACTTAACTAAGGATGTCGTACAATCACTTAACATCACATTGAAGGCATGCACTAGGAGATAATAAAACTTGGAATAAAAAATGTATGAAAAATCTATCTAAAATCTATGAACAAACTATATCCCAGTCATGCATCCAAGTGTGGTATTTATAGGCTAGCATAGAAGGGGTGATATTAGATTCTTAACATTAGAGATTGTGCCTTGATATTGAATACCCAATATTACAGCCCCAATATCAGATATTTGATATTGGATTCATGCAAAACATGACTCATCATACCCCCCATGATTGAATGAAAACTCATCATCGAGTTAAAAAAAATGAGGAACAAGCTCTTTACAAAATATTAGGAAGGTATGGGATTATTGACTAACTTGACTAGACACACAAATTGACTTTTACATGCCATAGTGGTGTTTTACAAAAAATATGGACACAAAATTATAAGACATAACATTGGGGAAGCTCATGTAGTTCCTGGAGGTGGTGGCTCTTCCATTGGTCACTTTCCTTTGTCACCAAGCTTTTGAAATTTGTAGCAGTTGAGGAGCACCTACAACTTCTCTTCCTCCATCCTTGGGTCATGTATCATCCAAGTTGCTAAACTAATGTGTGCTAGAGCCAATACATCCCATGGGTATGGCAACTATGGAAACATTTTGTTGACCTTCATGTACTAGGCCACAAACTTTTGTCATTCCTCCTTAAGGTCCCTAGCCTTTTCTTTTAATTCCTAATGATCTATTAATCTCTTAGCTAGGTTTGAGGCTAGGCCTTAATCACCTCTAATTCTGAGTTTGCCTTGTGGATTTTTGTAAAGCATTTTTTCTGTTTGCAAACTCTTTTTTCATATAATGCATAGGTGACCGCTACTTACTACTCTAATTCATTTCTAGGTTAACTTGCTATTAACATGGCAAGGTTGTCATATCAAAGGTTAGCCAGTGCCATGTATTCCTTTAATTTTTCAATCAACAGTTCTTTATTCTTTACTTCAACTTGGTGGACCAATGCATAACTATCCAAGATGGCTATCAATCAATATTTTGCATTAACATGGATCTAATGTAGGCTTTTTCCATCATGATTTCCTTTTTGTTAATCTACTTATACATGCCAACCTAGTCCCAGAAGTGCTACTTTAGCTTCTTGTGTTTCTTGACATTGTTTTGCCACGTGCTTATTTTGATTGCAAATTTTTGATGAATTATGCAGACCTCCTTTATTGAGAGAGTTTGATTTTCTCTAGCCAATCAATTGATGTTTTGATTGATCCTCACTAATTGTTCTCTCAACTAGTGGACACTTTCCTCCAAGATGTTCTTTTGTTTCTCTATAGTGGTCAACCTTGTATTATCAATAGCAAGCTATTTATTTTTTTCTTGTGTGGTGGTCAATGTCTTTACATGGGCATATGTATGAGCTTCAGCAATTGAGGCATTCCAAACTACTTTCTCCTTCTCTTTCTCAATAGCAGTGTTCTATTCAATCACTTGATTCAATTTCTCTATTCAGAATTATTCTAGTTGGTCAAGTGTGACAAACTAGGTGGGATCCCAACTTTTAGCTCTTAGGATGGCCAACTCTTATTGTAGTTAATGCACTTCTATTTCTACATGTTCCAACCTGGTCTCTGTCATGACCAACTTCCCTTTTGTGATAATGAGATCTGATTGCACTATAGTGATATCACTAGGGATGTCAAAAGGGTTGTCATTACTTGTCCTATATACAATAATCTATTAAGAACATCCTCTTTGGGCATCTCTAGTCCCAATTAAGTCCACTGGAGGCACAACAAGCACATTGAAAGATTCTTTGATGTGATTTGTTATCACCTCTACTGCGCCCACTAAATCTTGATGTTGCATTACCACTATTGTGGCATCTTCTCCTATTTCGAGCATCACCTAAAAAGATGCAGTATTACTAGAAATTTTTCGAGACTATTGGGATTTTCCTCCTAATTGTAACGAAATTTTCCCCCTTGATGGATCGGTAGAAATTATTGGCTACACAGCATCATCGATAACTCTCAAGAGATTGAATTCATCTCTACTCCCCCAATTGAGTGTTTCAAGTAATTTTTATAGATAACTCATTGCAGGCCTGTAATCTTGCACTGGCAACAATGGGACTTGTTGCTCTCACCATTACTCTGGCTCTTGTTCTGCTTCTTTTTCTAGTTCTGCTTCCTTCTCTTGTTCATGCTCCTCATCAAGGTCTTTCCTTGGTGTTGCAAGTTTGAGAAATTTAATGAAGGAAACATTCTAAGCCCTCCTAGGAATGTCATTAGTGTATCCTAGTATTTTGATGCACTTGCATAGCTTCTTGATCAAGCAAGGGAACAAAAGTGTTAGCTTCCCCACCTTTTTCTCCTTGAACTACCTTTGAATTTCTATAAAGTAAAATTGGGGAAGATTGATGTTGAATTTTCCCATTAATATTGCACTTCCCCTTGTCGCGTAAGTTGATATTCCATTAAGCCCTTTACTTGGGAAGAGATGGTATATGTTGATTTTGAAATATGTCCTCTCTTCTAGAGTCAACTCACTATATATTTTACCATCTTTGCTGTAAGCCTGCTTTAGCCACAAATTTCTAGTTTTTGGATCCAACCTTGTGGATAGATATGCCAATTTGGCCCCCACATTTGGTAGGTTTAGAGCCTCTGCGATTGACCTGACCAAAATAAAGATAGAGACTCTGCTAATGCTAACTGTGGTGCCTTCCTCTTTGTTGTGCCAAAATTGGTACATCTCACCAAGGTACCATTCCCCACTTTCTGAAAGGATGGGCCATAGAGGTGATGTGAAGTTGAGTTCTAATAGCCTCAAGAGCAAATGCCATGAATGGGCCAAAGTTCATTTTCATGATGACCATGGTCAACATGGATTTCTCTTGAATGGGCTCAAGGAATTTTGGGGACAACATGAGGTGTTGTCCTAGTACTAGAGCTTTTGGTTCCATAGCCTCTCCTTAAACTGATTGCCCTATAGCAGAAGCCTCTTAATGAATGCTGAATGATTAGGCCTGCTATTCTTCATGTCTAGCTAGTGGGCCTTTTTCTCTTGGTTGACCTTTGCCACCTCTCAGGCATTTTCTTGCTCTTTGCAAAGGTCCTTCTCGTCCTCCTCTTTTTGGGGCCATCAACAATCAAGGGTATGATGTTACTAAGGTGTCAGTATTTATCATTAATAGGTTTATACCTTACTCATGACCTTAGTTTCATCAAGTTCTTTAGCTTATATGATTGCAAAGTTAGAAAAATTTTTAGAAAAATGTCCAAAAAGTGTTAATCTTCTTTTATGATCCTTTGTGATTAGCCTCATTTTCCTTATGTATGGCTTATCATGATGGTTATGGTTCCCTAGGAGAGAGAATTAAGTATTCTAGCATTTATACAATTGATTATTCATTAAAGCACTTAAGGTTTTTAACATTCTTACCCTTATAATACCTTTAGACGACAAAAAATTTTGAAAAATTAGTACAAGTTTTCCACACAAGCACCCTCCCCCAACTAAGTTGAACACTCCAGGTTCAAATAGGTTTAAAAACCACGAAGATCAGAGTAGTAGGGAGTAAAAGATCATACGTGGAAGTTGATTGCATAGAGCTCTTAGTCATAAGAGAAAATTTCAAAAACTCCCCTTACTACAAATGATGCGCATGGATTTTGGGGCACCGCGGGGATCATATATATAGGTTTTATTGACCTGATATTGGGTACCCGACATCAAGTCTAACCCAATATTGGTTAGTCAATATCAGGGTGCTCAAATCTGCATATTAGGAGGGCATTCATCATGGGAAATGAGCCTTTAAAATTGGTTGAAAGGTTTTAGGTTAAGTTCATAGTTCTGGGGTAAGTGAGAAATTGCATTTAGGCATCAGAAGTGTTAAAAGATCGAGCTACTGACATTAAAAGCTTTGCCAGATGCAACAAAAGGGGTATTAGATTTATAGTGTGGAGTGGATCAATTATATGATAAGGAAAAGCATTGAATTTATCATTTATGAACTTGGAATGTTTAAGATAATGTAGTTATGTCAAACAAGTACAATTCACAACAATTATACAAGTGGGTCCTCCCCAAAGCAAACTTTAGCCCATAATGCCCTTGTATAACCACACCTAAAAATGTTTGTAGGAACCAAAGGGGTTGAATGCAACACATACCTATGAAAAAAAACACACATGTTAAAACCAATAATTTGAGAAAATAACTCTATGTCGCACAAAACCATAAGTTTGAATCATATGAATAGCAAGACGAGATGGATTTTAGAAAGGATTGTAGAAATTCGGACATGAGATGTCTTACCATAGGCATAATAAATCCTTGTGTGTTATTAATGGTTAAGTAATCATTAGCCTTGCTTTCCAAGATTCAAACCAAGTTCATACCACATGCCAATGACATCACATTATCTCATCTCCTCGATTGACAACCATAAGACTACCACTGTTGCAAGGAGGAGCATCACTTGGCGTTATGTCCAAGGGAGGAGTTTATTAATGGCATGTTGTTTTTTCTTAAGTATTCTGGGAAGCTGCCATCCTTCAAGCATGGTACATGTCTTTCCAATGGGACCCTTAGAAATTTATTTAGTGCCTTTTTATTTTTACTCTTACTCCCATTTTTCATTAGATCTATAAGGATATAATTACAACCTTAGCAACATGATAGAACATATAGAAGTGGTCAAAGAGAATACACAAATCCCCTTGATGTCACACCCTTCACATTCCCACTTAGTTCTTCACTTTTCTATCTAGGCATCATGATTATGAGTTTATCCTTTTTTTTGGTGATGGAAAAGAATATCATTATGACCATAGCAAGAAACTCTTATTAATGGAATGGGTAGATAGATGATGTGGTCTCACTATCTAAATAATCAGTACCTCATGACTTGACAACATAGATAAAAACTCACCTTAATGGGCTACATGATCATTTTATTCACAAGTGAGATTACTAACAAAGGAAATGAAAATAAAATGTGGAAAAAGTTAAAAAGGATAGGAAAAATCTATATCAAGAAATAAGAAAATAATAATAATAAATTGTAAAATAAAAAGATGAAAAACACCTATTAATTCTAAATGTTAGAAGGGGGGGTATTTTCCATGACTAAGTGTTTGATCGTTGCAAGAATTAAGAAGTAGATAGGCAAGCTTCATGCATGTATAAAACATTGTTAGCCTTTCATTTTTGAGCCACTAGGTGTCTCTTGGTTTAGTGGTGACTGTGTAGACAAGTTTTTATTCACACAATTAGTGGTTAAATGTACAGTGGGTCAGAGTATGAGTTGTGTCCATGTTATAGATGTCTAGCCCACGATTGCATCCTTGATCATGATTCAGTATGCATGGATTCATTTGTCTCCTCACACTGCTAGATTCATTGTTTCTATTGGGTGTTGGAGTAACAATGGATGATGGCCCTTGCATAGGATTAGAGGACGTTGGTTGTGAAAGGGAAGGCATTGCACTAGATTGGCATTGTGCTGGTTAGGATGATGTGGTAGGTCCATTAATATTGTGCTTCCACCTGAGAGTTGTTCTAAAGAAAGGAAATTTCTGAGTTTGTGATGGAAACCTACTAGCATTAGCATGTTTATGCACATTTGCAGCACAAGTGGCATTCATTTGTTGATGTTGTGGTGTTGAACCTTCTTGTGCTACTGGTGGTGGCATCTGATAAGGTGGAGTATGAGAATATCAAGGATAGGATGGAGGGTAAGAGGTGCAAGGTGGTGATCCTTCAGGAGATGTCATGGGTTGATGGTACTCGAGAGAGTGATAGTAGCAATTTCAAGTAGAAGAAATAGAACTAGTTGGAGAAACATGATGTTGAACATAATATCTGTACGATTTTGGCTAGTAGTAAGGGTAGGGTTGGTTTGGTGATGGCCTCCCCCACAATCGTGGGTTTTACCACTGCAGTTGATGATAGTGTTGAGGCTAGTAATAAGTCCTCCTAGGATAGTACAATTGGTTGTAGGACTATCTATAATTACCATTTGAAAAAGGAAATTTCCTAGGCATGTGCTTTTGTATGAATTTTGGATTTAATGCAAAAGCCCAATACTCATGTAGATGTGACACAATTGGGCAATGGTCCTTTGGGTGGTCATATATGTAGATGTCACATTTGTTATCTTCATCCGCGGTTGAGTCTATAGCCTCACTTTCTTTAGCCATTTTCCTTGTTTGCCAATAAGTGTTCCTAGCCGTTTCTTGGTTCTACTTCCTCTATTTGTTATGACTGCCTAATTCATTTTGTGTTACCTTCTCCTCAACAATTTCTATGAAAGTTGTAACTTTTTCATTTATCCACTTTGACATCCTATCAAACTTTGCTTCAAGTTCATCGATAGAATTTTGTATCGACAAGGTTCATTACGAACTCACCTTATCTAGAGAGTGGCCTCTTTCTCCTTGCCATTGATGTGGACCTTCTTCTTTTGAAGAGTTGGATCCTAATGATTTTTCTCAACATTCTCCCATTTGCATAGCTCTCCTTCTCCTTTTGCCACATGCTCGATTAGCTCTCAGATCTGATGGATTCATAACTCATATAATTGACCTAGAGCATATATCCCAAGGGTCTCCCTTGTTTCATTACGAAGCCCATCCATGATGTGGAAAAGTTGCTTTTCCTCAAAGAAATCATGGCCTAGGCATCTATTCAGTAGAGAATAATATCTATCTAAGGCCATGTCCAAGGTTCACATTATTCTTGTCTCCATCCTTGGATTTGTCTCATCAAGTTGGACACCCTCACATAGGTTTGGTATTTCTCATTAAAGAGTTCTAGCAATGTAGACCACCATCAAATTGAATTTGGTTTCAATGACCTATACCACACTTCAACTCTATCAACTAGTGTCCTGGGAAAGAGCTTAAGCTTTTTCCATCCAGTTTTAATGTTGTAGAAGGCATAGGCATCTTGGAAGGCTTGTACATGATGTTGTGGGTCTATATTATAGCTTCTCAAAAATTTAGGGATATTATTTATATCAAGCCTGGGTAAGTGACTTTCCCTGCAATGCCTATGGGGTACCTTAACAACCTCTATGATTTGCATCAGGCTCTTAGTGGCCAACAAAGGTTCATCTTCATCATATATGCTATTATGAAAATTTCTATTCGTTTGATTTTAACGATTTTGCCTATGTTCATTTTGATGTCTTTGATTCTTCTTGTGGTTTCGGTTCTTATTTTTATTTTTACTTTGACACAAATGATGAGCTTGATCTCTATACCTACATTCATCTTTGTCAAAACTAAATGTTGAAGAGGAAGAGGAAGATAAGAAACTAGGAGGATTACCATGGCTCCTATAGTATTCCCCAAGGTCCCTTGATTTATCTTTTCTAGGTTTTGAGGAGGTCCTAAGCCTTGAGGCCTCCCCTAGTCTAGGACTTACTTCATCGCCTCTAGGGTTGTTTGCCTTAGGTGGATGTAGTCCTTGGGTGTTGTCAAGGTGGTCATGAACACATGAAACCCCTACATGAGGTTAGTCACTCTAATTCTCTTCAACATATATCTTGTTAGTTCTCCAATGAATTTTCTTGCCAGATAATGCATTGTCACTTCCTTGTGAATGAGACATTTTTGTTAGTTAATGATATGTGTGATTTAATATTTTTTGAAAGATATATTATGAATGCATTTACAGCAATCGTGTATAATATAACTAATCTAGATAACTAGCACCATCCCCAGTACAACGCCAATGATGAGCAACAAGGTACCCCTTATGCCTAACCATGCAAATCACAAGCATTCATGCACGATCCAGTCTAATTCCATGGATGGGACTAGTTGTGCATCTAAATTGTTATGCCTTGATCGTAGTTCACTGTCTTCCCACTTGGACTAGTGATAGCTTTGTCATGTATGGTTTAGTCCAAAGTGAGACATATGATGATTAATGTTGTCTAGCCCTAAGCTAGTCCTAATGATAATAAAGAGATTAATTGATTAAGCTAATTAACAATGGAAAGTAAAATCTAAATTAGCCTATGTGCAATGAGTATCTGTCCCTAAGCGTTCACACACACCTTGGACTTCACATAACTATTGTTGGGATTACCAAGTGTACATCACTAGGCATACCAAATGATACACTACTAGGCTACCAAGTAATTACACTTAAGCACTCATGATTAGTTGTACTCATTCTGCTTAATGACACGAATAATAAAGAGCAATAAAAGGAAACATTAACTAAGGAAAACAGTAAACGATTAAACAATTAAAAGTAATAATAAATCTAAGTAGATGCTACAATGATGAAAGTAATATTGATCTTTATTTCCGATCATGTAACATGTTCAAGTATGTCACACTCAAATAAGGATGTCCTACAATCACTTAACATCACACTATGGGCATGCACTAGGAGACAAAAAAACTTAGAATCAAAGATCTATGAAAAAGCTATCTAAAATCTGTCAACAAACTATATCCCAACCATGCACCCAAGTGTGATATTTATAGGCTAGAATAGAAGGGGATATATTGGATGCCCAACATCGAAGGTTGTGCCCCGATATTGGATACCCAACATCATGGCCCCAATATTGAATACCCGACATCACAACCCCAATATTGGAGTCATGCAAAACATGACTCATTAGTGCCTTAGTTGTTCCTTCTACTAGAATCCATGGCCTAGGCATCTATGCAGTAAGCAATAGTATCTACCCATTGCATCATCAATGGATTCATGTGTCCTTTGCTTCCATCCTTGGATCTGCTTTCTTAAGTTTGACAATCGTGAGTAAGTATAATATTTATCATTAAAGAGTTTCAACATGGTATGTCATCTTTGAATTGATTCTAGTTCTAGGGATCTGTACTAGCTTTCTACCTCCTTAATAAGTATCTTTGGGAACAACTTTAGTTTCTTCCAATCACTTTCAATGTTTTCAAAGTTATTCTTGGAGAATAATTTTTCAAGATGACAAAAGTGGTGGTTGTTCCATACTTAGATGTCCTTTATAATTACTCATGAGAATTCATCTTGCCTAGTGAAAACCTCTACTCTAGTAGCAACTAGCACTGACTAAGAAGCTCAAATTGTTTTGCCTATGATGATGAAGAGGATTATTAGGGACCTAACCTAGCAGATCTATCTTGTGGAGCTCAAGGAGATACAAAAAAATAAGAGTCTAATGAAGGTGAACATGTGAGTAGAAAAGGTGTTGGGAAAGTATAAGGACTTGATGCTAGTAGAGATTCTAGGAGAGTTTCTAGAATGACAAGTGGTTGATGATAAAATTAAACTGTTACCAAGAACAACCTCTCATAGGTAGCAACCTTACAGGATGATGACACCTAAATTGGCCAAGTTACAAAAGCAGTTGAAGAGCTTGGTGATGAAGGGTTATATTTGGTCCTTAAAATCTTAATATGGTGCCCTAGTTTTATTTTTTGAAAAGAAGAATGACATACTGTGCTATGATTTTAAGTTACTCAATAAATACATAATCAAGAATATGTATCTAATACCATTGGTTTTAATCCTATTTAACTAGCTAGTAGGGGCTCAACTTTCCTCTTAACATTACCTTTTCCAATGAAACTACCCATAGTAGTTAGGGATGAGAAGAAAACAACATGATTCACTTATTATGGCTCTTACTAGTGGATGGTCATGCTTTTTGGTCTATGTAACAACATTGTCACTTTTTCCACTCTCATGAATGAAGTGTTTCACCCATTTCTGGATAAGTTCATGGTGGTGTATCTTGATGATATTCTGATCTGCTCTCATTCATTAGACAAATATCTTCAACATTTGAACATGATGTTCTAAAAGTTGCAAAAGCATAAGTTGTATGTCAGTGTGAGTTTGCAAAGCCAACGTTGAAGTTCCTTAGACACATCATTGGGGGAGGCAAGGTGAAATCAGATCCAAAAAAAGTGAAGGCCATTACCACTTACCCTATTCTAAAAGACATCCATTGTGCTAATTTCTAGGCTTAGCAAGTTACTATAGAAAGTTTGTTCAAGGATTCTCTAGTGTAATGGTAGCATTGATGAATTTGCAAAAGAAGGATGCTTCTTACAACTAGAGTTTCTAGTGTCAAGAGACATTTGATAAAATCAGAATAACTCTTACAATGTAGCCAGTGTTGGCCCTACTTGATTTCTCAAGGCCATTTAAAGTTCAAATGGATGCCTCGAATGACGTGATTGGTGGGTTACTATTGCAAGACAATCATTCTATGATGTTTGAATCAAAGAAGTTAAATCAGATTGAATAGCTATGGCCTATGTATAAAAAGGAGACATTCGTAATTATGCATTACCTTTGCACTTGATACCACTATCTCCTTAATGGTCCTATGGTAGTCGAAACTAACAACACTGACATGTGCTATGTTCTCATTCATTCAAAGTTGAAGCTAAAACAAGCTCGATGGTTGGCCTTGTTACAAGAGTTTGAACTCTAATTTGTCTAGTAGCTGCATAGAGAGAATGTGGTCATGGATGCATTGAGCAAATGTTCATAGGTGAATTCGATAAAAGTTATCAAATATCCCAATAGCTCCTAGGTGATGACTAACCATGAACTCGAACAAAAGATTCAAGATGGGTTGCAGCATAATTAGCATGCCCAAGAGTTGTTGAAGTTGGTCCAAGATAGGAGGAACTCCAGTCTTAATAAAATTGATGGCCTACTCTTATATAAGTAGACATAGGTGTGTGTTCCAACTTTGGGTACTTTTCACTTCTATATCATTGACAAATGCCACAATAGTCTCTGGGTTGATCATCCATGTCACAAACACATAGTGGCATTAATGGAATGAAAATTCTATTAGCCAAATTTGGGGATCAATGTGGAAAACTTTGTCTAGAGCTATTTGGTGTGTCAATAAGACACGAGTTCAAATGATAAATGAGGGGGCCTGCTTCATCCCCTAGAGATTCCAAAGCTACCATGGGTGACTGTATCCATGGATTTCATCATAGGACTACCCATGATATAGGGGTACTCCAACATCCTTGTAGTTATGGATAAGTTTTCCAAGTAGGTCAACTTCATCCCATGCTCTACTCCTTGCACAACTAAGGATGTAGCATCCTTGTTTTTCAACCACATTGTGTGTTACTTTGGATTTCCATCCAACATCATCTCTTATTGTGATTCCTACTTCATGGGTAAAATTTGAAAAAAAAATATTTTAGATGTTAAGGAAAAAGTTGTAGATGCCCTTTGGGTATCATCCAAAAATAGATGGTTAGACAAAGCAAGTTAGTAGAGTTCTTAAGGAATATTTGTGGCACTTCATTCAATCTGATTAGATGAACTAGGTGACCTTACTACTTGAGGCTCAATTTAGTTACAACATTCAAATATCCTTAGCCATAGGATTCTCTCCAATGGAGATGGCCTTGGGGAGGTAGCCATCAATTCCTCAACTTGTGGAAACCTTCCATCAAGGTTTAAATCCTTCGGCAGATGAGTTCATTAAGTCCTATGTAGATCACATTCAAGTTGCTCAATTGTACTTGCAAAACTCCACGTAGCACATGAAAAAGTAGGCAGAAGGAGACCATTGGAGTTTGCAATTGGCAAGTGGACATTGTTGAAAATGGATTATGTAGGGCAAGTAAGGCCAAAGAAGGATATTAGTTAGAAGTGTTTTAAACATTATGACAAAGCTTTTAAGGTCCTTACTTGGGTTAATCTAGTTGCCTATAAAGTACAAATGTTTCTTTACATCTATTCAAAAAAACTATGAGAATCATATTATTAGAATCACGTTCAATTCCACCAAACACCCAATGATCTGGTACACGTATACCTTTATTGTATCTTTGCTTGCCAAACTTTGATTCATCAATCTCAACAATCTTTCTTGGACCTCCAATTTGCTATGGATTCTTCAATAGAAACATTTGTGCAAACATTTCTACAAAAATTAAACCAATCAACTATAGTACGTTTTGATACTTGATTTTGGACCTGCACATACTCATTTGAGCATTTCCAACTCCAATCATACATAATCAATAAAATGTTTTTGATATCCAATTTTGAGTTCTAGAACTAGATTCCATGACGAATGCTTTCTTTAGCATCACATTGACAATATACAACTAGAGTAGATTTTTTCTCTAAGTAAAAGACTAAATTCCTAATCAAACTCAATATAATTTTGTAATTTTTCAATCTTTTCAATCAATAGTTGCCTAGTGATGAAAGAATCTAAAAATACAAAACTAACAATTATGAATAAATGTACATCTATNTCTTTGAACTCTTCTCCTTTAAGCAACTCTCACCCTTTTAAGTTAATTCCTTGGTGCATCAAACCATGGTGCACTTCATAATTTATAGGCTATTAAATTCTTTTCCATCTTTCCCGCCTTTAGATTTTTTCATAAAGATTTGGTGCCATGGCAAGTTTCTATCCATAGTTATTTTTTTGAAAACATATTGTTTAATTCATTCACAAATGCATCATGATGAACAAAGATGTAAATGACCTTTTATCATTGATGAAAATTGGTCAACCTCAATCAGCCTCAATCAATGCTGATTGTGTCCCTTATTAGGAATTACCATTATTTACCATCCTATTACCATTATTTGGAAGGAATGATGGTAAGATACTGATTTCTCAAGTTGAAAATGGACATTCTAATTTAGGCACAGCCACTCACTCAAAAAGGTTAACTGTAATCTCTGATCTACTCACATTCATGAATCGATTATTCTTACTATGCAATGTTTAAGAAGTGTTTTTTCTTACTATGTAATGTTTAAGAATTGTTTTTGAATAATATTAATCCTTTTTCCACCCAAACAAAAATGGCTTTGATATTCCGTATCTCGCAAGCAAGGTTCCTCCGTATCTTTATTACCTTTTATGGTTTTAAAAGGTAGACCTTGCATCTGCTAATGAAAGCGCACTACCCTGGTGCTGTAAAAAACGAAAACCAACCGCAACTGGAAATTCCACGTGGATAGACTCATCCAATAAGAAAGTAGGCACTCATCAAACATACTACGTCTGCGTTCTGAAAGTATACCATATTACCATATTCCAGATGACCAATTTTGTATGCACGGAATCTACAGGAAATACATTCGAATTTCCGTAAAAATTCTGTACAGCATTTCAGTCAAATACACCATTAGCAAATGTTAAAATGTTCATCTCTCACATCAATCAAACTTTTGGCATTCTCAGCAAGAATGTTTAAAAACTTATGTACAAAATGAATAGCTGTTTACAGACAATAGGCTATATCTCTTCTATAATTCACTCGCACCCTTAACAAATCCACTCCAAATTACTTCTCTGCTGCACAAGAAATATTTCTTGCAATTGTTGCCAAATTAATAACGCCAAAATAGTTGCATGAATACTGTCTATTCCCTTCAGTTTCCCTGTTGCCCAAAGAATTAACATCCAAATCTATTTCTTCGGCTTCATGGTGTACCCTGAATGTACATTAAAGCCAAAACAAGAAATCATTATATACATTCAGAAATTCTTAAAATTATGTATATGCCCATGCCATGCAGAAAACATCAGCCTCGGAGGGTTGTTTTTTGACGTCCTCCAAAGTTCTACCTCACCGCTCACTCAGAGTGGAAAGCCACTGCTCCAGGAAATTCTTGCTGTCTGCATCAATAAAATCGCAAAAAAGACAATATCTTAAGACAGGATCCAACAGAATTCGCGTATTATTACTACTTGTATAGCTGAGTTGAAAACTAGCATAATTCCTGAAGACCAATAATTTGCTGCCTAATCAATTCTCCCTAAATACACAAAAACGTAAAGAGGAGCCAAAGGTTACGTTTCAAGACATATAACACTCGGCAATTCAGAAGCAAACATGCTATCGTATGTATTGCTGTTCTGTTTTTGAACCGTCTAAAATCTTAAATTATGATCATTCTGTGTTACGCGTAACCCAAACAAACGTCAAAAATTTCCAAACACGTAACAAAAAAATTTTCAACCCATTAACAATGGCAAATTCATTAAGTACGATTATAAGGATTCCAAACAGTGGAATAACCGCAAACTAGGAACGAAAATGGGAAAATGGAGACGTTGCATTTGGAGAAGATTTTACAGCAACAAAAACACCCGATCATTCATCTAATCTAAGGGCCCTTCCTCCGACCGTATAGTCTACAGGCGGTGAAACTAAAAGCATCTGACAAATAATAACAAAACAACCGAGGGAACTCTGTTACAGGCAAGTTGAAAAACTGACCATCGGAAAACGAGCCGGCTGAATGCTTGGACAAAATGTCGTCCAGCAGCTGTGAGTTGGGATTGGCGTCGGCTGAAAACTGAAATGGCTCAATACTTTCATAAGCTGGGTTCGTGGACGGGCGAAGTCCATAGCATGGTACTAGAACTGCGAAACTGTTGTCCAACTCGTTGTCATTGTCGGTGGAGAAATCCGGCGGATGCGGCTCAAACCAGCCAATAGACCAGTCCGAGCCGTCCGATTCCGATCCAGAGATGCAGCCGCAGCCCCCATCAGAAGGGACCAAAACCAGCTCCTGCTCCTGCTCCTGCTCAACTTGCTTATCACCTCTACCTCTGCCTCTGCCTCTGTCTCTGCCCTTGCCCTGGTAATTCAACTTCCTGCGCCCTCTTCTCGATTTCACGCTCATGCTCTGCCAGTGCGACGATACTGACGAAAGGCTCGACTCAGACGACGACGCCGCTGACGACGACGACGACGACGACGCTGCTGACGACGAAGACGACGACCACCTGCCATGGCTCTTCCTGCCCCAGAGCCAGCGCGGAATGTGCTGCAGAGCCATAGCCATTACGCTCCCCAAATTCCAGATCAGATCACTGCTTCCTTCTTTCTGTACCTGCTTCCTTCCTCGCAACAAACAATTCAACAGGGAAACCCCCAAAATCGCTCAGGCTGCGGAAATAAGGCAAGAGTCCGCACGAGCCGACTCCGTATCCCCAATCGCTGAATTGCTGCGAATCGACTTGGGATTACTGAGCTCCAAACCAGAAAACCCTATTTTATTGGGGGCGGGCAACCTAAGGAGCCAAGAATGAAAGAATCGAAGAAATCACCAAAATTTTGGGATGGAACCCTAAATATGACAACAAAGGGGCGCCAAGACTAAATCGGCCAGCCGGCAGTAACCCCAATATAGAAAGCCCGCAAGGATCCACAACAATTACAGGCTTGAAGCCAGCAAAAAGAAGAAGAAGAAAAAAAAGAAGAAGAGAGAGTCTACTCTCTCTTTCTTTCTTTCTGTGTCTCTGTCTCCATGGCCTTAGCTTTAGCGTTAGCTTTTATGAGGTCAGTAAGTAATGGCTTGGCATGACACGCACGTTTCCGACGTACGCGCCACGTCAGCACAGAGCTCGTCCAATAGCATGCCACTGAACACATGATTAAAATCACAAGATGTCGTCACTGGACACGTGGCCGACAGGACATGCCAGCTCGACGCCTACATAGAGACATCGGCGGCTCACGCCTCGCCACGTTGCCGGTCAAGGCCAGTCAATTTTGTCGTCGCTCGCTGGCGGCAACCTGTTCAGCATTATGGAGCGCCACCACACGACGATCTGTTTAAGATCCGATGCCACGTGGCCGCGCGAAGCAGACATGAAATTTACGCTGTGCCGCGATTTGGGATGACGATGGGCATTGCTGAATAATTGGTGGCGTAACCTGGCCCTGCCTCGCCTCTCCTCTCTTCTTCTCAGGTTTTCAGTTTCGTTTTCATGTGGATAAGCATCCATCTTTTGCAAGGATTGCAGCAACCTGACGCTGGGGATATTTTGGTTTGTTTGTTTGTTTGTTTGGATTCTGATGCACCAACTTAGGCGCAATTGAATCCTTAAATCATTTTTTTTGTTACCACGTCTTTCGAGGCTTAATCCGCACAAGAAACTGCCACGGATTACATCATGTTTGACAAGCAACAGACATCATCCATAAATAGCCTTATATACAATCAGTGATTAAACAATGGTATTCTATTATTTTTTAAGACGTTCATTAAGAAACACGCATTGCTAGTCCGTAATTTCACTTACAAAAGGTAAAAAAAAAACATTAACTTTCACTAGAGATATATAAACTTCACCGTCCTACCATGCTTGCACAACCTGAAACCATTTAGTCCATGTCGTGTAGATTGTTTAAATAGTGAATAACGCTCATGATTTTTCTTTGGTGAAATGGTGTTACGCTATCAAAGATATAACCAAGAAGCCATGACTACTTTCATGTGATTGTGTTGTACCCATCCCGCAAGGATTGAAATGCCCATGCCTTAGTTAGTGTGCATGATTTTGCATTGACCTCCAATAAGTACGTAGATTCTTCGTAAATGAGTGTTGCACCTATCCTATAAGGTATTGCAACAAGTGTGATTAATTAATTAATTAATTATAGTTTTATTCTTGATTCAAAAAATAGGGCGATGTTGGTATGTGCGACCATTTGGGATGCAACCGCCAACATGGTGTGCCTCACAATCTTGTGACCAGGGATCACGAGATCAAAGGTGTTCTTCAAACAAGGTCTAGGTGCATGTTCATCTCTAGCAACACCAAAGCTCAAATACCTCTAAATAGATTCAATAGTTATGTAAGTGTGTTTGTCGTCGTAAATGTTGAAATGGTTGGGTTGTGTATCAAATTGTAATCGACTATCATAAAAGAGATTCAACTGACTTTGTTAAATACTATAAGTTGTTGGAGATTTCTATTTTGTTCAATCACTTAGTCTATACAATCCTTATAATACCTACTTGTAACAAATAAAATTTTACAAAAACATTTGAGCACAATTCTACTAATCTACTCCTAATTTCCCCAAAGAGAAAGTTCCACAAGGAAACTAGAAACAAAGTGAGATTCAATGGACTTAAAAAGAGAAAGGAAAGAAAACAAAATTGAATGAAATCTCAAATATTTAAGCAAAATAAATTGACATAATGAAACACTTCGCAATTGATGAGTGGCGAGGTACCCCTACACTCCACCATACGAATACGAGCGTGCACGCGTGATCCGGTCGAACTCCGCAGACTAAATGCCTTNGTTGCGTAAACTAAAACGTATAAGTCTCTGTTTTGGCTAGTTAACAGTTGTCAAAGACTGTAGTCAACAAAGCTTTTAAAAATTTGACAATTTCTTAATTGAAATACCAAGGCAATAAACTTTAAAAATAAAGAAGTTATTTCAACCCCATCAAAATACCAAAGATTCTCCTAGATCCTCTATGCTCAAAACAAGCAATTTCATTAAGACACTACTATTAAATTACTCTTGGGACTTCCAACAACATGAGCTCTTCTATGGAAAATCTTAATATTAGTCTAAGGCTGCAAAGAATAGAGCTATAAAAGCAACCGAAGACAAATCCCAAAATTGAATGTTACGCATGATACTATTTGAACCATTAGCTAAGCAACTAAAACACAATGGGAAGTGATGAGTGGCGAGGTACCCCTACACTCAACCATACGAAACGAGCGTAACACACCTGATTCGGTCGAACTCCGCAGACTAAATGCCTACACACCCCATGG
>MNCI01001219.1:0-40977 GCA_015680685.1 Gnetum montanum
GTAATTGCCAAGTGTCTTCACCATGGAGAGAAACAAGCTACAGCTAACACGTGTCTTTGGTGGTTGAGAAGTAGCCCATTTAGTTGACAAGTGGCCTTATGATAATCCAAATTAAAATTAATTATCAATATTATAGTTGTAACTATCATAGGAAGTTACAACTTCCATAGGAATAATAGCCAAATGTCTATGTTATATAAATATCCCACAAACCTCTTTTCTTTGTGAATAAAAATAACCCATTTTAAAGTGGATAAGGAAAGGATGCCACTTTAATGATAAAACAAAAACCAACAATTTAATAGGCATATTTCTCAGCTTAATTTAACAACCCAAACTACTAATGTGTTTCCAGTTGATCCGTGATGTGTCCATTATCAATGTTTTTGCCTTAACCACCCTTACCATTGTAGCGATATCTTCTCTAAACTCGGAGGTTAACGTCACATGTAACCAGCGGGCGTAGACAGCAACTCCGTACTTGTCAGTGCTCTGGTAATCACACCTGCATCTGCATCGCCATGAGGAATGGCACGGTAGAATCCAAATAGCAGGTTCTGTTAGGGTTTCCATGCCATGACCAAACTGCAAACAGTAGCGTCTGGCTGTGGATTTCAGCTGCAAAATCACCTTCATTCTCAACAAATCTTTGCACAGCTGCCCAAGAACAGACCCCCGCCTGAACACTCTAAAATCGTCCAGCCTGCTAATCGACCTCCTCATCATTCCGGACTTGCAGTTCTCAGACTGGAGCCTTAGAATGGACGCCTTGGCAGCGTTATCACGAGAGGAACCGGTCCGGCGCCTAGTCCGAGAAAGCTATCCGGAGATGAGGGTGCTGGCGAAGCAGATCCGGACGGTGCTCAAGGACGTCGACTTCGGTATTCCATTGTTGGGCTTTTGGATCAGAAATTGTAAAATTCCAGGAATGCGCATTGCATCTTCTAATCAGCAAGAACTGTAGCAACCAGAGCATAAGTAGACTCCGAAACAAAGGTTAATGATTCGTAATCAGAGAGATATAATTGCAGAAATTATAACCACACTTTCAACATGTTGACTTTCTCCTCACGAGAAGGATTTTGGATAGCAACAACCAGCTATTCCAGAATACATCTGCAACTGGACCTGAAATCTCTAAAAGAAACTCTTTAAAGCAAGTCTTCCTCATTAAGAATTTCAAAAATTCACGAACAACAACTCATTTGAATTTTGCTAGATAGGGGTTCAGTTTCATCTATATGTACGGAAGGGTTGAGGATTAGCAAAAGAACCAGAATTAAATGGTGCCCTTCCACTAAAATCGTTTGATCCAGGACCTTGGTAAACATCATAAGAACCAGAAAATCTCCCACCCTGCTGCTGTTCTACATTGGAGTTTTCAGCAAAAGCACCGTGAGCACCAAGCATCATACATCCCAACATTCTTACCTCACGGTGCCTTATGTTTTCCTCATCCTCTTCGGCACTCTCGGCTTTAAAAAGATCAAACATCTCCTTAGAAAAACCTTGTTCTACATCATCCAAATTATTTGAAAATGTCCGTTGCTCACTTCTGTATCCAGCTTCCAATTCTTTTGGACGAGCATCACTTGACCACTTTTCACCTTCATACATGTTTCTTTCATTTGAATGCCCAAAACTATTGAATGTCCATGGCTTCCCAATAAGAAACTCTCATGTCAGCATTTCACAATTACAATGTCATCATTCCTTGATTACTAAAACATTCAATTCAACAACATGAGTAGCTGCAATAAGAACATTGTATTGCATCCTCTTGAAGTTCATTTCTATTCCAACTTTGTGGTTAGTTAATTATTGTGAAATTCTTCAGACTTGAGCCATGGTTTCAATCATCTCATATCTCTGTTCCATGAAATGGCCAAAATGTGCCAACAGTAAGAGCATTAAAGTCCATCATTAGAGTCATAATGGCTTCCTCCTTTACCATATTGGCAATGCTATACTTGTTAATATCATTCATTTCATATTTATTCATTACCCTATTTTTAGCATACTTCTTAGCCTAATGCTTAGTTTTTATTTCTACAATTGATTTATAGGATTATCAAAATAATTATCTTTATCATATTTTTGTTTATGATCTAAAGGATTATGACAAATACTTAAAAGGATTTTTCTTTTATGATCTTAACTTTTCTTAAAAACCATTGCTTGCACTTTGAAATTTCCCTCAATGGAGTAATAACCATTTATCTCATCCTACTCTTCAAGCATCTTCATACCTAATTCTACCATGGTCTATGGCTTTCTACCATTTCGAGACCAATAAATGGAAGATTTTATCCAATAATGGAAGTTATTTCACGAAATAAAGCTTGATTCTTTCCTTAGATAATTGTGAATTTGAGCTAGCAATTTGGCTTGTAATATTGATACTTTCTAAATAGGTAGAATAAGAACTTCATCATTGATATAGTATTTTGGTTAGATGTGTCAACAAAGCTACATAGTAGCATTCATTACCTCTATATACATACTCATCTACTACATTAATGACATCCATTAATGCATAAATAGCATAACTTTGTCAATTTCATTTCTTGAATTTCAGTGACAATTAATGAGTACTCATATTGTGATTTGATATAATTGAATATACATTATTTGAGTGCACTATACATAGTCACATTGCATGAATTGAAATAAAGATCAAGATTATTTTCTTCCATTGTAGCACTTTGACTTAGCATTAGACTTTATTTTCTATGTCTTATACTTTCACATGTAATTATATTAATGCTTACATTTCCTTGTACTTAGCATAATAATTTACTTTCTACTACATGATTAAACCTAGTGCAAGGAATGCAACTACTTTGAGCATAATATATATTTGCTTAAAAATCCAACAACATTAATGCATGATATGTTTGGTAATTCCAGTAGTGAATGTATGCATTCAAGAAGTGTATAGCAAGTGGGATCAAACAATCATTGCCTCAGGCTAAACTAGAGTTCATTTCATTATACATTAGATTAATTAAAATATGTTTTTATATTATAATATTGTTTAATAATATCTAACCAACATCGAACAATATGTGCCTCAATTATACTTAATCATATGCATTAATAGCCATTATGAGTACAGATTAGAAGAGAATGACCTATGATCTATTGAATAACTATCTAGGAATTCTAGTAGTTCAATCCGGCCATAACGAAATATATGTATAGCAAACATCCTTAACTTATTTTTCATCATTATTCTTCAACAAGAGAGGAATTTTTATCATTTTATTGAGCACTAGGCCTTTAAAAAGTGACAAATTGAGATCTAAACTCCAATCAATCCTATTTAAAAACCTATGAGATTCCATGGTTAAGCTCTACATTATGAGGGTAGTTATAGCATGATTAAGAAAATTTACTAACACCCCAATTTTTAAACATTTAAAGTAACTAGTAATAAAAATAATTAAAATTAACTAATGATTAGATGATTTAGTTATCCTAAGACCTCAAGAACATTAAAACACAGTTAACTATAGGCTTAAATATTGAATTTTTTCTAAAATTAAGCTAACAACCCAAGGTTGATTAAGGAAAAATCATATTAAAATATTTTGAAATCTAACACTTGATCTTGGAGTGATTTTAGATGGCACCTAAATGCATTTTGGAGGTAGGAGACCCATCTCAACCAAGAGAAAAGAGACCAAGAGCTAGATGTGGAAGAGGAAGTTGCTAGGAACCTCAGCAATAGGAGTCCCATGTAACATGACCAGCAAGGGAAGAGCTCACAGTACAATTAATTGGAAAAATTTCCACTATGCAAATAGGAAAATTTGTAAGGAGAGATGCACCTCAACCATAGCCAAATCTAGAGGTGACCCTTATAAATGCATGCTTGGCCAAGATGAGGGAAAAGAAGGTCTATGGAGTATCATACCAGAGCCCAACATTGAATGTTTTTTGAAGTTTTCTATATAAGATGTGCATGAATATTTGTAACCTTTCCCTCTTTGGCCTACCATCTTAATGAGGGAGACCTATAGTTGGTGGCTACTTTGGACCACCAACATTGATCTCTTCCTCATGATGAAAATCATAAGGATAAGATGTTCTTTCAAACTTGAGTTTAGGTGTTTACTGGTCTCTAGAAATACAAGGTTTGGATACCTTGAAATAAACTTAGTGTTTATAGAGAAAACTATGTGTATGAGCTATCATTTAGTATAAACTTCACAATATCACTTGTTGAGAGTTAAATAGAAAATTAACTTTTACTAAAATATTCAACCATCTTTAATCTATCTTGTAATTGAATAAGATTTCCTATTATATGAAAGCTACTTAGTCTATGTAGTCTAGGTTATATGATGCCTCTGCAAGTTAGCCTTTCACCTAATGCTTAAGTGGATCCCACAAAATCTATTGCCAATTTTCTCTAGAGAGAAAATTCCACAAGGAAACTAGAAACAAAGTAAGATTCAATTGATTTTGGAAAGTAAAATAGTAGAATTACATAGAATCTTAACCATTCAAATGAGATACTATTGACACGAGTAAACACTTTGAAAACTAAAGTTGTTTTGAATAAGTCAACAATACCAAAAATTATTAAACCCTTTACCTCAAACAACCAATTTGAAATAAGACTTCTATTGACACAAGAAAACACTTTAAAAACTAATGTTGTTGCAAATCAATCGACAAATGCCAACAATTTCTAAAATTAGAATTATTCAAGTGATTTAAACAATTCCAAGAATAAAATGTCATGTATAATATTATCCTCACCACTAACTAAGAAACTATGATAAAGTGGAGAAGTAAGAATAACTCACAAGATACAAGTAAATTAGCTAAATCAAAATTGAAGTTAGAAAGCCATTAAATAGGAAATTTCTTTTAGATTTTTTAGTGTCTTGCCCCTAATGCATCTCAGATACTTTAAAAAAATGTACTCTAAGCTTTATATAGCAACCTCTAGTAGTTACAATCATTAGAAGAGTTTAAAGCCACAACTATCTCTTATTCTTTTTATATAATTGTAGGTCATTGGATAATTGTTTTGTTAATGATTCTAATCATTTATCGAATTGGCAATCCCTCAATTGGTAACTGTCATAAGTTAATAAAGCCTTTTATTGGCTAGGCTCATTATATCTTAGTCTAGAGCCATTAAGCTTATTTCAATGCTCTTTCTTTGATAACTGATTTAGTTATGGAATTTGTTGTTTCTGTTGAAGTAGCTTTTGCACTAGTATGAATCCAAGCTTTCTTCTTAGTAACTTCAGCCATAATCCCAATAACTATCATGATTCTATGTGTGATGGAGTAATGGCTTTCTATTATCTTAAGTCTCACATATTTTTGTACATCTACTTAATTAAGCTTTTCATTTCTTTGAGCTTTAATAATAGCTTCCTGCTTGAATGGCAACACTATTTTCAATTTTTGAACTTTGTGGCCAAAAATATATCCCTTATTCTTTAGCTTGCTATTTAGCTTAAAGATTAAATCACTATAGCTTCTTCGATGTCAACATTAGCTTTTGGAGCTATTGTTTTTGGCTCTACGAATTCACTTCTTCGAAGTAGCTGATATGGTCAAGCTTTTAGCCCTCTTGGTGCTAATGTAGTAGATTAATTTTTGAGCTTGTTCATAAAGATATTTTTTAAAATATAAAAGTTCTCTTTTAAACCAACTAACATGGTGGAGTTGAAACAGTGGAGTTGAAGATCTATAGACCTAACATGGTAAATGAAGCTATCTAGATGGGGTTTTACCATCTAGATGAAAATATGCCTAGCTTTGATTTTCATTTGAGTTTTTATTATGCATGAGGCTTATCTAGAGATAAAATTTCCATCTAGATGAATATGAATATTCATATTCAATCTATATGTTGATGTGGTAGAAAGGTGCTGTGGTAAAGCATGTCGAGCTTCTGCTAAGATGGTAGATGAACCTTTTCATTTCTCATAGACTTGAGAATCTTCATTGAGATGTTGACATAGTATTATTAATATGGCAGATGAAGTGTGCTAACTATAGATGAGAAAATGAACTTCATCTAGATGCTAACATGGCACATACTAACATGGCATACGAAGTGTATTTGCTATAGATGAGAAATTGAGCTTCATCTATTTACTAGCATGGCATAGTTGACATCCCAGATGATGCTATTTAGATGGAATTTTACCATCTAGATGAAACTATGTACTTCACCTATTTTTTGATGTGGATGGGCTATTTTTGTAAATCCAAACCATTTAGGAGTTGACATGGCAGAACTAATTGTGAGCTTATTCGTAGAACTAAATTTTAGCTCTATGTACCAACTTTATGAGTTGATGTGGCATGGTGCTAACATGGTAGAGCTCTTTCAAAGAGTGGAAATTTAGCTTTACAAACCAACTCTATGAGATAACTTGGCATGATGCTGACATGCTAGGTAGAATCTCTTTATAGAACCAAATTTTTCCTCTACAAACATAAGCTAACTCTAGAGCTTACATGTTAGAGCTTATTTGTAGAATTGTTTTATGGCTCTACAAACCTCTAATGTGGCAAAGCTTGCTTGTAGAACCATTTTAAGCTCATGAAATTTAATATGGTAGAGTTTCTTCAAGCTTCTTCATAGAGTTGAATAAAGTTGATGTGGTAGAACCATCTCATAGAGCCATTTTTTGGTTCTGTGAGCTTGCTTTATTGGTTGACATGAAAACATGCCCTGAACTTTATTGATGTGGCAGATGAAGTTGTTCATTAGTCACAAGCTTGATAATCTTCATCTAAATGTTGACATGGTGGATGTTGATGTGGTAGATTCACTTTGTAGAGCATTTTTTCACTTTTACAAGCTTCTTCTATGAGTTGAAATGGTGGAATGATGACATGGCTCATAAACCTACTTCGTAGAACTACTTTTCACCTCTATGAACATAAGCTAACTCTAGATTTTACATGTCAAAGCTTACTTATTGAGTCATTTTTTGGCACTACAGACCTCTTCTATGAACTAACATGATAGAACCAAAAATGAACTTGCTTGTGAAGAAAAATTTTGGTTCTATGAGCCCATTCTTTAAATGGAAAGGCTAACATGATAGAGCCATTTTATAGAGTTAAATTTTAGCTTCATGAGCCTCCTTCACTAGTTGACATGGTAAGAATAATTAACAAACCCCATTTTTAGAATTGAATTGAGATCTTTTTCTTGGAAACATTGGCTTTTCTTAGCACTAAACTATTTGTTCCAATGCTTGTCAAGATGATGCTAATCTTTAGGCTTTATGATTTCCACTTGAAGATCCTATTAAACTATGAATCAGAAAGAGCATTACTCTAGGCTAGGTTGATTCATACAAGTTCTATTTCCATAATCATTCTACGTAATGTTGGATATAATACAAAACCCTAGCTTCTTGAATATGAACATCTCCACAGAAGCTTCCCTTTGAGTTTATTACTATTTATTTGAGGTTTGTTATACTTTAAAAACCTAGAATTACCTCCACACAGAGATCATTCTTTAGAATAATCACAACGCAAAGAATCTTTGCTTAGTCTAATCTTATTTCATGAGTATACAAATCTTTGAGATTTATGAGATATCGCATAAAATTTTTCCAATCTTTATCAAGTTAAAACTCAAGACTTAACCCTTGCTTCATTAATAGCAAAAATGTGATAAAACCTATCTCTTTTGAAATAATTGCTATAAAAATGTCATGATTAAGATCAAGGATATCACAATATTCTATTCCATCAATGTCATTGGAAAGATCCTTAGAGTCTTAATTGTGACAACTCAAGTTGCTAAAGTATCCCAAAAGTAGATGTTGAAATTAAGAAATATGGATATAAAGGATGTATAGGATTGTCTAAAAGAAATTTTATTTCTTATTCCAAGAAGAAAAGAGTGTACTTCAAAATTGCAATGCACTATGTCAACCCAATGCTACATTTGAGAAATATCACATCCTTCATTATAAGGGTATGTAATAGATGGTTCCTTGTAAACTTACCTTAACTAATCTTTTTGAAAATAGAGAAAAGGTTTAAGGAGAATAAAGAAGATAGGAAGACGCTCTCCTTTCCATGGCTAATGAAATTTTTTTTCAAAGAGGGATTGCTTGCTTTATGGCAAGAAATGATGAAGGATAAGCTAGCTCTATAGATTTAAGAAGAGCTTCTAGTGCCACCATCTAACATTGAAATAGTAGCTATATCTAGTTCTATCATTGTTTCCATAGGCCTAGCTATTGAAACCATAGGATCTAGTGCAAGTTTAAGCATACCTAGCACTAGACAATAAGCACCTGTGAGGAGCACTAAAGCCTATCAACCTGTAATGAGTCATTTATGAAAAGTATCTAGGACTATTAGCTAGAAACAAGATGACTTTACTAATGTTTTTAATGTTGTTAGAAGTAATGCTCTAGCATTTATCAATCTTGTGAGGGATGTTGCATTAACTCTACTTGAAGAATACTTAGAAAAGTAATGCATCAAACTTCATTATTATGTTGGAGTAGTAAAATGAAGAAGTTATGGTTTTAATGCCATATAAAGAGTAAAATACTACTACAAAAGTTATGAAAAATCACATTGGTAAAGCTTTAAGAATCCCACAATACCAATTCTAGACTTTGTTACAATCTTAGACATTCAAGTATATGTAAGAAATAAGATAAAAAAAAGAGAGAACAATGACTACAAAACAACACAAAGAAGTGCTAAATAAACTAGTTAGCATTGAGCTAATGATTTTAGACATCTTTAACATTCTTGAAGATGTCATAGGAGTATAGTCTAAGTTGTTAATCATCAAGGAAAACCAAGCTATTTTTGGAGTGCAAGCTTAGGCAAGTAAAGTTGTTATACTAGAAACTACAAGATGAAGTTGCATAGCTTCATGCCCAACTAGCAAACCCCATTTGGTTCATTATTCTCAAAAAACTTAGATACCCTAGTGATAATACCATCAATTAGCTAAAGGCTAACTAACAACAAGTGGAGAGGAAGAAAGAACAAGTCACATTGGATACATCATGGTATGATGCTAGGGTCTATGCACTCCAAAAGAACATAACCACGTTGGAAAATAAGAATGAAGGCCTTGCCATAGAAAATAGGAGATTTTGTACCATAGAAAGAGAAAAGAAACAACTAGAAGATCATCTAAAGCATCTTTGAGAGTATTTAGCATATGTTAAGGTGGACATCCCTAGATTGGTAACTAAGAATAAGAACCTTTTAGTGGAAGAAGTCATGGCTATCCAACAGAAATCAACCAACAAAATTATAGCATGATAAATAAGACCACTAAGCATGAAAATATTAAGAACAATTTTCAAGATCAAGTAGATATTCAAAAAGAAATTAATAAGAAGGAAATCCAAATAGCCAAAGCCAAAATTAACACAATTATTTAGCAACTCCCACATCCAAATTATCAATTTACCTTTGATAGGATCAATGCCATCAACCAAGTTGATGTCAAAATTAAAGAGCTCTAAATCAAAGATATGACCAAGTATATGGAGCTATCCAATCTATGGTATGCCAAGCTCACAATGCTTGTGGTTGGAAAGCCAATGAACAAGTTGGAGAAACAAATAACCACAACATTTTCACTCTATGATAATGAACACTAGAGAACTTACACATTGCAATTGCAAAGCTATAGGTTTTCATGGAAAATTTGATAAGCCAAAGAGATGTTTTCAAAAACCTAGCCAAGAGAATGAAAAACTATAATGAATTAAAACATTAAGTGAAGTCATTCAAAGTTGAATACAATTATTTTGCATCATTGTTTGTTAATGCCAAGGTTCCTCCAATGTCTAGCATAGGTGATCTAACTTGGACAATCAATGATCCCGAGATAAAGAAGGAGGAGATGAGGTCATGACTATAAGCCTTCATCATGAAAAGAGCAGAAATAGTAGTAGTGGATTAGTTGCAAAAGCCACCAAGACATGAGGAGCCTTCACCACTAGGAACAACTTAAAGGTATTTTCATTGGTAGTTTTTGGAATCTTGAAAATTTTGTAAAGTTAATATGCCTAATTTTGTCATCTTATTATTTTTTCAAATTCACTTCAATAATATTTGTAATTAGCACTCAAGTATTAATTGGTTAGATTATAGAAGTGTCATGCTCACAATTCTATCAACAAACAATATTCCAATTTTGTTTAACTTGTGGATGAGTTTTTAGTTAATCATGGGGATACGATGAATAATATTTTGGTCAACTAGATTGATAAATTTACATTGACATAGATACATCAATGCATTTGCATCAACATAGCCCATGATGCATGGATGCATCTACATTGATGTAGTATCATTTATTGCCTATATATATATGACATTCATTGATGTATAAGTTGTGAAGCTCTATTAGTTCTATTTTTCAAATGTTAATAACAGTCAGTGAGTGCCCGTAGCATGGTTTGAAGTAATTGAATAGAGCCTTCATTTAAGTGCACTATACTTAGAAATTTTGCATGAGCAAAAATAAAGATTAAGATTATTTCTTTCCATTACAACACTTTAACTTAGCATTAAACATTATGTTCTATGTATGCTACTTTCACATGCAGTTAGATCAAGGTGTATATTTTATTCTACTTGGCATAATAATTTACCTTCTACTACATGATTAGGCTTGGTGGAATAAGCACGACCAGTTTGAGTGTAACATATATCCACTTAGTAACTCAATAGTGTTAATGCTTAATTTGTTTAGTAGTAGTATGTTTAGTAATCTAGTAGTAAATGTATGCATTCAAGATGTGTACAATAAGTGAGATTGATACTCATCACCTTAGGCTAAACTATAGTTCATTTCATTGCACATTAGATTAATTAGAATAATTACTTATACTTTAATATTATTTAATAATAGCTAACCAACATTGAACATCATGTGCCTCAATTATACTTAACCATTCATATTAAGAGTTACTACAAGTATAACTTAGAAGACAATGATTTGCAATCCCAAAATTAACTATCTAAGAATTCCACTAGTCTAGTCCATGGATTAAGACATGGTCATGTGTAATACTTATAGACTATATAGTTGGGCATAGGGACTATTCACCACTCATCAACCATTGTTAAGCTTGATAGAATTCAATTATTTTATAAAAAAATCATTCTTTGATTTATTCTTAACATCAAATGTTTCTTTAAGCTTCTTTGACATTTTATAGCTGATGAATCATCATCGTTGGGCTATGTCGATGAGCATGCATTGACGCATCCCCATCAATGCATCCTTGTCAACACATGAGTTGATGTGTCAATGTGGCATTTGAGTTTGCCTATATAAATGCATGTACCCATCACATTTATGGCATTGTTAAGTCAATAGAGTATGTAGGCTCTTCCAATTTCATTTAGTAGAAGTTAAAATATTTTCTAAGCGCCCATAGTAGGAGTTCAAGGATTGTATGGATCCTTATTTGCACACCAATGTACCTGGACACATTGATGTGATGACAATAAAGACAAGATTTTTGAAATGCCTTGTAGCACTTAGAATAGATTTACTTTCAATGCAATTTACTTTTCATGTACTTAGTTAATATTTATATTTCCATGCACGATAATCAATTGGAAAAATGAGCATGACCAGTTTCTAATGTAAACACATGTCCTCTTGCTAATACCAATAGTGTTATTACTTGGTTCACCCAGTAGCATAACGCTTGGTAATCCTAGTGGTGGATATGTGGGTTTAGGATGTGTACGGAAAGCTAGGAATGAACACTCATGTCCCTTAGGCTAGTTTAGAATTTATCTTCTTGTTGTTAATTAGTTTAATTAATTAATTTCTATATTATGATTAAGATTAGTTTAAGGCCTCAACAGCATCAATAATCATATGTCTCACTTTAGAGTAAACCATATATGACAAAGCTACCACAAGTCCAAGTGGGAAGATAATGTCCTGCGATCAATGCTTAAGAACCTAGATGCCACACCAGTTCCATCCACAAAATTTAACTAGATTGCACGTGAACATTTATGATTCGTATGGTTGGATGTAGGGGGTTCCCATTGCTCATCATTGGCACTGTTGGTAGGAATGGTGCTAGTTTTCTAGATTAGTTATTATCGGCAACCGTTTGGGACCAAACTGCCAACGTGGGTTAGCCTTCAAGTCTCATGACCTTACCAAGTCATGAGATCAAAGGTGTTCTTCAAATAGGGTTTAGGTGCATGTTGGTCTTTGGCAACACCAAGGCCTAACTACCTCGAAATAGACTTAGTAGTTATAAAATGAACTAACTATGAGTATGTGTTTGTTGTTGCGAATGTTGAAATGGTTGGGTTGTGTATAAAATTGTAATTGGCTATCATAAAAGAGATTCAACTAACTTTGTCAAATATTGTGAATTGTTGGAGATTCCTATTTTGTTCAATCACTTAGCCTATATGGTCCCTATAGTATGTTACTTATAACAAATAAAATTTTGCAAAAATGTTGGAGTATAATTTTGCCAATCTACTCTTGATTTTCCCTAGAGAGAAAGTTTCATAAGAAAACTAGAAATAGAGCAAGATTTAATGGACTTAGAAAAAGAAAGAAAGGAAAGCCAATTTGTGTGAAATCTCAAATATTTAAGCAAGATAAATTGACATGAGAAAACACTTCACACTAAAGCTATTCCAATTCAATCTAACTATGAATTATCAAAACCTTCTAAACTCAACAAGTAATTTCATAAAGATAATTTTATTATACTACCAAAAATTGTTGTATAAGCAACAAAGTATGAGTCTCTATTTTGACTAGTTAATAGTTGTCAAAGATTGCATTCAACAGAGCCTTGAAAAATTTGACAATTTTAGGGTTGAAATACCAAGGTAGTACACTTTAAAATAATTAAGCTATTTCAATCGTCTCAAAATACCAAAGATTTTCCTAGATTCTATATGCTCAAAATAGGAAATGTTTTTAAGACATTACTATTAAATTGTTCTTGAGGCTTTTCAACAACATAAGCTCTTTTATGGAAAATCTTAATAGGAGTCTAATATTGCATAAAAAATAGAGCTATAAAAGTAATCTAGGAAAAATCCAAAAATTAAATGCCAAGCATGATACTATCTAAACTATTAGCTAAGTAACCAAAAAAAAAAGGGAAAGAATGAAGTCACAAGATTAAAAAAAAGCAGCCAAATTAATGTTTTTAGCAAGCCATTTTACAATCTTTAATTGTCATTTTCCAAAATATCTTCCCCCCTTTTCTTCTTCCTTGAAGGTCCTTTTATAGTGACCTTGGCGAAGTTACAATAATCATGAAGAGTTAGGAGTATTACAAATATCTAGAAATATTAATTTAGAACTACCTTAAAAGTTATAACTTCCACAGGACATTATTAGAAATTTAAGCTATGGTTGCTAAGTATTTCCTTGGTAACAAATATCATGGAGATCACCATAGGAAGTTACAACAATTAGAGAAATATATGTCAAAGTTGGAAAGTGTCTCACTTGAGACTATAAATATCAAGGAGAATTAATCATAATTTCCTATGGAAATAAAAAATAAAATTAGATTTACCAAGCATTCATAAACCTTTTCATTTTTAATCCATAAGCCTTACCCAACTTTTAAAATACTACAATATATATATATATATATATATATTAAAATTATTATGAAGGCTTCATAGCGTTGTTGTTGATTTCATTAACACATTTGTGTAAAATGTGTAAACATTGCAATATATGTTTATTTCCAGTGGCCTTGACACTACACATTGTGTTGCTATCTTTGTGCATTAGGAGGAAAACCTGCCATCTATTGTGTCCTGCTTCAACCCTGATGCCATTTCCTCCAAGAAAACATAGATGCCTTTTAGCCCTTCATTGCTAGATCCTACAACTACATTTCCTATAACTAGTAATGGCTTGGACCAAGCTATAGGTGTCTTTTTTGACTTCTAGCATAATCTAGCCAAGAGAGGCTGCATGTCTCTTCATTGTTGCCATTTGGATTTTTTTTAGCTCCATCTCTATTATAGGGTTTGATGTTGTTTTTTGTTGGCCCTAGCATTATCTTAGGATAAGCACTGTCTGAGCGTTGTAGCTCATTTATGTATTCATAGTGCTTTGCACTTGAGTCTAGGCTTTAAAATTTTGTCAATGTTTAAATATTCATTGTTTATTTCTTCTACTTCTGATGGATGTCATTAATTATTTTGAACAAGAAATATTCCTTAAGGTTTCATATTTTCCCAATCTTGATATTGTTCATTTGAAATGATTTGGTAATGTAGGGTTTCATCATTTTTCCAATAGCCATCTAACATTTTCTCTAGGGTGTGATTTTAGATAATAGCTTAAGTTTTTTGTTGTTTATTTTGAAATCCTAGATGATGCTCTCATGGTTTTTACAAATATTTGTGAATCTAGAAAATTTTTGTTAAGCCCTGCACTCTCCTGTTGTTTAATTTTCAAAGCTTACATAGTGAACACCATATAATTAACCTCTTGTGTAGATAATAGCATTTTGGAAAATTTTGTAGCACTCCATGTTTAATAACTCTGTAAACTTTTTCTTATTGCTCATACTACTTATTCCTTGTAACTGGTTGGTTCCAGAGTATCTCCTTAATTCTCCATATTTCAACTTCCAAGAGATATATTCATCTTTCAAAACTTCAAACAAGGTGAATAATTATGATTACCTTTGCTATTTACCACTTAACCATTTCACATGAATGAGCAACTATAAAATTCCTGTTCGTCTCCTTTCTAAAAACCTTAACTCATAATAATGAGAAATTAACACTGAAACCAAGCTCCACAACTATGAAAATAGACACCTTGATTATTCATTAACATGTGAATATACTTCCATTTTATAAAGAAGGCAAAAAACTCCAATGAACTTTTTCCTTTTTATCATTTGTATGCTATCTTGCATTATTCAATACCATTTGGACTTTAATAAAATCCAAAACATTAATTCACAAATTTTGCTCCATAAGATGGCCTAAATGTATTAATAGTTATATTATAAATGATAATTATAAATGTATTAATGATTTATCTTTTAGAAAATACTAATATTTTAAGTCACTCACGTTATCAAATAGAAACCATGTCTTCTTCACATAGGACCAATAATGCATCACATGATGAGAACACTAGTAGGAAAAATGATAGGTTCTATATTGAAGAGAATTGGAGTGAAATACAACAAGTAGGGATCTCATATGCTCATCTAGACCCTTATTATATTCAAAGAGTACATTCAAATAATGTAGATAATCCTAGAGGAGATGGAGTAAGTCCTAGAATAAGGAGGGCCTCAAGGCTTAGGGCCTTCTCCAAACCTAGAAGAAATAAATCAAGGGACCATAGGGGGAGATATAGAAGCCATGGTGATTCTCGCAGTTCACCATCTTTCTCTTCCTTTTCAATGTCTAGTTTTGATGAAGATGAATGTAGGTATAGAGATAGAGATACAGTAATGGGTCAAGATGAAGATAGAAATAGAATTCAAAGGCAAGATGAAAGACATTGAAGAGAGCATAGACAAGATCATCACTATCAGACAAATAGAAATAGAGATTATGACCATGCAATGTTTGATGAATATGAACCCTTGTTGGCTACTAGGAGCATTATGGACCTTTTTGTTTTAGTATGTCAAAACATTAAGAAAAATGGAAGACAAGTTTGTTTGCATGTTTGTGATTATTGTGCCTATAGGACAAAATTGGACAAGGTTATGGGCAAGGAACAAAGGATTCATCATGCAAAGGAAGATGAAGAAAGATGTCTTTGAGAAATAGTAGACATCTTGGCAGAATTGAAGTGGTTTTAGGTAAAGATGTCTTCAAGAAATAGTAGACATCTTTCTCCAAGAAAAGACATCTTCATCATAGAAAGACATGTTCACTGAATGAAGGCCAGTACTAGAAGGATTTCTTTCACAAGACAAAGACAACTTCTAGAATTGAGACTTTAGAAAGACATCTTTTATGAAATAAAGACATCTTCCCAGAATTGAAGGCAAATTCAAAGAGATGTCTTAGGCATGAAGAAGATGTCTCCCATGGCTGTTAGTGACCATTGGCTAGCCATTGCATGAGTTCAAAGATTCATATAAAAATATGGTAGCTATAATAAGACTTGATGTGCATTGAAAAAAATGCAACCGTTATTATATACATTGTATAATCATTTGTAATCATTGAATTCTTTGTTGCTCCTCATTGTTTTATCATTTTGGCATTGTAAAATGTGTTGTACCTAACTGTATAAGGATTAGCAAATTGAGTCACAATTATCCCTTATAATTCTTGTTCTTATTTCCCTATGGGGTTGATGTGCTTGAGCTTGTCAGGATCCTATGGGATTGAGTTCTTGATGTTGTAGTACAACACTCTTGTGTGAAGCTCAAGATTGTAAAGGTTGTGGAAGCCTTAAAACCACATTTCCAAGCCTAATGGGATATTATGGGGTTGGGTGATTTCTACTATGGTACAACACTTTGGAGGGGGGCTTGAGGACTATATAGGATGTGGATCCTTCAACCACATTTTAAAAGCAACAAATTCTAGAGGTGTGTTTGCGATCTGCCCTTCAACTGTGGACTACCCAAGTTGGGAAACCACATTAAAATTTAGTGTGTGTATGTCATTAAGTTTAAACTTGGGGAACTTATTCATTCCCCACACCCCCCCCCATCTTAATTAAATGATCCTCAAATGGTATAGGATCTTGGTACTCTTGCTCTCTTTAAAAGTGAACATGGAAGGGACAGTTAGCATCAGATGTAGCCTAATGGACATTATTAGCTGGTCCATTCAATTCATTTGTCACCTTTTTTATCAAGGTAAGTATATTATTTCCTTACTTACATTTAGAAAGATAGAAGACTATGGTTGTAAAGTTAACAATTCTTATGATTATCAAAATAACACTTCCTTTGAAGATAAGCATGAAACATTTTTCCATAGCATTCTTTTTTTCCAAAATTTGTGCATTAAAATAAAAGGTGCTTTACATGCCAAGGAGATAAAAATAAAATTTTTTGATGATGATTACTCTTACCTCAAAAGGGAAAACTCAAACCTTAGGGTTAAGATTCAAAAACTAACAAGAATGTTTGAGTAGATGAACAAGAGCTCTTTGGAGAAACCCAAGAATCAGAAACAACATTTATCCAGGTTTGGAAAATCTTATAGATTAAATAACTTGAAATGTTTCTTTTGTAATAAATATGATCATGTTATTGTTATCATAGAATTCATCACCACTCTTGATTTTTGTAAAACTAGCCTAGAANTGAAAAAATTTGTTCACAATGGGTAATCCCTTACCTCTTCCTCCTATGGTACCAATGCTTGTTATGGGTGCTTCCATGTCATCTCCAAATGTTTCTGTACCACAATTTTGTTCTATGAAGTGGGTGAAGTAGGATTTGTTACCTATCATGTGCCTTGAACATCCACTATCAATATACCATGTGCTAGCATTTTCATTGAAGAAGGTAATTTGTGCCATCAAACTCTTTTCAATTTTTCCTTCTTTCTCTCNATTGACATAAGAAATTAGGTCACATCAACAAGGAAATTCTCCAGACCTTAGTGACAAAAGAAACGGTGCATGGTCTGCCTAAGCTTAAATATTTCAACCTAAATACATGTGAAGCTATCAAAAGGGAAAACAACCAAGCGTAAGATTTGGTAAAAAAAATTATACTTGTACTATGTGTCCCTTAGAATTACTTCATATGGATGTAGTTAGTTTAATTCAAACTCTTAGCCTAGGAAAGAAAAGATATTTTCTAACTATTATTGATGATTATTCTTACTTTACTTGGATTGCCTTTTTATATCACAAAGATGAAGTGTTTAATCATATTTTGAGAATTTGTAATTAGATATAGAAAGAAAAAGAATATGATATTAAGGTTATTAGAAGTGACAATGGAGGTGAGTTTAAAAATGTAAAATTTGAACAATTTTGTATAATGAATGACATTCTACATCAATTCTCTACTATAAGAACTCCTCAACAAAATGGTGTAGCTGAACAAAAGAATAGAATCTTAAATGAGATGGGGAGAATGATATTAAATTATTAGGGTCTTCCTCACCACTTCTAGGCTGAAACTATCAACATTACTTATTATGTGTCCAATAGAGTTTTGGTAAGAAGGTTCACTTCCAAAACCCCTTATGAATTATGGACTAGTAGAAAGCCCTCAGTAGCTTCCTTTCATGTTTTTGGTTCAAAATGCTATATCCTAAATGATAAAGATACCTTGAGAAAGTTTGATGCAAAAACTGATGAAGGAATTTTCTCAGGTTATTCTCTAGTTAGTAGGGTATATAGAGTATCTAACAAAAGAACAAATATGGTAGATGAAACCATAAATGTCAAAATAGATGAATAGGACATAACTTGCCCTCAACCTAATGATGAAGCTATTCCCATTCAAAAATTATCCAATCCAACTTTAGTAGTGAACATGAAGAGGAAGAAAATGATGATGATCAAGAAATATCTCCCACTCCACAAAAAATTCCCTGACTTAGCAAAACTCATTCTATTAATGATGTAATTGGAGAAGTTCAAGATGGTGTTCATACTAGAAGCAAAATTAAAGAGATTTATGCATTTTTCGCATATCTTTCTCATCTTGAACCTAAAACTTTTAAGGAAGTCGAAAGAGATGAAGGGTGGATTTTAGTTATGCAAGATGAACTTATTCAATTTGCTAGAAATGGTGTATGGGAATTAACACGTAGGCCTAATAATAAACCTATTATTGGGACTAAATGGATCTTTAGAAACAAGATTGATGAAAATGAAAGCATCATAAAGAATAAGGCTAGATTGGTTGCCAAAGAATACAACCAACCATAAGGAATAAACTTTGATGAAACTTTTGCTCCTGTTGCTAGGTTGGAATCTATTAGACTTCATCTTGCATATGTAAGTATTAAAAACATCAAGCTTTATCAAATGGATGTTAAAAGTATGTTCATGAATGGAACCATACAAGAAGAAGTTTATATTGAACAACCCGAAGGGTTTGTTGATTCTATCAAGATTGATTATGTCTACAAACTCAAGAATGCTCTCCATGATCTTAAACAAGCTCCAAGATCTTGTTATGAAAGACTTTTCCAACATCTCATATCTAGTGGATTTGAAAGAGGTAAGGCTAACATTACATTATTTATTAAAAGAGAAGGAAAGGATCTTCTAATTGTTCAAATCTATGTTGATGATATTATTTTTTGTGCCACTAATGAAATCCTTTGCAAGAAGTTTTTTGATCTCATATAGTCCACATTTGAAATGATCATGATGGGATAACTCAAGAACTTTCTTGGGTTTTAGATTTATCAAGCAACTAATGGAACCTTCTTATGTCAAACCAAGTATGTAAAAGATCTTCTGCTAAAGTACGACTTGGCTAATGTTAAAGTTAAAGGTACTCTAATGGTTGTAAATTCTAAACTTGTTAAAGATGACCAAGGTAAGCTAGTTGATCCCAAGATTTATAAAGGTACGATTGGTATTCTTCTTTATCTAACTACAAGTTGACCAAATATAGCTTTAAGTATAGGATTGTGTGCTAGATATTAGTTAGCTCTAAAAGATTCTTACTACTAGGATATTAAATGAATCTTTCACTACTTAAATGGTACTACTAACTGGGGCCTTTGGTATCCAAAGGATTCCTCCCTTGATCTTGCTAGTTATTGTGATGCAGATTGGGCAAGATGTTTTGATGATCGCCATAGCATGAGTGGTAATTGTTTATTTTCGGGAAGAAGTCTTATTTCTTGGACAACCAAGAAGCAAACCTCTATAGCTCTTTCAACCATAGAAACTAAATACATCTCTGTTGGTAGTTGTTATGCTCAATTACTTTGGATGAAGGAGACTCTTAGGGATCTAGGAGTAAACGTAGATTCAACTCCTATTTACTATGATAACAAGAGTGCCATCAACATGACTAAGAATCCAACATAACATTCTTGTACCAAACATATTGAGATTCACCATCATGTCATTTGGGAGCATACATAGCGTGGTCATGTTGGACTAGAATTCATTGGAATTGAAAGTCAACTAGCTAATGCCTTCACAAAAACCCTTAGATGAACATCGCTTGGCATCTCTATGCAAGGATATAGGGATAGGACCTTGTCCTATCATGTGAGTATTTTAATTATTTCTATTTTTACTGTAAATAAAACAAAACCAAACAAAAATAACAAATCCAAAACACTAAAAACATTTTCTTTTCTCTATGCATCTATTTAGGGGGAGTTTACCTCACCTTTTTTGTTATGTCCAAAAGGGAAGAGAATTAGGTAAAATGTGTTATTATTGTGTTTTTATTATTGGGATATGACTAATAAATTTTCTTAAGTTTTGGACATTACCAAAAAGGGGGAGATTGTGGACATTTTAGTTTTGGTATGTCAAAATGTTAAGAAAAATGGAAGACAAGTTTGTTTGCATGTCTATGATTGTTGTGCCTATAGGAAAAAATCAAGCAAGGTTATGGGTAAGAAATGAAGGATTCATCAGGCAGAGGAAGATGAAGAAAGAAATATTTAAGAAACAATAGAAGTCTTGGTAGAATTGAAGTGGTTTCAGGCAAAGATGTATTCAAGAAACAGTAGACGTCTTTCTCTAGGAAAAGATGTCTTCATCATAGAAAGATGTCTTCACCAAATAAAAGGCCAGTACTAGAAAGAAATATTCCATAAAATAAATAAATCTTCTAGAATGGAGACTTTAGAAAGATTCCTTTCACAAAAAAAAAGACATCTTCCCTAGAATTGAAGGCAAATTCAAAGAGACGTCTCAGGCATGAAGAAGATTTCTTCCATAACCATTAGTAATTATTGGCTCTTCATTACATGAGTTCCAAGATGGATTGAGAAACATGATAGCTATAAGAAGACTTGATGCGCATTAGAAAAAGTGCAAGCCTTGTTGTATTCATTGTATAATCATTTGTAACCATTGAATTCTTTGTTGCTCCTCATTGTCTTATCATTTTGGCATTGTAAAGTATGTTGTACCTAACTATACAAGGATCACCAAATTGAGTTGCAATTATCCCTTGTAATTCTTGTTCTTGTTGCCCTACAAGGTTGATGTGCTTGAGCTTGTTAGGATCTTGTGGGATTGAGTTGTTGGTTCTACGGTACAACAATCCTTTAAGATTATAAAGGTTGTGGAAGCCTTAAAGCCACATTTCCAAGCCTGACGGAACCTTGCGAGGTTAAGTGATTGGTTTTGTGGTACAACACTTCAAAGTGGGGCTCAAGGACTATACAAGGTGTGGACCCTTCAACCAAATTTTGAGAGCAAAAAAGTTTAGAGGTGTACTTATGATCTACCCTTTGAGTGTGGACTACCCAAGTTGGGGAACCATGTTAAAATTTGGTTTGTGTATATCATTAAGTTTGAAATTGAGATTCTTATTCATCCCCCAATTCTAAGTTCAACAATCATCAAGCATGATATAAATTAGGGAGGCAGTTCAAATACCTCATAGAAATCAAATGGAAAGTCACATTAAATGGCTTGATATGAATAACATTCCTAAATTTAAGGGAGGCTATAATTTTGATTCATAACATTATTTACAAGCCTTCCATGATGCCTATGCCTTATAGAATATCAAAAGTTGCAAAAGCATAAGCTCTTTCCTAGGACACTAATAGAAGAAGTTGAAAGTTGGTATAGATAGTTGAAACTAGATTTAATCCATCGATGGTCCATGATGCTTGACCTCTTCAACGAAAAATACCAAACCTATCAAAGAGTGTCCAATCTAAGGAAACAAATCCAAGGGTGGAAGCATGAAAATCATGAATCCTTGGATATTTCTTTGGACAAATACTATTCACTACTACATAGATGTCCCAGCCATGGTTTTTCTCAAAAAGAACAACTTCTCCGCATCATAGATGGGCTTCGTAATAAAATGAGGGAGACCCTTGGGATCCATGCTCAACGACATTATCAGAGCTAAGAGCCCATCAAATACAAAGGCTAGTTGAACAAAGAAGGAGGGCTATGTAAAAGGAAGAGTATAAAGGAGTATACCTAGGATACAACTCTTCATGAAAAAGAGGTCCATATTTATGATGATGATAAGCAGGTAGCTCTTAATGAGTTGATTTCACAACAAACCTTGGAAATAAAAAAGTCTATCATTAAGCTTGAAGCAAGGATAGATAAGCTATGGGAATGAATGAATGAAAAAGTTACAACCTACTTGGAAACCATAGAGGAGAGGATAACACAAAAAGGATCCAATGATCAAAACAAGAAGAGGAAAAAGACCACAAAAATAGGTAGGAACACTTATTAGCAAAAAGGAGAAATAACTATAGTAGAATGGGTTATAGACTCAAACATAGAAGAGGATGATAGATGTGACATTTGCCAATATGAACATCCAAAGTATTATTGCCCAATGATGTTACATTTATAAGAGTTTGGGGCTTTTGCTTTGAATTCCAAGTTCATGCAAAAGAAAATGCCTAGGAAATTACCTTACTCATAAGATAATTATAGACAGTCCTACCACCACCAGTCTTACTATTTTAATGGGAATTTTTCTCGACCTCAAAACTACTATCAACTGTAGTGGCAAAATCCGTAGTCATGGGGGATGCCATCAACAAACCAATAATACCCTTATTGCTAGTCGGACCCATATGGATACTATGTTCAACAACTTGTTTCTTGAAATGGTTCTACTTCCTCTACCTTGAATCACTACTATCACTTTCTCGAATACCTTCAACTTGCAACATCTTCTATGGGATCACCATCTCATACCTCTTATCCTCCATCACATCCTCACAATTCTCATACTTCCTTCCAACATATGTCACCACCAATAACATAGGAAGGATTAGCATCATACCATCAACAGAAGGATGTCACTTGTGCTATGAACATACATGCAAATGATCATGTTAGTAGATCTCAACAAAATTCTTAAAAAAATCCTTTCTTTATGATAATTCCCACACATGAATATAAAACTTGTAGATCTACTAGCTCATCAGAACTAGCATAAGGCCAATTTGGTGCAACATCCTTCCTTCTGAAAATAATGTCTTCTAATCATATGCAAGAGTCAACAACCATCACCACTTCAACACAAAACATAAAAGATGAATCCATCATTATGGAAAGACAAAAAATTCCATGCATTACTAATAATATTAAAGGGTGTAGTTGTGGGCTCACAGTTCAAAGTGTTAATATGATCCCTATACCAACCTACAAAAAACTTAAGGAAGAAGGGTGTGTGCAAAACAAAGTCCACACAGGAGCCACTAAACCAAAAGACATCCAATGACTTGAAAATGTGAATAAAAATCATTCCAAAAATGCATGGAGACATCCAATCCACTCATTATCTCTTGTCTTGCCTATAAGCTTAGTCATGAGGGAGATGTTCCATCTTGAATCAAGAACTAATATGTGCTTTGTTCACTTTTTTGTTTTACATTGTCTTTAGTATGTTTTTCATTTTCTTAAGTATTTTAAAATTTTTTCTATATTTTTCTTTATTTGAATTTTTCTTACATCCATTTATTTTTCTTTATTATCTTTAGGACCTCGGTGCCAACAACAACTGCTCATTGATGGTAGTTTAAAACTTTAATGATTATTTCATTGCAAATGGTTGGATTTCATTTTAGAATTTTGACATTTACTGATGAGACATTGGTTCTTTTCATGATAATAGGTAGTGATTCCACATCATCCACGACTCCACATAACTCCATGGTGTTTCCTTATTTAGAAAATACGAGCTTCCTACTAAATAAAAAACTATAATAAATTAGTGACCTTTATATTTTCCAAACTTGGGATGAATTAAGTGGATTGACAAGGGTGTGACTTTAAAGGGATTTATCACTTTTGTATCGACCTACTGTCTAAGTTACATGAGTATTTCTATGGATTTCTCACCATTCCTCCATAGACCAACAAATAGAAATTAATGTATTTGCATGGTGTGGTTCCCATCTTGAAAGAAAACACAACTATAATGGGAATTCAAAGCACACCCCTTAGACAAAATAATGAGCTACAAGCATTGGTTATGGGGTTGGAAAGATATATTACCCATGACTGAAGGCATCGCTCTACCTAACGCCCTTTTTCACTTCTTGCTTCTCTTCTCTTCTTTCCTTGGAATGGTGAGTGGTTTTTTGGGATGTTCTTGTACCTTTGGGAAAGTAATGGTCTAAAGTGTTAATGTGAAGCCACTAGAAGTGGATGGTCTTGACTCGAACTAAGTACAAAAGTTCTCATGTCATAATTAATCACATCTTCCACAAGGAACTTCATGTGACCATCATGGGGAACTCCATTTCATACTCTCTCTCATCCACTAATTATTTCCATCAACAACCTCACTACCTCTTCTCATGAATGTCTTGATGGGTTTGTTTGGTAAATGGTCAAAATTCTCTAATGATTTATTTCGTGATTTGATTTTTAATGATCCACAACCATTAGTCATCCTTGGGGCTAACTCCTTGGTTTAAGGACATGCAAGGGCATTAAGGGCATGAGCCTACTATGTGGAGGACCCACTTTCATACTTAGTTGGAATGGTTAAGCTCCTTATCCCTTAGACATTCTTTCTTTCAAACCTTACATTTTCCACCGTGATGCATCCAATTTTGCATTCCTTGGCACATCAATCTCCTATAAATCTCATTTTTTGAGCCTATTTCTAAACCTCTTTAAGAATTTGACCCTATTTTGGGCTTTTTTGGCTTCATTTGGAATCCAATTTTATGTAAAAACTCTTTATTTTTCCTTGGTTTTTGATGAGTGACGAGGTACCACTACACTTAACTATATGAATACGAGCATCTCACACGTGATCCGGTTGAACTCCAAGGACTAAGTGCTTATGCACCCTAATGGAACACTTAAGGTTAATCAATTGATGTCCTCCCAAACTTACTTGTATTGTCACAGTTGTATGGTTAAGTAAATTTGAGGTATGTGATTTTTATAACTTTTATCTTTTTAATGCCTATGCTAGTAGGGAAGGGTGAAGAGACTAAGTGACTAACTATTTGCTAACTAAGTTCTAATCGTCCTTGCACTAGTATCTGTTCCCACTTGCCACACACACCCTGAACCAGTGCAATGCTATTGGGATTACCAAAAGCTACTCGTTACTGGGTTACCAAGCATTGCACACGTGCTCGAAGCGGTTGTACTGAATGCACTTAACTAGGAGAGTCAAGGGTTGAGAGAGATTAATTATCTAGGAAAGCATTTAAACATTTAATAATAATTTAAATCCTATTTAGCTTAGTCCATATGCTACAAGGTTTATNTATGCGATATCGTAGGGGCTGACGCGATATCACGGCTGATGCAATATTGTGGCTCATCATACCCCCATGACTGAATGAAAACTCATCCTCGAGTTCCTTACAAAATATTGGGAAGGTATGGGATTATTGACTTAAATGAAACTAATGGTAGATGGGGCGACATGTGAATGGATCATCATTACTATACATGATAAAATTTAGTGTTCATGACAACAAGAGTGAACACTATACACATTTGACATCCAGCCTTATTTGGCAGCTGAGAGAGAAGAGAGAAGAGAGAGAGAAAAGAAGAAGTCTGCTGCTGCCAATGCCAAGATTATGCCTTTCGTTGTCCATCTATAAGCGCGCCATCAATCTTGTTCCTTGCATAACTATTTCAGCACCAGTCCATTTCAAGTGTTTCCTCCAGGTCCAATCCGTTGTTGTATGATTGCCATCTGCACACATAACATAGTCATATATTAGCAAGGGTAAATGAATCACAATGCAGTTAATACCTTGCCTCAGTGTAAGGTCCATTGGCTGAGTTGTGATATGGCTAATGTGGATCTTGAGATATAATATTGATGACTACCCAAGGTGTAGGGGTTAGGAGAAAATTGAAAAAATTGGACCAGGACCCTCATGATTGAGAGTGAACTTCCGGTAGTGAGAGAATGAAAAAAAATAAGGAATAAGAAAGATGGAGAAAATGAAACAACGACAACACTGATAAAATGGATGTCAAAGATGGATATGAACAAAATAAATGTTGATTGCAAAAAATGTTTAGGGGAAAGAAATTAACGGATGCACCAAATAGGAATGCCAGTGGGTCCTCCCCAAACCAAGGTCATGCCCTTAATGCCCTGGCAATCCCACATTCAAAGAGTCCATAGGCTCTAGAAATGTCATTTGGAAACAAGAGTTAAATTCTTAGCCACAAGAGTTTACCAACAAGAAAAAAATGCATCAACCAAAATATGGACTATTGATACAACTGACAATGAGGTGAAAAATGGAGAAAGAAGGATGAAAAGAAGAGAATGGAATGGAGTCTCAAGAACAAGGTGGTGTACAGCCCCTTGTGTGTTAATGGTTAATGTGACTTAGTAGATCTCATTCCAAATCCAGCCTCAAACAAACCACATCTAGTGACTTCGCATTAATACATTCGGCCAATCCATCCACTTGAAGTAACAAGAATGTCTTCACCAAAGAGTCACCACCATTCTGACGAAATGAAAGAGGAGAAGGTCGGAAGCAAGGAGGGCCTTAGTTAGAGGGAACATGTTTGTTTAGTTCCATAACTAGTGCTTGTAGCCCAAATTCTTATTGCATCTAAGGGGTGTGCTTTGAATTCTCACTATTTTTTTATAGTGTTTTGTGTGAGAACCACACCATGAAAAGACTTATTATTTTTATTAGCTCAGCTTCCCAATAATGGAGAAACGTCGGAATGGTACGGGAGACTCAAGAAGAAAACATCCAAGAACCCAAGAGAATGGCCAGTACAAATGAATCAAGTTCCCTTGAAGTCACACCCTTTTCAGTCCTTGAGTCCTTTCTTAGTTTGAGAAATACTCAGTCACTAGTTCGTTGATAGTTCTTATTGTTTAAGGAAGGGGACTGTATAGTTCCAAGCCAAGAGAGATCATAGAAATTCATCGATGTATGGGTGACGTGGACTCATTGCCTGTTATATCAAAAGAACCATACCTTAATATCAACATCATAACTTAAAGGTAAAAACCAAACATTAGCAATCAATGGAATACAGTTCATACCACCATCAAGAGCACTTATTAGGTGATGAATGAAACAAAATAAACAAACACAAAAAGAAATGAAATAGTATAAACAATGTTGTAAAAAAAAACAAGAAAAGTTAAGAAATTTGTAAAACAAAAATGTGTAAAAAAAAAACTTAAAATGAAACTGAGGGCTTCAAATGATCAGCATAGGTGCCCATCTCTCCCATGACTAAATTGAAAGGGAGAGATTTGAAATAGTGAGCGCTTGTTTGAATTTTTTAGAAGTGTCCAACTTCTCCCAATTGATGTTTTCAGGTTAAGGGTTGGAAGTTGGTGACGCTCTTGCTCCAATGTATTTATGCTTTCGATGTGAGCACAAGTTGGTCCCCTAGTTAGTTCCATGCATATTGGTGAGTTGCTCTCTTGATTAGATGTCAACCACTGGGTGTTTTCTTGTTGTGTGGTTGCTACATACAGGCACCTTTGTATGTTAACCTCTAGTGCACACCGGTTGCATGCAGTCAATGCTGAACATTCCTGTACGTAATCATACCTTGTATCACTATATGTGATGCATGGAAATTTCTTCTTCTCGATCTTCCCACAAGTGTTTTCCATAGATATTTCTAAGGAAAGATCGTAGATTCCTAGGCATGCATTCATGGTACTTAGCCATGCCCTTTCCATTATTATTGGGAAGTCCCCTTTGTCATTGTTGACTTGTATTACTAGGAAATTAGCTGGGTATGACCAACCACACATAGTGGTAACGATGTCCTCCACTAGTTCCAAGGGAATAGTGATGGACTAGTAAGCCAGCTCTAAGTGAATATTGCTCTTCTTTAGTGGAGGCAGGTTCCAGGCTTTATACATTTCTTGCGATATCAAGTTGACTTCGGAACTTGAGTCCAGAAGAGCTTTACAAGGTTCATTCCTAGCGACTTGGAGATAAATCAAGGGACTTCCAGGATCAGAGAATTTCTTGGGAAGGTGGCCCTCCTTGATCTAGTCAGTAATGATATGTGTTAACATAACCGTATGCGTTGAACTCTATTTTTGATTTGAAGGGAGCTCTGAAGCCTTTTTGATGGAGGAACGTTCAAAGGCTCAACTTCTTGTGGTTGTGAGAGCTTATTTGGATTGTTGGTTCTGAAGAAAGGTCTTCTCCTTGTATGGTTGTTAGAACCAGCAATGGGTTAAGGGTTTATAGCTCTCGTAGCATTGCGTTGCTATGGTTGAGTGGGGAGTTCCCCTTGCATCGCTGGAGCAGGTGGTAGTGTAAGAGTTGTGGATGGATTTGGAAGATGGTATGCATGTGGTGTGTCTCTTCCAAAAGAAGGAGTCCTATAATACTCCTGAGCTTGGTAGTGACATTGTGGGGTTTCATGACCGATAGAGTCACTTGGAGAGATTGGCTGTTGCACGTAGTAGCCATATGGATCCAGTTGTCGGTAAGGGTATTGTTGTCTTGGCGATGACATCCCCCATGACTATGGGTATGACCACTACTGGTGTTGCTCCATAGGTTGTGGCGGAGTTCCACTTGGATAATATGTTCAGGGTTGGTGGAACTGCCTTGGGTTACCTTGGGGATAAGGTAACCATCGGGGTGCTTGCCGTTTGTTAAGTCGTGGGTTAAGTGCATACACCCCATACTCTTGCAGATGTGAGATTATTGGGCAACATCCCTTAGGATGGTCATACTAGCATATCTCACATCCATTGTCATTGTCCATATCAAAATCCACAACCTCTTCAGTGATGGTCATTTTACCCTTACCTTTGTTACGTGCATGGTCCAAATCCCTCTTTTTCTTTTTATCATAGTCACTACCTCGCTCCTTAGACTCCTCTATGATTTTGAGAACGGTTTCAAATCTACTATCTAAGGAGTCCCACATTTGGTCTACCTTGGTTGACACTTCTATTGTTAACTTTTGAAGCGGAAAGGTTTTCCTATTCACCATCTCTTTGAGTGGTAACTCATCCTCCTCCTCACAGAATCTCAATCCCCTTTCTCGGAGGGAAGGATCGTGATTGTACTCTTCCGCACTTTCTCTCTTACATAGGTCTCCTTCTTCCTTAGCTACTTGCTCCAACAATCTATGAATCTGATGGGACCTAAGCTATGATAATCTCCCTTGGGCATATGTTCCAAGGGTTCTCTTAGTTTCATGCCTAAGTCCATCTACAAGATGGCATAGTTGATCCTGCTGTGAGTAACCATGGCCTGGGCAACAATGTAACAGTGTATAATAACGGCCCATGGCAGCATCCAAGGATTCATGAGTTCCATGCTTCCATCCTTGGATTTACTTTTGCAAGTTAGACACCCAGGAGTACGTTTGATACTTATCGTTAAATAGTTCTAGCATCGTACTCCACCTTCGAATGGATTCCAGTTCTAAGGACCGGTATCAGCCTTCCGCTTCTTTTACTAGTGTCCTTGGAAATAACTTTAATTTTTGCCACTCATTTTTTATGTTCTGCAAGGCACATGCATCATGAAATGCCTATAAGTGGTTCTCAGGATTAGTGTTGTATCCCCCCTCAAATTGTGAGATATTATTCATGTTTAGTCTCTTGATCTTGCTATTTTCTGGTGCCTTGTAGGAATTCTAATGACGTCCGTAATGTCTAACATGCTTCAGGTTGCAAGTAGGGGTTCTTCTTGGTCATTTCTCTCATAGCGTCTATGATTTCTACGTGGTTCCCTACTTTCCCTTCTTCCATGCCTTGATTCTCTAGAGTGCCCTCATCCTCACTCTCAACTCTCTCGTCGAGGTATCTCATTTTGCTTACCCTTATCCTCACGGTTAGGTTCCTTATGACTGCATCCTAATATTGAAGGAGAGGGTGAATGTGATGATGAAGGGAAAGAAGAAGGAGAACCATTGCCATGACAATGTTTCCTACCTTCTCTTTGGTGGTCCTGGCCCCAATCGTGATGATGATCAGAATGCTCACCCTTATCATGTGTTCGTGTTCCCTCATTGAACACTTGGTGTTTGTGGGGATCAGGACCAGGATTTTGAATTGTGGAGTGAAGGTTCTGATACACCACCTCCTCACCATTTTTAGGAGGGGGAACATCATTTTGTGGGGAACCTATTGAAATAGGTTCACCACCCTTAATTTCACTTATAATGGGTGAAACATTACGGGGGCCTTTGCCCTTCAACGATGTGTGGTAACTCTCCTGTCACAAGTTCCTTTGACGTTGTGCTTTTGTGGGATGGTAGTCCCTTGTGTTGTAATTGCATGCAACGTACTCAGCATATAATTGTGACATGCCTATTCGTGCAAGGGCACAAAGGAGCATGTTGGGGGCTGCTTTGTTTGGAGGCAACACTATGTTACCCTTCAAGTCTCTCCAATGCAGTTGTTCTTCTTGATGGAAGACAAAGGTAAAGTCGGGTATATATTCATCATGATGAATATATACCACACTGAATTGTTGAGGAATTGGCGGTTCTTGGTTATGTGTGTTGTGCCACCGACTATCTCTAGTGTTGTTCCTAGGCGGTAAGGTGCTCTTGTTTGAAGAAGAAGAAATTCTAGTCTTGTTCGGTGTGCAGTTTACCGTTATGTTATTTTTCTCTTGATTAACCCTAAGGGTTTTTTTAGCTCCCAATGATATGAATGATTTCCTATGTTCTACGTAGCACACAAACAACTAAGTCCCCAGCAACGGTACCAATGATGAGTGGCAAGGTACCCCTACACTCAACCATACGAATACGAGTGTCTCACGTGCAATCTGGTTGAACTCTAAGGACTAAGTGCTTACGCGCCCTAATGGAACACTTAAGGTTAATCAATTGTTGTCCTCCCAAACTTACTTGTATTGTCATGGTTGTATGGTTAAGTAAGTTTGAGGTATGTGATTTTTATAACTTTTATCTTTTTAATGCCTATGCTAGTAGGGAAGGGTGAAGAGACTAAGTGACTAACTATTCACTAACTAAGTTCTAATCATCCTAGCACTAGTATCCGTTCCCACGTACCACACACACCCTGAACTATTGCAACGCTACTGGGATTACCAAACGCTACTCATTACTGGGTTACCAAGCGTTACACATGTGCTTGAAGCGGTCATACTAAATGCACTTAACTAGGAGAGTCAAGGGTAGGGAGATTAATTATCTAGGAAAGCATTTAAACATTTAACTATAATTTAAATCCTATTTAGCTTAGTCCATATGCTGCAAGGTTTATCAGAAAGTTCATCTTTATTGCCATACACAAATGTGTGCTCAGGTACAATTTGCTCGAATAAAGATCCGTTCACTTTGAGACTCCTACTGTGGGCACATGGAAATTATTCTAACTCTGGAATGGGAAAACTGCTATGGTTTGGCTAAGGTCTAGATCTAGATGAGTGAACAAGGGAAAGCCACCTCTTGTTTATAGAACTGGCGATGGGTTGCGATATCACGTACGTGATATCGCAGGGGCCGACCCGATATCGTGTACGCGATATCACAGCTCATTAGTTTTTTAATGTAAAAAATTTTGATTTTTGGTTGCATCAATGCATCCCTATCAACATAGCCTGATGCATCGATGCAACAAAAAAATCCTATAAACATGTGTTGACACTTAGAAATTTTTCACATTTGCTCACAAATGCCAAGGGAGTTTTTGTAGTTTTTAGATCCTAGAGCCTTCTCGAGTCCATATCTTTTTCACTGCTTGTCCAAATTACTTAGTTCTTTGATCTTGTAGCTATTAGAGGTGAGCTTTACATCATGGGGGCAACAAACCATAGGTTTTTGACAGAAAAATTTTCAAAATTTTTCTAACTTCCATAAGGTTTAATTAATAAAATAATACTAAAGATCACTAATTCATGTAAGTTAAACCTTATCAACAAACTTGGGTAGCTATTTAAATAAAATAATATTAAAATATTTAATCTACCATAATCACAACTTAAGCTAAGTGTAATTGGCCTAGGAGAAAACGTATCAAAGTGTTCTAAGTTACACATTAAAAGCTAATCCTTGGTTATGTTGTGGTTAAAAATGGCGCCAAAACCTAAAAGACTGTAGGATGGAGGACCATCCCAACCAAAGAATAAGTGACCAAAAGGGGGAAGAGGCTAGTAGCCCCAAGAAGAAGTAGCTGAAACTCATGCAACGGGACCTCTTCAAGAGGAACTCGAAGTGGAATTTGTTCACCAAATTCCCATAATTGAAATTGGTTAGTCTTAGCGAGATGAGGTGCTTGGGCTTGGATAAAATTTGGAGGTCACCTTGATCAAGGATTTCTTAAGATAAATTGGCACTAAGGAGGTCAAAAGTACAATTCTTCAAGAACTTAACTTTGGTTCCTTCTTGGACATGACACTAGAAGAGGTAAAAACTCAATTGGAAACCTCTCCCATGTGGCCTATCCTTACTTCTAGTGGGGAGTGGTACATGGGAGAGACGTATCTCTTCTAGAATAATAGGCAAGAAAACACCATGGTCAAGATCAAAGACATTAGTGTGTCCTATTCAGTCGAGGCTATTTTAGGGGCCCTTGGGTTACTTGACACTAGGAAAACTTTGGCAAAGATTTCAACGTAGGTGGATCCCAAAGTTAAAAAAGAATGGATCCAGTGATGCTATGAAGTGGACTATAAGGAGGATAGTGCACTCACCAAGATAGATAGGGTTTATTTTGAAATTGTTTCCTACCACTAAAATCTTACTTAGGGTTTATTTCAAAGTTGAGAAACTAAGAGCCTACTTAGTTGATCTTGCCATTCTCCAAAACAGCTAACGTCGAGCTTGAAGTTCTTCAAAACTTCTTCATAGATCAATGATTAGTAGTAAATAACTTGGCCAAAAGAATGAATGATTACTATGAGCTACAAAATCTTGTCATGACATTTAACATCGAACATAAATAATTTGTTGCTTGGGTCATGAATGTTAAGGAGTTATTCTTAGCCATGTCTTTTCTATGGGATGTTCTCATACTAGCTCACATTAGTAATGCCACGTTGACTATGTACGATCCCTAGAGTAAGGAGTAGAAAATTAAGGCATTGCTAGATGCCTTTCAACTTCCACCAAAAGTAGCAGGATAGCTACAACTGCCTCAACCTCAACCACCACCACCACAGGCATTGGAGGTTGGAGAAGATCTATCAACACCTCAAGAGCCTCTACCTCCTAGCATTGTTTGATCTTCTCTTTATCTTTAATCATCAAAGGAGTTCTAGTTGTCAATTTTGTCTTCTGAACATCCATTTTTGTAATCATTGTAAATATATACAATCAAGCACTTACAATTAGTTAGTTTGAGTCTTTCTATCTATCTATTTGTGATTTCATACCTTTCCAAATTTTGTAAAAAGCTTAATCCTCCTTTTGTTCACTGGAGGACACGTTTTTAGTCAGTTGTGGAGGTATAATGAATCATCATCATTGGGATATGTTGATGGCCATGTGTTGATGCATATGCATCAACATTGTGTTTGAGTCTACCTATATAAATGCATGCACCCACCACATTTATGGCATCATCAAGTTAATAAAGTAGGTAGCTTCTTACAGTTTCATTTCATAGAAGTTAGAATATTTTCTAAGTGCACCTAGTAGAAGTTCAAGGATTGTATGAATCCTTATTCAAGCACCAATGTACATGAACACATTGATGTGACAACAATAAAGATGAGATTCTTAAAATACCTTGCAACACTCAAAATAGATTTACTTTCAATGCAATTTACTTTTCATATACTTAGTTATCATTTACATTTTCATGCATAATAATCAATTGATGGAATAAGCACAATTAGTTTTGTGTGTAAACACTTGTTTTCTTGGTAATCCTAGCAATGTTATTACTTAGTTCATCCATTAGCATAATGCTTAGTAATACTGGTAGTGGATATGTGGGTTCAAGACATGTATGACAATTTGGGAATAGAGACTCATCGCCCTTAGGCTAGTTTAGAATTTATCTTCTTTTTGTTAATTAGTTTAATTAATTAGTTTCTATATTATCATTAAGATTACTTTAAGGCCAAAATAACATCAATAATCATATGCCTAACTTTGGACTAAACCATACTTGAAAAAGCTACCACTAGTCCACATGTGAAGACAACATCTTGTAATTAATGCTTAATAATCTAGATGCCACACTAGTTCCATCCACGAAATTTGATCGGATTGCATGTGAATGCTTGTGATTCATATGGTTGGGTGTAAGGGGTTCTTGCCTCTTATCAATAGGTTGAACCTTATTTTTTAAGAAATTATACATAATCTTCATACAAAGAGCAAATAGCATTTATGCTTTTCCATTATCATCATTCATCACAACATATGGTTTGAATATTGCTTCTAGATGATTTTTTGTAGAAGAATTCTCATCCACAATTTCCAAACATTAATATTTTTTATATCTAATATTTAGGTTTTAGAAGTAGTGAGAAAGACTTCAATTTTATTATGTGGATTGTAAAGTTAGTAAGCTCCTATCTATGACTTGACTAGAATAAAATTGTGATTTCATTATTTTCCAAAAAAAAAGACTTTAATTTTATGATGACTATAATGAGATTTTATCCCATTGAAACAATTTTGAAAATTTTTGTTTCCAAGACAATCCACTCTAAATATCAAGTAAAGCTTTTTCTAGGATCCAATGGTCAACTAGATGTATCAAAAAATGCATAGGAAGAACACTAAGACATGGAGAAAATAAGAATATAATTGAAATTCCATGTTCACATAGAAGTCAAGAATTTGTTATTTAACCAATGTGAAATGTATCACTATCCAATTGACTAGCTTATATTACCTTATACCTAAAAGTATTAGGTTCAAATCTTGGTACCAACACCCTAGGAACATTAGCTTGGAGGCATTTATTTTAAGCATATTGACTTACCTAAAAAAATAAGTAATATGAAATGTTACAACAAAAAAAATATCTAAGTATACCCCAAGACATATAGCTGATAGAATATATTAGAAGAATTCTAGAGGAATATAATAATACCTCAAGTGTAAGTTAAACTAGCAACCTCTTACTTAACAAGATAATGAGCTAAACACTTGAGCTACCTATCACTAGCCATAATAGTCAAGTTATTTATAATTATAAAACTTAACAAAATTTTTTTTGGAAATTTACAAATCTTATCATACTAAGTGAATTCAATTAAGTTTCTTTTTAATTATTGATACCATTTACCTATAAACTAGATTATACAAAAGTTATTATTATTGTATCTTGAAGTGGGAGAATCAACTTAGAATATGTTGATATTATTTGGTAATATAATGAGCTAATAGCTACATGTGTTAAAGTGGTTTTACATGTTAAAAGTTTTATGTTGTTTATCATTAGGTTTAGCATATAATAAAAATAATTTGATGTCGACTATGATTAAGGTAAATATGCATCATTAACATAAAGTAAATTCATGATGTTATACATGTCAAACTATATGATGAGACGTGATACGTGATATCGCAGCCGTCATGATATCGCATCCCATGCGATATCGCGTACGTGATATCGCATCGTCCCCTGCGATATCGCGTACGTGATATCGCGGTGCACCATCATATCTATAAATAAGAGGTGGCTCTCCCTTGTTTCCCCATCCGAGGCTAGAAGTAGGGAAACTCTAGCAGATTGATCACTCCAGAGATAGAATATTTTCCATGTGCCCGTAGTAGGAGTCCCAAAGTGAACAGATCTTTATTCTAGTAACATTGTACCTGAACACAAGTTGTGTACGACAATAAAGATGAGCTTTCCAGATAAACCTTGTAGTGCATGGAATAGGATTTTATTTAATGTTTTTTATTGCTTTCTCTCTCACACTTATCTCCTAGTAACGCGGAATGAGTACGACTTAATTAGCAGCATCTCAGTGTGACTACTTGGTAACCTAGTGTCGTATCTTGGATCTACGCTTGGTAATCCCAATGCTAGTCGTGAGATGTGTATGGATAATCAAGGAATGGATGCTCATCGTACTTAGTATAGATTAGATTCTCTCAACCCTTTCCTCCTAGTTAAGTGCCTCAGTACGACCACTTCAAGCACGTGCAGTACGCGTGGTGATCCTAGTAACGATTAGCGTTTGGTAGCCATGGTTGCATTAGTTTATGGTGTGTACGGTAAGTGGGAACGGATGCTGACGCTAGTTAATTTAGACTTAGTTCATTAGTTAGAGTTAGTAATTAGTTTCTGAACCCTTCACCTCAATAGCATAGGAGAAAAACATAAAAAGATATAAAAATCATATACCTCAAACTTACTTAACCATACNAGTGTTTGTGCGCTGAATAGAACATAGGATATCACTCACATCATTGGGAGCCTAAACGAACCTTCAGGTTAATTAAAGAAAAATTTATATAACGGTAAAATTAGCACATCGATAAGACATAATATCTTCTTCTTCTTCTCACAAGAGCAACTCACCACCTAGGGATAATACAAAGAACAGTCGGCAATCAAAAACACATAATCGAAATTAGCCAAGTCCTCAATAATACAAGATAGTCTATACTCATCCCGATGAGTATATTCCAAACTTTACCTTTATCCTCCATCAAGAAAAACAGATGCGATGGAGAGATTTGCAAGATAACATCGTGTTACCCCTAGATCAATCAGTCTCTAACATCCTTTTCCGTGTTTTGGCACATATTGGCATGGCAAAATTGTATGCTGAATACGTTGTGGAAGACTTTGACATGAGGGATTATCATCCCACAGCTACACAACGTATGAGGGACTTAAGGTAGAAGAGCCAACATATACTGATGAAGGGCAAAGGTTTGCACGTCCTTAGCAAAATAGGAGATGAGGAACCCATTATAACGGGTTCTTTAGCAAATGATGTTCCCCCTCCTAACGATGGTGAGGAGGTTGGGTATCAGAACCTATGATCAACGATACATCACACTGGTTCTAATCCCTATGAATGCCAACTGTTCATAGAGGAAACAACAACTCATGCTAAGGACGGGCACTTAGATCTTCACCACGATTGGGGCCGTAGTAGCCGAAGAGAAGGAAAGAAACATCACCATGGAAATGGTTCCCCTTCTTCTTCTCCTTCATCTCATCACACACCCTCTCCTTCCACATATGGGCGCAGCCATAAATAGCATAATGGAGAGGATAAATGTAAGAAAAATGAGAGACCTTGACGAGAGAGTCAAGAGAGAGGACAAGGGTACAAACAAAGGGAAAGTAGGGAACAACGAAGACATCATAGGCATCATGAAAGAGATGATCATGAAGAGCCCCTACTTGCAACCTGAAGTATGCTTGACATAACGGAGGTAGTAAGAATCCCAACAAGGCATTTAAAGGATAGTCGGATCAAGCATTTAGACATGAATAACATCCCATGCTTTGAAGGGGGATACAACTCAGATCCGCAACATCATTTACAGGCATTCCACGATGCCTATGCCTTGCAGAACATAGAAAATAAGTGGCAAAAACTTAAGTTGTTTCTCAGGACACTCATTAAAGAAGCAGAGAATTGGTATCGGTCCTTAGAATCGAAAACCATTAAGAGGTGGAGTACGATGTTAGAACTCTTCAACGATAAGTATCAAACGTACTCCAGAGTGTCTAATTTGCTTAAGAAGATCCAAGGGTGGAAGCAAGGTCATCATGAACCCTTGGATGCTGCCATGGCCCGCTACTACACATTGTTACATCATTGCCCGGGCCATGGTTATGCACAGCGGGATCAACTTCGCCACATCGTAGATGAGCTCAGACATGAGACTAGGAGAACCCTTGGGACTTATGCCCAAGGGAGACTCTCACAACTTAGAACCCATGAAGTACATCGGTTGTTGGAACAAGTAGCAAAAGAAGAAGGTGAACTATGAAAAAGAGAGAGTGCCGAAGAATACAACTGCGATCCCTCCCTTCGAAAGAAGGGAGTGAGATTTTGTGATGAGGAGGATGAGTCACTACTCGAAGAGTTGGTGAACAGAAAAACCTTGTCGATCCAGAAATTAACAACAGAAGTATCGGCTAAGATGGACCAATCGTGGGATTCCTTAGACTTCAGACTTGAAACTATCTTGAAAATTGTAGAAGAGTATAAGGTGGAACAAAGTAGTGACAAAGATAAGAAAAAGCTGAGAGATTCAGGCCTTGTACATAACAAGGGTAAGGGGAAAATTACTATCTCCGATGAGGTTGTGGATTCAGACACAGATGATGATGGTGGATGTGAGATCTACCACTATGACCATCCTAAGGGATGTTGTCCAATTATCTCACATCTATAGGAGTCTGGGGTGTATGCACTGAACCCAAGACTTAGCCAATGGAAAACACCCCAAAGGTTACCTTACCCATAAGGTAACCTAAGGTAGTTCCATGAACCACTAACGTACTATACAAGTGGAACTCCACCACAACCCATTGGGCAGCATCAGCAGTGGCAATACCCACAGTCATGGCGGATGCCACCGCCAACACAACAGTACCCTTACCAAAAACCTAATCCTTATGGCTATTATGTGCAACAGCCGATTTCTCCAAGTGACTCTGTGAGTCACACAACTTCCCAATGTCACTACCAAGTTTGGGAGTACTTTAGGAGAACTCATTCTCCTTCTGGAGACATCCCACATTCATCCCATCCTCCAAATCCATCTGCACCTCTTCCACCTGTAGTTCCCATACAACTTGCTCCAACAATGCAAGGGGAACTCCCTCCTCAACCGTAGCAACGTCACGCTGCAAGAGCTGTAAATATTCAACCTACTGCTAGTTTTGACAACTGTAAAAAGAAAAGATCCTTCTTCAGAACCAAAAGCCCAAACAAACTCTCACAACAACAAGCAGTTGAGCCCATGTACACTCCTCCACCATCTAACACTTTGGAGCACCCTTCAGTCCAACAAAGTACGCATACGATTATGTTAACCCATACCGTAACCGACTGGATCAAGGTAGACCACCTTCCCAGGAAACTAACTAACCCTGGGAGCCCCTTAATCTACCTATAAATCATCAGGAATAAACCACATAAGGCTTTTCTTGACTCAGGTTCTGAAGTCAACCTAATTTCACGAGAGATGTATTAAGCCTGGAACTTGCCCCAACTAAAGAAGAGCAATATCCAACTGAAGCTGGCAGACCAGTCCATCATCATTCCCTTGGGATTGGTGGAGGACATCGTTACCACTGTGTGTGGTTGGTCTTACCCAGCTGACTTCCTAGTGATTGAAGTTAACAACAACGAAGGGGGCTTCCTAATTATAATGGGAAGGCCATGGCTAAGTACAGTAGATGCGTACCTAGGAATCCACGATCTTTCCTTGCAGATATCTAAGATAAAAACTTATGGAAATATCAAGAAGAAGAAAGTTCCATGCATCACATATAGTGACTCAGAGGGTGATGACATGGAAGAATGTTTAGCATCTCTTCCATGTAATCGGTGTGCCCAAGAAACACAAATTCAAAGGTTCTTGTATGTAGCAACCACACCAATAGTAGACACCCTGTGGTTGACAGCTACTAGGAAGAGTAAACCAATATGCACGGAACGAACTAAGGGAACTCATGCTAACCATGAAGGCATAAATACATTGGAATATGAGCGTCGCCAACTTCCACCCCTTAACTTAAAAACATCATTCGAGAGAAGTTGGGCACTTTTACAAAATTTAAATAGATGCTCATTATTTCAGATTTCTCCCTTTCCACTCAGTCATGGGGGAGATGGCCACCTATGCTAATCATATGGGGCCCTCAGTTCTTTTTTGATTTTTGTTTTACAAGTTTTTGTTTTACATGTTTTTTTTACACGTTTTTGTCTTACACATTTTTGTTTTACAATTTCTTCAACTTTTCTTGTTTTTGTTTTACAACTTTATTTAACTTTTTTTGTTTTTATTTTACAACATCGTTATATTTTTCCATTGTGTGTGTGTGTGTGTGTGTGTGATCCACCATGTAAGGTTTTCACCCAATAAGTGTTCAGAATGATGGTATGAACTATTTTCATATTGATTGCTAATGTTTGGTTTTTACCTTAAGTTATGATGTTGATACTAAGGTATGTTCTTTTGATATGGTAGGCAATGAGTTCACTTCATCCATCCATCCACAAATTCTATGGTCTCTCTCAGCTTGGAAATGGACAGTCACCTCATAATAAGAACTTTAATGAATCGGTGACTGGGCATTTCTCAAACTAAGGAAGGACTCAAGGTTTGAAAAGGGTGTGACTTCAAGGGAACTTGATGCATTTGTGTTGGCCATTCTCTTGGGTGCTTGTATGTTTTCTTTTTGAGTTTTCTTGTTGTTCTGATGTTACCCAATTATCGGAAGCTTAGACAGTAAAAATAAGAAGTCTTTGCATGGTGTGGTTCTCATGCATAAAAACACAAAATATAAAACCAAAACAAAAAAAGAAAAGAAGAGAAAAAGAGAAAGTGAGAATTCATAGAACACCCCTTACATGAAATAATCCCTTGGGCTACAAGCACTGGTTATGGAACCAAAAGTGTTCCCTCTATCTAAGGCCCTTCTCGCTTCCCATTCTCTCCTTTGTTTCGTCAGAATGGTGGTGACTCTTTGGAGATGCATTCTTGTTATTCATGGGGATGGATTGGCCAAATGCATTGATGCAAAGTCACTGAATGTGGTTTGTTTGAGGCCAGATTTGGAATGAGACTTGCTAAGTCACATTAATCATGCAACACACAAGGGGCTGTACACCACCTTGTTCTTGGGACTCCATTCCATTCTCTTCTCTCCATCCTTCTTTCCATTGTTCACCTCATTGCCGGTTGTATCATTAGTGTATATATTTTGGTTGATGCATTGTTTT
>MNCI01001219.1:49082-125628 GCA_015680685.1 Gnetum montanum
AATTAGAACTTAGTTAGTGAATAGTTAATGAAAGTTAGTCACTTAGTTCTCTTCACCTTCCCCTATTAGCATAAGACATTAAAAAGATAAAAGATATAAAAATCATATACCTCAAGCTTACTTAACCATACAACTGTGACAATACAAGTAAGTTTGGGAAGACAACGATTGATTAACCTTAAGTGTTCCATTAAGTCATGTAAGCACTTTATCCTTGGAGTTCAACCGGATCATGCGTGAGACACTTGTATTCATATGGTTGAGTGTAGGGGTACCTCACCACTCATCATTGGCACTGTTGCCAGGGACTTAATTGTTTTTGCGCTACGTAGAACATAGGAGATCATTCATATCGTTGGGATACTAGAACGAACCCTTAGGGTGGATAAAAAGAAAAATAATACAATGGTAATTAGCACACCGAACAAGATAAAAATGTCTTCTTCTTCGCACAAAAGTACTTCACTACCTAGGACCAACACAAGAGATAGTCGGTGGCACAACACATGTAACCAAGATCCGCCAGTTCCTCAACAGTTCCATGTGGCATATAGTCATCATGATGAATATGTACCCGACTTTACCTTTATTCTCCATCAAGATGAAAAATTGCATTGGAGAGACTTGGAGGGTAACATAGTGTTGCCTCCAAACCGAGCAGTCCCCAACATGATCCTGCGTGCTCTTGCATGAATAGGCATGTCACAGTTGGACACAGAGTACATTGCATGCAATCATGACACAAGGGACTACCATCCCAAAAAAGCGCAACATCAAAGGAACTTGCAACATGAGAGATATCACACATATTTGAAGGGTAAATGGCCCCATAATGTTCAACACATTTTAAGAGAAATTGAAGATGGTGAACCAGTTTCAACAGGTTCCCCACCGAATGATGTTCCTCCTTCTAACGATGGTCAAGAGGTGGTGTATCAGAACTTGCACTTCACAATTCACAACCCTAGTTCTGATCCCCATGAACACGAAGTGTTCAACAAGGGAATACAAACACATGATAAGGGTGGGCGTTCTGATCGTAATCACGATTGGGGCTAAGACCACTGAAGAGAAGGTAGGAAACATCATCATGGCGATGGTTCTCCTTCTTCTTCACCTTCATCATCACATTCACCCTCTCCTTTAGTATCCAGCCGTATTCATAAGGAATCCAACTATGAGGATAAGGGTAAACAAAGTGAAAAACATTGACGAGATAGTCGAGAACGGGGACGAGGGAAATCTAAGGAATCAAGACATGGAATAAGGGAGAGTAGGGAACAACGTAGACACCATAGACACTACAAACGAGATGACCATGAAGAACCCCTACTCGCAACTAGAAGCATGTTAGAGATAACAGAGGCCATAAGAGTTCCCACAAGGCACCAAAAAGATAGTAGGATCAAGAGGTTATACATGAATAATATCCCGCAATTTGAGGGGGGATACAACGCTGATCCTCAAAACCACTTACAAGCATTTCACGATGCATGTGCCTTGTAGAACATCGAGAACGAATGGCAAAAATTAAAGTTGTTCCTAAGGACACTAGTAAAAGAAGCGAAAAGCTGGTATTGATCCTTAAAACCGGAATCCATTTAGAGGTGGAGTATGATGTTAGAACTATTTAATGATAAGTATTAAACGTACTCCTGGGTGTCCAACCTATGAAAGTAAATCCAAGGATGGAAGCAAGGAAATCACGAACCCTTGGATGCTGCCATGGGGTGTTACTATGCACTATTACATCATTGCCCAGGCCATGGCTATGCGCAGCGGGATCAACTATGCCATCTCATAGATGGACTTAGGCATGAAACAAGGAGAACCCTTGGAATGTATGCCCAAGGGAGATTATCAGAGCTTAGGTCCCATTAGGTCCATAGATTTCTAGAGCAAGTAGCCAAGGAAGAAGGGGAGCTATGTAAGAGAGAAAGTGCGAAAGAGTACAACCGAGATCCTTCCCTCCGAAAAAGGGGAGTAAGATTTTGTGAGGAGGAGGAAGAGTCACCACTTGCAGAGATGGTGAATAGGAAAACGTTGCCACTCCAAAAATTAAAAATTGAAGTATTGTCAAAGGTAGACCAGATGTGGAACTCCCTAGATAGTAGATTTGAAATTGTCCTTAAAATCATAGAGGAGTCTAGGGAGCAAGGCAGTGACTATGACAAAAAGAAAAAGAGAGAAGTGGTCAATGTACATAACAAAGGTAAGGGTAAAATGGTCATCACCGAAGAGGTTGTGGATTCTGATACGAAAAATGACAGTGGATGTGAGATATGCCAATAGAACCATCCTAAGGGATGTTGCCCAGTAATCTCACACCTACAAGAGTCTAGGGTGTATGCACTCAACCCACAACTTAACAAACGGCAAGCACCCTAAAGGTTACCTTATCTCCAAGGTAACCCAAGGTAGTTCCACCAACCTTTAACGTATTATCCAAGTGGAACTCCACCAAAACCTATTGAGAAATACCAATAGTGGCAATACCCATAGTTGTGGGGGATGCCACCACCAAGGCAACAATATCCTTACCAGCAACCAGATCCATATGGCTATTACATGCAACAACCAATCTCTCCACATGACTTTGTTGGTTACGTGACACCACAACATCACTACCAAGCTCAGGAGTATTATAGGACTCCCTCTCCTATGGGAGATAACCCACAAACATACCATCCTCCAAACCCATTCGCAAATCTCACATCGATAGCTCATTACCACCTGCTCCAACAATGCAAGGGGAACTCCCCACTCAACTGTAGCAATGCAATGCTACGAGAGCTATGAACCTTCAACCCGCTACTGGTTCTGACAACCGCATAAAGAGAAGACCTTTCTTCAGAACCAACAGTCTAACCAAGCTCTCACAACCACAAGAGGTTGAGCCTCTAAATGCTTCTCCATCAAATAAGGCTTCAAAGCTCCCTTCAAACCAAAAATCGAGCTCAACGCACATGGTAATGTTAACACATGCCGTTACTGACTAGATTAAGGTGGGCCACCTTCCTAGGAAATTCTCTGATCTTGGAAGCCCCCTCATTTATCTCCAAGTCGCTGGGAATGAACCATGTAAAGCTCTTCTGGACTCAGGTTCTGGAGTCAACTTAATATCACAAGAGATGTACAAGCCTAGAACCTACCTCCATTAAGGAAGAGAAATATTCACTTAGAGTTGGTTGACCAATCCATCACTGTTCCCTTGGGACAGGTGGAGGACATTGTTACCATTGTGTGTGGGTGGTCATACTCGACTGATTTCCTAGTGATACAAGTAAAAAATGATAAAGGGGACTTCCCAATAATAATGGGAAGGGCATGGCTAAGTACCATAAATGCATGCCTAGGAATCCACAATCTTTCCCTAGAAATATCTAAGGAAAACACTCTTGGGAAGATCCAGAAGAAGAAAGTTCCATGCATCACATACAGTGATACAGGGTGTGATTGTGTACAGGAATGTTTAGCATTACCTGTGTGTAATTGGTGTGCCCAAGAAACTAACATACAAAAGTACCTATATGTAGCAACCACACAATAAGAAGACACCCAGTGGTTGATAGCTGATCAAGAGAGCAGCTCACCAACGTGCATGGAACTAACTGAGGAAACAACTTACGACCACGTCAAATGCATAGATGCACTGGAGCAAGAGTGTTGCCAACTTCTAACCCTTAACCTAAAAACATCAATAGGGGGAAGCTGGAAATTCCTAAAGACTTCAAACAAGTGCTTCGATAAAATATTACTAGTCAATGTGCAACAGAAAAAACCTTACCATGAATCTAGAATGGTCGATGCACATAACACATCGGAGAAAGGACGACCTTGCTCATTATTTTAGATCTCCTCCTTCCAACTCAATCATGGAGAAGATGGCCACCTATGCTAATCAATTGAGGCCCTTAATTCCTTTTTAAGTTTTTTTGTTTTACACATTTTTGTTTTACAAATTTATTTAACTTTTTTTTGCAACATCGTTCATACTCTTTCATTTCTTTGTGTGTTTATTTATTTTGTTTTGTTAGATTCGTCACCTAATAAGTGCTCCTGATGGTGGCATGAACTATATTCTATTGATTGCCAATGTTTGGTTTTTACCTTTGAGTTATAATGTTGATAATAAGGTATGGTTCTTTTGATATAATGGACAATCAGTCCATGTCATCCATGCATTCATAAATTTCTATGGTCTCTCTTGGCTTGGAAATGTACAGTCCCTTTTTTAATAATAAAACTATCAACGAATTAGTGACTGAGCATTTCTCAAACTAAGGAAGGACTCAAGGACTGAAAAGGGTGTAACTTCAAGGGAACTTGATGCATTTGTGCTGGCCATTCTCTTGGGTGCTTGGATGCTTTCTTCTTGAGTTTTCCTTACCATTTTGACTATTGCTCCATTATTGGGAAGCTGAGCTAATAAAAATAATAAGTCTTTACATGGTGTGATTCTCACGCATAAAAAAAAAGAGAAAAGAAAGGGAGAAAAGTGAGAATTCAAAGCACACCCCTTAGATGAAATAATAATCTAGGCTACAAGCACTAGTTATGGAACTAAAGAAACACGTTCCCTCTAACTAAGACCCTTCCTTGCTTCCTACTTTCTCCTTTTTGATTTTGTCGGAATGGTGGTGACTTTTTGGCAAAAGCATTCTTGTTACTTTAGGTGGATGGATTGGCCAAATGTATTAATGCAAAGTCACTAGATGTGGATTTTTTGAGGCTATATTTGGACTGAGATCTACTAAGTCATATTAACCATTAATACACAAGGGATTGTACACCACCTTGTTCTTGAGACTCCATTTCATTCTCTTCTTTCCATCATTCTTTCTTCATTTTACACCTAATTTCCAGTTGTATCAATAGTCCATATTTTGGTTGATGCATTGTTTTCTTTTTGGTAAATTCTTGTAGTTAATACTTTAACTCTTGCTTCCAAATGACATTTCTAGAGCCTATGGACTCTTTGAATGTGGGATTGTCAGGGCATTAAGGGCATGAGCCTACTTTGGGGAGGATCCACTGGCATTCCTATTTGGTGCATTAGTTAATTTCTTTCCCTTAAACATGTCTGCAATCAACTTTCATTTTGTTCATTTCCATCCCTAACATCCATTTTATCGGCGTTGCCATTGTTTCTTTTTCTCCATCTTTCTTATTCCTTATCTTTTTCCATTCTCTCACTACCAGAGGTTCGCTCTTAGTCATGGGGGTCCTGGTCCACTTTTTTCAATTTTCTCTTAACCCCTACACCTTGGGTAGTCACCAGTGTTATATCTCTAGAATCTTCATTAGCCATATCACAACTCAGCCAATGGACCTTACACTGAGGAAAGGTATCAATTTCACTATGATTCATTTACCCTTGCTAATATACGACTGTGTTGTGTGTGCAGATGGCAATCATACAACAATGGATTGGATCTAGAGGGAACACTTAGAATGGACTTGTGCTGGAGGGGTTATGCAAGGAACAAGATCGATGATGTGGTTATGGATGGACAACGAAAAGTACAATCTTGGCATCGGCAGCAACAGACTTCTTCTTCTTCTCTCTCTCTCTCTCTCTCTCTCTCTNNNCTATCTCTCTCTCTCTCTCTTTCTCAATTGCCAAATAAGGCTAGATGTCAAATGTGTATAATGTTCACTCTTGTTGTCATGAACACTAATATTGTCATGTGTAGTAATGATGATCGGTTCACATGTCACCCCATTCACCATTAGTGTCATTCAAGTCAGTAATCCCATACCTTTCCAATATTTTGTAAGGAACTCAAGGGTGAGTTTTCATTCAGTCATGGGGGTATGATGAACTGTGATATCACGTTTGCCCTCGCGATATCACGTATGCGATATCATGACCTACCACAATGTCTATAAATAAAAGGCAGCCTTCCCTATTCTAGGCACTTAGACTTAGACCCTTAGCCAAACTTAGCAATTTTACCATTCCAAAGTTAGAATAATTTCCATGTGCCCGCAGTAGGAGTCTTAAAGTGAACGGATCTTTATTCGAGCGAATTGTACCTAAGCACACATTTGTGTACGGTAATAAAGATGAACTTTCTGATAAACCTTGCAGCATGTGGACTAAGCTAAATAGGAATTAATTATTGTTAAATGTTTAAATGCTTTCCTAGATAATTAATCTCTCTCAACCCTTGACTCTCCTAGTTAAGTGCACTCAGTACGACCGCTTCGAGCACATGTGTAATACTTGGTAACCCAGTAACAAGTAGCATTTGGTAATCCCAGTAGCGTTGCACTAGTTCAGGGTGTGTGCAGAAAGTGGGAATAGATACTAGTGCTAGGACAATTAGAACTTAGTTAGTGAATAGTTAATGAAAGTTAGTCACTTAGTTCTCTTCACCTTCCCCTATTAGCATAAGACATTAAAAAGATAAAAGATATAAAAATCATATACCTCAAGCTTACTTAACCATACAACCATGACAATACAAGTAAGTTTGGGAAGACAGTGATTAATTAACCTTAAGTGTTCCATTAAGGCGCGTAAGCACTTTGTCCTTGGAGTTCGACCGGATCATGCATGAGACGCTCGTATTCATATGGTTGAGTGTAGGGGTACCTTGCCACTCATCAGAAGGTCTTTTTAGTCATTGGATTAGAATTTAAAGAGTTCATTACTCTTGACAACCTAATGGAAAATAAGACTAGTCTTATTGATTTGTATCTTTATGTTTATATGTCATTAAATGTTAAGCTATTTTTTGATATCTTATTAACTAGATGTTATGGAGAAATTCAAAAATTCATTAAGTTCAAAAAGTTTCTAGATTAGTGTTACATATGATTTAGGGTCCCAAGCATGGTCCTAAGAATGCCAAGCTCAATAATGATCCAAAGCATGCTCTTAGAAAATGCACATAACTAATGCTACTAGCAATCCCACCCTATCACTGGTACCAACAACCAACATTATGCATCGTAAGTTAAATCCTTTTATACAGTCCTATACTCCATCTTATCCTCAGTCAACTATTCCTCTTGCAAACCCCATCCCCATCCATGTTACCAATCCTAATTCCCCACCTTCATCTTTCCTATAATCCATCATTCCCCATGACTCAACCTTGCTCACTGCTAGTCACCATCCCCTTTGCACCCTCCATGATGTATGATTTTGAGGTAATTCTCATGATTCAGTTGCTAAATAGTTTAACCCACATTAATGTTAACACTAATGAAATCCTAATATTTAAAATGTTTCTTGCACAAGATTCAAATATTATAGTGGTCATTGTCACCTCCCTCCTTGGTAGTACTATAGCTACCTTCTTACACTCTAGATCCCCTTCCAAAGAGGTAGCATATGTAGTTGCATACGCACACAACTAAGAATTGTCTCTTGCAAATCCTACCTGTATGTGAACATAACAACCCATGTCATTTTCATGAATATGATCTTATGAAATATGGAAGATCTCAATGACCGAGGTCAATTATGTGAATTGTGTGCAGTGGCATCCACTAATTAGTTTGATGTACTCTACATGTAAGAAGTTAAGTGAACTTCTTCCCTAGCAATGATTCTTCATTGCTAGCTCCTCCATGTCATTCCCATGGCTCATGGTTGGTCTACACTAGTCATATGTTGGTGCTTGCATATCTCCCTATGCAATTTCCATTATAGTCATACATACATCTTCTTTCATCATTATGATTCATATTCCCTTATCTGATGTTGGCTACAACTCTTTGAGAAATGAGCTAGCTTAACACATTGCTAGCATGCCTTCCCTCATCATTATTAGCAACTTTAATGTAGTTGGTTTCCACTCTCAAAGGTCCTCACGTAACATCTTCAACTTTAAAAGACATACTACAACACATGTAGGACATCACTTAAGTGGTTGAGCTTTTCCTTCTCAAAGGACAATTTATCTAGTAGTGACCCTCTTGCAACTCAGACATCCATTCTTCCTACATTGATAAATATTTAATCTCTTCCTTCATCATCAACCTCTTTTCCTCATTCATTATGTGTGGTTCCTAGATCTTCTTCATTCAATACCCAGTCCTTAAAATTAATACTTCTAAATCTAATACTCCTAAAGAAAGTAAATTATCTTTCAAATTAGATATATATTTTACATCTTATAGTATTCAAATACTACCTTTTAAAATTTTAATTTTAATACTTCTTTTCCCCATAATTTTATAAGAATAATCATCACCAAGGTAATAACTCCACCATCATATGATTTATAATTAATAAACCACTCTCTATGTGTATACTGTTGGCACATTTTGGCCATTTCATGGAACAAAATAAAAAGAAGTAGAGAGAAAAAGAATAAGATTTAAAATATAGTTAGCAATATATATAAGAATTAAGAATTGGGTGTCACAGTAATGTTCATTGATAGCAAAAGTAGAGACACTGGAAAAAGGAAATTTGTCAAACACTTTGTATATACTCTGCATTTGAATCAGCAATGAAAATCGGAAAAACAAGAACAGGTTATGAGCAATGGTTTTAGAAGAAAAAAAGCAAGACAAGCATCAAGAATATATCAAAATCTTGCCAATATTAGCACCCAAATCATAAAACAGCTGTCCCTGATTCAAAAATTGAATAAAACGAGTTTAGAAAGAAAAACATAGGAAGCCCTAGGTAAATCTAAGGCAAAGATTTCAGGCGGTTAGAACCCTAAACCACAATTATCATTTGCTCCTGAAACCTACAAAAGAAAAAGAAGATATTCTTCAATAATTCGTAGTATACAGAGAGTGGATTCTTCGCATAAAAGGGCAAAAACACAATAGGGTTTCTAGCTCATATTTGATAGAGCACCAGGGCATGGTAGAGAAATAAACTCCAAGAAAAATGTAGTGTGTAAGCGCAGCTGACGAAAATCTTAAATCATGGAAGAAAAGGGCATCTTGCCAAGAATCTGGTCCCAGAAATTCAGTGAATGCAAACCACACATGGAGGTCTTGCCGGGAACGATGGTTGTAATCATTTCCATTGCGTGTTTGGCTCTGCTGGTGTAGGGCGCGTACAATTCGTGCAGAAATTACTGGGATGCTGAGCAGAGTTTCAAACCTTCTGATACTGAATAATTGTCACTAAAAATAGATCTTCGGTGTATCTAGACGACACCAGTGACTCGACATTTGCAACTACCGAAGTAGGGATGAATTTGCAGTTGTTCTAGTAACAATACCACACTAGCAAATGGCAAAATTCTTCATTTCTTTGCTACAGGTCAAAAGCTTGATGATTAATAGTCGTAGATTTCCTCTTAATTTGAAATATTTGCATAGGAGGGAGTTGGCGTTTCTCATTATCCCAGTTTCAATTCAAACATTACTCTTGATGAAACAAGCTCATGCAATAATTCATGAAAAATACGCTGCAAACATCTTGACTACGATTTTATTATTCCAAAAAGCTGAACATCCTCATGATCTAGAGAATTTGCACATAAATTGGGAGTGACATAAGAAAAATAATAATATAGATAAATGGGTACCAGTTTGGATAAGTTACTATGGTTGTTTTGGGTTAGAAAATTGAAATATGAATATATTTATGGCCATACCATAATGATACATGTAGAAATAAAACATGAGTCCTCCATGGTCCCTAGTCTATCATGATGGTTGCAACTACAAGATATTCATCAGCTATAAACATTTAACCCTATGGTGAATATAGCCACTAGATACTTGGATTCATTTTAAATTTCCTATAAATGTTGTAATTTCATGACAATTGTAGCCTCAATTGAAATGGTGGTTATAACCACTACAAAGGCCACTTGTCAACTACAACTTTTTTATCTCCATGGTGACTGCTTGGCAACTAAATGGGACACCTGACAACTAAATGGAACACTTGTCAACTGTAGCTTTTTTATCTCTATGGTGGTTATAACCACCCATAATGTTTGTAACTTACCTCACCTTCTCATGATGATTGTAACTACCTTGAGGTTACTATAAAAGGGATTCAAGGGTAGGAAGGAAAAGGAGGTCTAGCTCTGGGTCTCTGAGGGGGGTCTCGCTCTGGGTCTTGGTGGCTGGGGGGAAGAGCATTTGTAAATAAGACATTGTGAAAGATTGCTTGTAAGATGACTTGTTAAAGACAACATTTCAGCCTCTTTGTCATAGTCCTGTGAGTTATTTTTTTTTTTTATTTTGTTTAAATTGTTTAGCTAGTGGTTTAGATAGTATCATGCTTGGCAAGTAATTTTGGGATTTTTAGATTGCTCTTATTGTTCTTGTTGCATGATAGAAAATTTCTATTAAAATTTTTCCATAGAAGAGCTTGTGTTTGAAAGCCTTAAGAGCATTTTAGTAGTGAATTTTATTATTGTGCAATGTATAAGAACCGCTATTGAGATTGTTGTAAGAGAGCCTCTGCATGTAGTCAAGCTGTTGAACGATTCAATAGTCAAGAGGGTTCAGAAAATATTTGGTATTTTGATAGGACCAGAATAGCTTCTTTTATCTTTAAAGTGAATCTCCGTGGTATTTCAATCATAAATTGTCAAGTCTTTTGAAGGTTCTGTTGAATGCAATTGTTGACATCCATTATCTAGCCCAAATAGAGTCTGGTACGTGATAGTTTACGCAGCAAAATTTTTTTTGGTAGCATAGTAGGATTGTCTTGAAGAAATTTCTTATTTGAGCCTTGGAAGTTTGAACAATTCGTAGTTATTAAATTTGGGATAGCTTTATTGTGAAGTGTTTACTCGTATCATTTTACCTTGTTTAAACATTTGAGATCTTTACACAAATCTGCTTTATTTTTCTCTTCTTTCTATTTCCATTGAATCTCGCTCTATTTCTAGTTTTCTTCTGGAACTATCTTTTTCTCTGGGGAAAATTAGAAGTAGATTTGCAGATTTGTGCTCAAATGTTTTTGCAAAACTTTATTTGTTAGAAGTAGGTATTATAAGGACTGCATAGGGCAATTGAACAAAATAGGAACTCTCAACAGCTCACAGTACTTTGCAAAGTTGGCTGAAGCTCTTTAAGATAAGTCATTTGTAGTTTTACACACAACCCAATCATTTCATTTTTCACAACAACACACACACATACTCACATAACTACTAAGTCTATTTGAAGGTATCTGGGCCTTGGTGTTGCTAGAGACCAGCAAGCACCTAAATCCTGTTCGAGGACACTCATTGGCGGTCGCGTCCCAAACGATCACCAACATATACATGTGGTTAAAAGCACTAAAATCTAACAACTATTCATCATGATATTGATACTAGTATAAGTAGCAAGAACTTTATCAATAATCATACATGAATCTTGACTTACTAAATTTGCTTCTTTAAAATTTTTATCCTTTTATTTTTTTTCAATAGTCCTTTTAAGATATCTAGTTCTACCATAATACTAACATCTTACTGTACTTATCTTACCTTTTGATTTTGATCTCCCTTCTTTCCATCTTTCTTCTTGTTATCACAAAATATTAGAATCTTGTTCAGAAGAAAAAATAGATGTTCTTTGAATTTTTATTTTTATTTTTGGTAACAAAGCTACAATAACTGTTTCCAAAGATATAGCATCCCTTCCATACATTAATGTTGTGACAAGAACACTATATGATGGAAGTAATGATTTGAGTAAGTAAATTTTCTAATCCCTATATTATATTTTAACATCTAAATCTAACAACTTCTTCATGGATACTTACACTTCTTTCATCTACAATGCACAAAATTTAGACTTAATTTGAACACAATTTGAAGAACACTTTGTCATATACAAATATTCTAGCTTTATCTATAAATATGTCATAGAAGGTATCCCATAAGAATTATACCTTCATTCACCAAGCATAAACACATGGTAGAAAAAGCCTTCAAATACTTTTCATATACAAAGATTCTACCTTTATCTATAAATATGTCATAGAAGGTATTCCATAAGCATTATACCTTACTTCATTCACCAAGCATAAACACATGGTCGAAAAAGCCTTCAAATTAGTTTCCTTCCATATTTCATCATCCATGATGCTAGGCATTTTACTCTTATCATCAAGAGCCTTGTGCAATTCTAATGCATGAACAAATTCCACACCTTCATTTCCATAATCCACAGTTTTCTCTACCATCAAAAGTTTTAATTTCAAACTTTGCAATTTCCAATAAACCATCCATTTGTCATAATTCCTAACATTTTCTTTGATTAATATTAGAAAAATGATTGAAATAGAGGATGTATTAAAAAATAAAAATAAAAGAAAAAACAAAACATACAAGATTTAAATGGTAAAACCTTTTAATTTAAAGGAAAACATCTATGGGATAAGGAAAAAGAATTTTATTCAAAATGAATTGGTGAGTATAAGGCTTCTCTTATTCTATTTTCTATAACAAGCTCACATCATACTTGTATTTATAGCATAGTCTCTCTTGATTCTCTACTGCTTAAATTTAGTAATGTTCATATTACAAGTAGAAGAGAGTACATGTTACACATTGATTTAAATACCAACACAAATTTATTTTTATTAGTTTTGCAACATAGAAAACTAAAATTCCCAAAAAATTAAAAATGGAAATATAAGAAATTACAAAGAAAAAAAAGCATCATAAAGAGAAGAAAAAAAATACAAGATAACTTGTCAACTTAACATATCATAAATAGCTTTAGGTATTTGGCATGAGGATCTTGGAACTTAAAAATACAATCATATTAAAATCATAAATAAAGTACATTAACATATCTCATTAATAACACAAAACTTTAATAACAATAAAAAATGAAAAGCCCTAATAGTTTTGAGAATGCCTTTATGAGTTTTCATCATTATAACCAATCCTAAAGAACCTTTGCTTTGGGGTAGGAAAAGTATGAGATTTTAGTCTTGTTTAGAAGCATCTTTGCAGGTTTTTACTTCTTACTAAAAACTTCATTATTAACATCTAGAAAGAGTAAAACAAAGATACAAGAGTAACAATAGAGAGCAATGACAATTCTTAAGCATAAGCTAAGAAAAATCTCTAGCAACATTGCTAGTCCAAGGTTTCATTAGCTACAGAGGATTATTAACCTTTAGTAAAGAAATGCTACCTTAAGACTTAACTTGAAAAATAACAAGTTAAAAAACATTAATTTTTTGGAGCATCATAACTCATCATGGATAATTGCATAATTGTGAAAAATATTATATCTATTTTTATAAATAGCATGCAAAATGCAAGGACACAAGCACTTCCAAATAGAAAGTAACTCCTTAGAAAGGGGAGGAGCATCTCCAAAAAAGGATTCTTTCTAATGAGGAAAGAAGTAATTAATAGCAAGAGGGACCTAATTCCAAGCATACATGGAAAAAATAAAATCATAAAAGGAATGAACAAACTTATTAGTTGAATTGCATATCATATATTTAGGTTTTGACACACTCAAATATATGAGACATTATCCTATAGGAAGATCTTGCTAAAGAAAATACTATGTGAAATATTTAATTCTAGGAAGATAATGAAGCTTCCAAATTCTTCTAAATTTGGCATGCCATTACCTTTTTAAATTATCAAGTGACCAAAAGCCATTATATCTAATAGCAATGGAAACTCTTGAGTTTAGAGAAGAGTATGCTTTGTGAGTGCTATGAGAAGAGAAAGAGGAATCATTTATATATTAAAGACTAGAAAAAATAGATTCAAAGGTGATTGAAAAAGCAATAGAATCTTTGAATTACTAAATGATACTAAAGAACGTATTTCTCATAAACATTATAAATAACTTTAAATTCAAACCAATCCATCCACTAATTCTATGATCGTAGAGAGGACATAGAAATAATATCTTGTTAAAACCAAAAATAAGCAAATCAAGGCCTTGTAATAGTAAGATATGAATAGGAAACCATTAGGAAGAGGTATCATTCATAACACTGAAGAAAATTATGATTTTGTTGAAATACCAAAACTTACTAATATGTCAAGCTCTCTAGATTTTCTTAGTGACAAAGGAACATTTTGGTAAAACAAAAGTATGACATTAAAATAATTATGAATTGAGGTGCCTTTTCAACTAGATTTTTTAAGGAAAAAATTGATGAAGTTTCCTAAAAAATTAATATCTCATACACTACTATGATCAAAAGAGTTAACAAACCATTTAGCAACCAAAGCTACACCTTCATGATAAGTGTTAAAAAGATCCAATCCTCCTTTCTTTTTTGGTCAACTATAAAAATGTCAAGTAGCCTTGAAAATATTTAGAAAATGAGATCTACTCCAAGATTAGATCTTGAAGACAATGACAATGATGTAAACTATGTAAAATTATTGTAAAATCAATGTAAGTAAGGTGGAATGAATTAAAGAATTTGGGAAATGTACGATCCCGAGATCGGGGATTTATCTTATAGACAAAATATGATAAATACAATAGGATTTGTAAGAGGATTCTGGTTTGGACGAAGCATCCGCCACCAACAAGAATCTATTTAGATATTAAACAAGCAAGGGCCAATATACCTTGTTCACTAGCCAATCTAGGTGCAAGGGAGTTGAGCTTGAAGCAAAATGCTCGCTCACTTGAAATCTCTAACCAAAAGCTTCTCTTTGTCCCCATCGATGCTCTTTTGTTGCCAACTCTTTCTTATCTTCTCGCCAATATTTTTGCCAAAAATTGCCAACCCCTTGAGCATTGTCCATTGGGGTATTTATAAGATTAGGGTTAGGAGGAAAACGTGGTTTAGATGACGTGTGTCCTAGGCCCACAGAATGTTGTTGACCTGATGTGTTGTAGCTGAGGCTTCTGATGTTACGTTGTGCTATGCTCTGAAGTATAATATAGCGTAACCATCCTTGTCTTTAGCATTGAATGATTTCTAGATCTTTAGTAGCAAGGTAATCCCGCAGCTACGTTATGATATGCTGGGAAGCATATCGTGGCATAATGACTGCTACTGCTTGAATTTCGTTGTCCTTGTTATTGTGGCTAAATCAATTGTGTTGCCTGCATTACGCTACATTACGTTGCATAGCATAACGTGGCATAATATTCCAAAAGTTAGGATTTTTAGCATATGGCTAACTTGCAAAGTTGAAGTGTTGTCATTGTGCATCCCTTGTTTTGTTCTATCCTCCTGAAGTCTGCTATGCTGAGCTGTGTAACGTAGCGTAGCGGGCCCTTAGCTGAAAAAGAAAACTTGTTGAGATGTGCCCATCATTCGGATGTTTTGACACTATACTTGTGATGATCCTTGCCCAAACTTCAAGACCTTGCTGAATCACCGAGGTCTCGAAATTTCACAGTGTTTCAATGGCCCCTCTTTGTTGATGTTTGGAGGGCTTGCCCAAGTGATGTTGACAAATAATATGAAACACCAAAGAGGTAAAGACGCCAGCACCATTTGTCGATTTCTTCTCGGATGTTGCTCTGTCAAACCTGGGAGTGTGAAGGTGGAGGGCGGAAGGGGCGGAAGAGGGACTTTACAAGTGTGAGTGATAGGGAGGCTCAAGAAAGACTCAAGCATGAACAGGATATTTGGTGAATATGTTATTAGGTAACTCCTCACAGGTATTTTTGCAAGAGGCTACTCTGCTGCACTATATATGGGGAACTTGCCTGGGCGAGTTGTGTTAAACCCGTATGGCCTGGACATGTTGTGTTTCGTCCATTTTGCCTGGCTTTTCCACCTTTTTTTTGGAGCTACGTCACGTCTACATAGGGTTTTAACCCATATATAGATGTATTCCATGAGGCGAGTTGTGTTATGCCATTTCATGGTTGTGACGGTTATCATGTATGAAAGACTTTTTTTTGTACGTTTACATTCTGTACAAATGGGAGGAGAAAGTAAGGGTAGGTACAAGGATAAGAGAGGGAAGAAAGTAAGGTAAGGTGTCTGGAGGGGAAAAGCAGGGTCTGCACTTCCAAGTAGTCAGGCTAGTCTAGGCAGCCACCTTAGAATGCTGTGACACCTCACCCTCCTAGTGAATGCATCTTTGAACAACGCTGTTGTAGCGAGTAACCTGTAAATCGTAACAAAGAACAAAAGTAACTGTTCTAACCACTGGGAAGGCTATTGAAACAAGTGCCATCCGAAGAGAAAAGGGGAGCACAGGCCATGGAGAAGGGACCGTATAAAAAATGCAAGGGTCCCTTTGTTGATACCGCAGCTTAGGAATTCACCATCGATAGCTAGATTCATCATATCCATCTGACTAGGCAAGGAGCCAGTCATATGAATATGAAAAGCCAGACCCTGGTGGCAGTGGCAGCTGGAGGTAGGTAAGGCTATGGGTGACCATAGTTTCCTTAGGGTTCCAATTGGCGATGTTGACCCCAGGAGATGCAATTGCTGAGCGGCCGTTGTAGCAGCATCTCTGAGGGATCAGTAGTATGCCTTTCGGCATATCCGAGGAATTAATAGAATATCGGGGGATAGTGGCGTTTCTTCTGTTCCAACGTCCTACCCATTCTATCTGATGGGGATGTCATGCAAGAATGATCAGGTCTGCCTATTTCATGGATGGTTTGTTGGCAGATCCCAGTTTTAGGTCCTGGTAGACTGTCATTACTAGTTTTAAGTCCTAGAAAACCATGGTCCCAGTTTAAAGTCTAAGCAGACTGAAGTGTGCTAGTTTTACGTCATAGCGGATGGTGGAAGAGCTAGTTTATGGTCCAAGCAGACTGTGCCATGGGTGTCAGTTTTGTGTCATGACCCAGGGACAAGTCTGTGCTGGTTTAGCATCTTAGTAGAAGAAGGCTTACTTTGCTAGTTTTGCGTCGTGGCATACGGTCGAAAGCTCTGCCAGTTTAGCATTGTGGCAGACGCATGCAAGAAATGCCAGTTTTACATCGTAGCAGACATGTACAACACTGCCAGTTTTACGTCATAGCAGATATTTAGTATAGTACCATTTTTACGTCGTAGCGAACGAGTGTTACCTTGCATTAAGCCGAGTTGACGTCTAAATGTGGTACTGCTTCAAGTACACATGATTCACCTGATTTGGAAGTTCGTTGTCATTGATGTCCACTAGCCTAAATGCTCCGTTGCCATACACATTGATGACTAGGAAAGGGCCCTCCCAGCTTGCAGAGAATTTGCACACTGGCTCAAGAATGGCTTTAAGGACCAAGTCTCCTTTCCTAACTGGTCGTTAATGCAGGTTGCGATGATGCTTCTCGATGCTATCGAGTGTCTGGATGCACTTCTTCTCTATTGAGTCTAAATCCATGATCTTGGACTCGTCGTGTTCAGTCTCATTTATAACCGTGGAGAGGACCATCCACAGTGAGGGAACCTATAGTTCAAGGGGTAACACTGCTTCGGATCCATAGACTAGGCTGTAGGGCATCCTACCTGTAGCCGTTCTGCATGTCGTACAGTAGGCCCATAGCATGTAGAGGATTTTCTCATGCCATCGTTTCTTATTGCTACTAAGAATCTTATTCAGTAAATTGATAACCATCTTGTTTGTTGCTTCTACTTGACCATTTGCTTGTGGGTAATATGGTGAGGAGAAAGATTGCTTAATACCAAGGTTATTGCAGAAAGATTTGGTTTTGGTACTACTAAATTATGGCCCATTATCGGTCATAATAGTCATGGGAAGCCCAAACCTTGTTACTATGTTATCCAAGATAAAATGGAAAACCTGTTGAGATGTAGTCTTTCGTAGGGGAATAGCTTCGACCCACTTTGTGAAGTACTCAATGGCGATGATAATAACACTATGTCCTGCAGAAGACTTAGGCGTGATGGGAGCTATGATGTCTAGTCCCAATCGTTGGAATAGCCAAGTGATCTGTGTGGTACGCAATTTAGTCGATGGCACGTGTATTAGATTTGCGTAACATTGGCACGTGTCACATGTCTTAACTTTGGTAGGGCATTCTCATTCCATGTAGGGCCAATAATACCCTAAGCATATGATTTTAGCAGCCATGGCTCAAGGGGCTATGTGTCCTCCACATAGTCCTTCATGGACTTCGCTAACTATCCTTTGTGCTTGGTCATTGTTAACGCAGGTTAGCAATACCCCATCAAAGAAGCGCCTACATAGGGTGCTATCTCTGATGATGACGTATTGCCTAGCATGCTTGCGGATTGCATCCTTTTGTGCAGATGTTAACTCGTGCGGTGGTTTGCCATGTAGAAGGTAGGCTTTAATGTTGTCGTACCATTCTAGCATTCCTTTCTCACTTAGAGAAGAGATTTGCATTGCTTGGGTGACAGGATCTGTACATTTTATCATTAGAGTAGGCCAGGTGGCAAACAAATGCAGTGCAACGTTTAAAGCTAACATAGCTAGTGCATTAGCTATAGTGTTCTCACTACACAGCATGTGTTGGACATCAGTCATTGTAAATTGTTTTAGAAGATCTTTAGCCATATTGCAATAGGGTTGCAAATGCACGGCTTTGCAAGTGTAGACTTCTATGATCTGATTGACAATGAGCATTGAATCACCTTGAATCGCCAAGTGTTGAACATTTAGTTCTCTGGCTGCTAATAGTCCCCTAAGGAGCCCCTCGTATTCTACCACATTGTTCGTATAGGAAAACGCTAGGCGGTAAGCCAATGGACAAAAGGAGGAGAGCATGATGACGGCAATGGCACTACCGCCTCTAGTAGTCGAAGCTCCATCAAAGTGTAATTTCCCTTCGAGGCCTGTTGATGCAGGGCTTAAACTATGTACATGTTCATTAGGAAACTCAGGTTCTATCATGGCTTGGTCATTAATCGGTGATGTTACAAGATGGTTGACTATCGCTTGGCCTTTCGTGGAAGATTGGTCAATGTAGTGCAAGTCAAATTTTGCTATGATGGCTTTCCATCGGGCTATTTTACTGTTCTCATATAAATTGTTTGTAATGGCCCGTAGGATGTTGTTCTTGCAAATTATGTTAACTTGGTTACAAAAAATATAGTGTCTACATTTCTTGAGCACAAAAACCAATGCCAAATAGTTACACTCTACTTCATTGTACCTTGTTTCATATGCAAATAGAGTGTGACTTAGATAATAGATAGGGATTTTCGACCCGTCATCCCTCTTTTGACACAACGATATGGCTATGGACACATCTGAACTTGCCAAGTAGATATAGAAAGGCTGATCCCTTTGTGGTGGGAAAACCATTGGCAAGTGTAGTAGTTCCTTCTTTAAGTCGTCAAAAAAACGTTGGCAGTCTTCGGTCCATTCGAAGTTAACGCCCTTCTTGAGCAAATGTTGCATAGGGTGTAATTTGTCTGTTAGCTTCGAGATCAACCTCCTAATAAACTATAACCTACCTTGCAACCCACGTAGTTCTTTGAGGTTTGTAGGCGGTGCCAGGTTAACGATGGCCTTAACCTTGTCAGGGTCAACTCGTATGCGAACCTCGGACACCAAAAATTCCAACATGCGTCCAGTCTTGACTCTGAACACACATTTTCTTAGGTTGAGTCGTAGGTCATGTTTGAGACATCGTTTAAGGATTAACTCTAAATCCTCTAGGTGATCTGCCGACTTCCTAGACTTGACAGCTATGTCGTCTACGTAGTCATTCAATCTATTTAAGAGGTAATCGCTAAATATATACGTCATGGCACGTTGATAAGTTACTCCAGTGTTTTTCAACTCGAAGGGCATCATGGTATAACAAAAATTTCCCCAGGGGGTCATGAAAGTTGTAGTTAGTTGATGTTCTAGGTTGATACGGATTTGACTATATCCCAAAAACCCATCCATAAAGGATAGTAAAGTGTGTCTGGCTGTTGTATCGATAAGTTGGTCAATACTTGGTAATGGGAAATTGTCTTTAATCATTGCCTTTTTTAGATCGCAAAATTCTATACAAATGTGTATTCCTCCCATTTTCTTAGACACAACAACAATGTTCGATACCCAATCTAAGTAATCCACCACACGGATGAAACCAGCTTGATATAGCTTAGTGATTTCATCACGCACTGCCAATGCATTTTCAAGCTTAATCTTCTATGCTTTCTGTCTAATTGCTTTGATACGCGAGTCTAACATGATGTTGTGCTATATTAATCGTGGGTCTAAAGCCGACATGTCTTCGTACGACCATGTGAATGCCACAATGTGGTTTTGGAGAACTCAAGATATGTCGCTCTGCATTTGTTGGTCAAGAAGGAAACTAACCTTCAAATATTTTCTTTCTCCTTTGTGCATAACGACAGAGACCTCAGTGAGGGAATCCTCAGTCACATCACCAGCCTCCAGGTCTAGGGTTCAGGCCAAATGTTCTGGCTAGTCTTGGGATAATTTCGAGGCTGTTATGGTTATGTCACAGGAGGAGGCGTCGATGCCTATCATTGCAAGATTAGGCTGTCTAAAAGTTTCCCCGTATAGGCCTGTTAGGGCCAGGGGTGTAAGTAAATCTTCTTCCATTTGCAAACTAACCTGCAAAACTACCAAGAATGGAGACAGTTATATTGCTTTTGTCAACCAAGTGAAATAATACAAGGCTTTTAGAGGTACGTATCTAAAAGGCGGCCAGTTTAAGCTCTTAGTGGACCATCACAATATGTAGAGTTTGTAATACAACACCAAGTAAGGTTTCCTAGGTGTGATTAACGTGGCAAAACAACTAATTTAGAATTTTTTGCAAACCGTAGTTAATGTAACCAAATTACGAGACGATAAGTTGTGCGTTAGTTTAGGGTATTTTCGGACCATCATTAATGCGATATCTACGAGGTTAATGATGCGATCTTTATGCTTCATGTCAAATTGACATGTCTGTGTTTCAGGAAAGTTCCACGTTGATCGGTCATGAAAACTACAAGTTTTCACCATCACGCTTATAAGTAGATATTTCGGGCTCAAAGTGGATTGTGAACGTAGCGAGGTTGAGTTAGGCTAAAGCAAAAGAAAAGCATAAATTAACAATTTCATAGAGGTTACTAAGGCGAAACAATGGCATCGAAGACTGAACGCAAATATGCCAAGTTGGCCAGGATTGATAAAGTACATGAAAGTCTAGGGCGAATTTCAAAAGTGCAAGTCGAAACTCGGGAGGCTACTCTGCTCGCCTGGTAAGTCATTCTTCACCTTCCTTGTGTGATATATGCGTTGGGTCATTTTCACTGTCATTGTACTATAATTTGTATTTATTTCGCAAATGTGCACCATGTTGGGTGTCGATACCTACCTATGCTAGTTACACTATGGGAGTTTGTAATGTTACCCTTATCGCCATTGTCATGGATAGACCTCGCACCATCGCAAGGGTTTTGGGTGATCATGGGTAATATCGTACAAACACACCACGTAACTGGTGAGGAGTCTAGGTGTTGTATCCTTGCGCAGTGTAAAAATGGGTTCCGTTGCCTTGCTCGTAATGGTCACGTGTTATGCTAGGGTAAGATGCCACATCACCTTTATCGCTGTTATCATAGACAGACCTTGCACTATTGCAAGGGTTTTGGCAATTTTGGTAGTGCGTTTCTAGCGTAACATGCAATTTTCTGAGTCAAAGCAATGAGAACCTCAGTGTTGCGTGACGGATTCTTGTGAGCTTTTTCGATTTGTTTTGACATTGTTAAGATGCCTAAACAGTTTTCTAATGGTCATGTGTTCCATTGTAAAGGGTTACGCTAAAGCCTATCCTAATCGTTCTGAACATTGTGGTCGTTTTATGTTGTCTACATGCCCCCGTGGCCAACGCTCCTCCTCCTCATGCTCGTGCAGGGGAAGAGGTGGTTTGGTTTCAAAAAGGGGCTCAAGAGATCCTGTAGTTTTTGTTGTGTAACTTTAACATAATTATTTGGTTGCATCTATCGACCGAAACAACCGCCCCCATTCTGGAAACATTGTTGGTTGGGTCAACACAGAGCATTTTAACATTTCTAGTGGACGGCTCAATCGAGGCCATGGGGGGAAGAGATCGCGAACAGCATGCCAAGGGTTTGAGTTGCTTATCTTGGATTTGGGAGATGCCCAGGTTTAACTGTTATCACACCTATAACATGCTATTTGTGGCTTGTCATCTCACGACCTATTTTTAGAACCCACCTGGCATCATGTATTATGCCAGAGGGTAAGTTCTATCAAGGTATTGTGATATGTTAACTGCTATTTGATTTTGCATTAGATATGAACAGTCTTCTGTACTCTATGGCATAGATTTTTTATCAATGCAGGTGGTCTCCAAGGTGATACGGACATGTTATCTATGGTCAAAATAGCCATAAAGGAATTCACTTCCATCAGCAATGTGCGTGCTGGTGTCCTGTGACAACTAAGATTTGAAATCCAACACTACCCTATCCAGTATGCCAAATTCTTTGTCAAGTGTAGAGACTCTAGATGGCTAGATAACGAGTGGACTTTGGATTGTCCCATCACCATTGATGACGTACAAGAGGAAATCCCAATGTTTCCTTTGCTCTTTGGACGCAGTAAGTTACGCTACGCTGATCAACTGCGTGACCCTACAAAATGAGAATAGTGTATGAGATTTTACTATTTTTTTGTTTTGTCTAACCTATTTTTTTTAATGTTTATAGCTAAAGAATCGTGGGAGCTCACGGTGACAACCTCTGGGTGTGACACAGCCACCATCTTCTTCTGCTATGGTAACTTGAATGAAGCACAACGTTGGCTTTGCCACGGAGCGGCCCTAGCTGTCATAACCAATAATCTCCAAGAAGCTGGACTGATGGAGTTATTTCTAGCCATAACCCCCGATGTCACAGTAGCTGAAATGTTGGCCCTAGTCAACTCCTTTAGCGAACAAGCTGAGCATCTTCACACGTGTGTGCATAATGTGCATATGAGTTTTGATATTAATGCTCAACTGTTCATCAACTTTTTTGGCGTTCCTTCTAATGGTCTCCTAGTGGAAGAAAGATCAAAAAAGAGTTCTAAACATCAGAAGGACATAGAGGAGTGGCTAGGGGTTATAAAAGAACCAAAAGGCATCTACGCTGATAAGATTAAGCTAGAGGCGGCTAATATCATTTACCCCCTCTTCTGAGCTCATGCTTTCCCCAAGCTACTCTCCCAAGGAAAAATCCTTGGCATAGAGTAGGCCTAGATCATGCGGGAGGTTATAGAGGAGGGGACATGATATAATTGGGCCAAGCACCTTGCTGAAGGCCTACAGGCTGAAATGGTCAAGCTTCGCAAGAAGCTTGAGTCTCGTTTCAACGTGCATTTTACCTTCTTTGTAGCTTGTTTGCGGTGTTTTGTCGAATTCCTAGCGGTTCGCAGGGATGGGGTCTGGGTGCAGTAGGATCGTAACCAAATATCCAAACCATGGATTTCCCAGGTCTTCCGCACTGCCCAATCCCAAGATCCTCCTGAAGGTATCAAGGAGCCATTTTCACTAACAACTAGGTATCGGGTGGTGCCTCCCGTCTGAGGCTAAGACAGCATGGGTGGGGCGCCTCCTTCTTACACCGGTAGTGTGTCAAGGGGAAAGTGCCTGGCAACAAAAATAGTAGCTTCATCGGTTCAGTAGAAAAAACGTTGTCTGATTGTAGAGTCTCCCAGCCCGACTGGTGAAGAGGGAAGGAAACTACAGATTAAGTTTCATAGGAGCCATCCCCCAGCTGGTAAGTAGAGAAATGTGTAATTAGTTTATGTATGTTATGCTATGTATAAACATTGTTGCGTCACGTAGCACTCATGAAAAGTGAATAAAATTGTTGTTTTTGTTAACTGTGATGCATTTTACAGGAAAAGAAAAAGATGTAGAGGGACTGACCCCTAAAAAAGGGGCCATAGTCCTGCGGCATGGAGAAGGGACCCTAGTTTTGGAAAAGGAGGCCCCTGTTGACAATGTGGGCAGTACGCAGGCTCCTATGCCTAAGAGGAAGACAAGCGTAGAAGATGCTACGGCCATTTTGGATAGGCTGGAAAGGGAAAAGTAGCTCATTGCTAGTGAGTTTGGCCACTTACCTTTGTCTCAAATTTTTCCTTTGTCTACTGTGTTATGTTTAACTTGTTTTGTTTGCGTAGTAGGCACTTATGATAATAGTGGCGTACCTTCATCAGCAACCCCTACTCATCATTGGGCTGAGGCTTCTAACAAATTTGCTTTCATGGAGGGAATTGTGAACGATATGATTGGTTGCTTGGAGCGAATTGATCCAGAGATTGGTATGTCACTATTGCTACGCAGAAATTATTGAAATTGTCACATTGTGTTTCCTATCATGTCTAATTGACATCTTCATGTCAGAGCATCTCGCCTCAAATGGGATCCTAAAGAGCTTATTGACGTGGATGCTACTCCTGAGCCCTCACCAGAGGTGACCAAAGTGCCACGCCGCATTTATGATGAGATGCATAAATGTGTGTTACGCTTGACCCTTTCTCTATGGGAGAGTCAGAACGTCAATGAAGACCACTAGAAGAGGCTGCAGAAAGCAGAAAAAGAGAAAACGGCCCTAACTACTAGGGTTGAGGACCTTGAATCTAGGAATGAATTTATACAAGCTTGAGATACCAATGACGAGAATTGGCAGACAGTTGTGATTGACTACGCCTGCTATTGGATGGTCGTCAGGAACAACATCCAAGCCAACTATGAGTTCATCGAACAACAGATGCAAATGGATCTCCTAGCCTAGAAGAACCAAGACTGGAAGGATTTCAGTGCTAGGGTCTAGGAATGGGGACAGACACAGAAAAATCATAAACACATATATAAACAGGAATGTGCTGCCTACTATCGACATTATAGAGATTCCACGATTGAGGCACGGTCCCTACGGCTGTTCCTCGATGTCATTGATGCTTCTGGAGCGTATGAAATGTTTCAGGAATAAGTGATAGTGAGTGCCTCCCCTGAGAGAGAGATGACCCTCCTCAGCAGGGAGACTACTGTCCCTTCCTTTTTTCCTTAACCGCCTTGGTGGACTCCTATGGAAAAGGAGAAGGTAAAGGCTGGAATTGATCTAAGGGATGGCATTTGGGCAAAGCTCATTGAGGACAAGATTATGCAATGTCCGTTAGTCAGCCTAGAGCAAATTCCTTTCGCGACCAACGTAGGACCATCACAGGTAAGCTACACGACTGTTGTATTATTTTTACGTGTGATTTTGACGACGACGCTAACGTTTGCTTCATGTCATTTTGTAGGATTAACACAAAGAAGATCCCCATGAGGAGGAACCTCACAGAGATGATCACGCCCATGAAGAGAATCCACTCGAAGGAGATCCTCATGAGGAAGACTCTCATGAGGCAGATGTGGAGTTGGATGATTCAGATGGAGGTGGCAAGAAAGGGAATGTATAGAATAGCGATATTTGTCAAACATTTTGTTGTAATGAAAGGGAATAAAGGATAACTTTTGTGGTTTTTTAAGTTGATTAATGGCGATTGTAAAAGAAATTTTTTTTTGTTTATGAAAAGGAAAAATGTGTTGTCAAAAAGGTTACACGTTTTAGGCCACTACAGACCTACGATAGTTTAAGGCCATTTCGGGTCAGGCCAGCGCGCATGAAAAAGAATAAATAGAATCTCCAGTTTTAGGCCATAGTGGGTCATAAATAGTTTAAGGCCATTTCGGGCCAAGATGCGTATAAAACAACGTAACGGTAACGATGCGACGAGAAAGAATGTAAATTGTGTAACAATAAAGAATGTGGACTGATACGATATGTCACACTAACGTGTTTATTTACTAGCTCCACAGCTACTTCTTGATTATTTTTAGGTTTGGCAATGCGTATGGACAAGGAGGCTTATTACAGCATTCCTCTATGCTACCATCTCCTTCCTAGAAGGGTAGTTCAACCCAAGTCAAGCTTTCATTGGCCACTGTGTCAGCCTGTTCAACTGTTGGGACAGGAGTTTGGTCTTCAAGGATTTCATTCCTCTATGCTACCATCTCTACGTTGTTGACAGCTTGAGGGGTCATCTTATCACCATGGATGATCACTTCCCCTCCTGCATAGGGCAAGTGGATTTTTTAGTGAATGGGTGATGAGACGACCCTTAGTTGAGCCAACCAAGACCTCCCTAAGATTAGGTTGAAGCCAGGAATCTCCTCGATGACAATGAACACTGTGTTTGTGGGGAATTGATCCCCTGCTACGAAGTTGATCTGCATTGTTCCCTTAACTTGCACTCATGTCCCGTTAAATGACTTTAAAAATGACGTTATCATGGGATTGATCTGATTGATCAAACCCAGTTTCTCCACTATGGGAAATGGAATGACATTGGCAGTGGCCCCGTCATCTACGTGTACTCTTCAAATCCTATATTGGCTGACTCGGATAGTGATGAACATGGGCACCGTTGTCACCTGACCCTTTTCTGGGTCATCCTTAATGGACTCGGCATGGAATGTCAGTTGGGAAGACCATGGTCTTTTAGCAACAGGGGGAAGCATGATCGAATGGATTTCTTCTTCATCCACTAGCAAGCTTTCGTCCACGAGTATGGACATTAGCATACAAACCATAGCTTCACGATGCCTTTGGAATGTCATCAACAAGTCATACAGGCTCAGTGTCATATTTTTCTGTTTAAGATCCTGCTTGACTTGCATAAAAGAGCTAAGGAGATTATGCCCACGGTCTGGTTGTTTGTTGCCCTTCTCTTCTTCCATTCGTCCCAGGAGACGAATCTCTCGGGGAGGAATGATTTCTGGTTGAGGACTGTGTTTTCTTGGGCAGGGAGAAGATGGCCGCATCTATGTAACGTCGTCCTTTTCAGGGGGAGGAGAAGCCAAGGGTGCTGAGGCGAGAGGCGTAGGCTTAGGAAACCCCAACGTAAGGTGGTCCTTGGCTACTTTGTCTATCGTACTCCCTTCTCCTCTTGTTGTAGGTTGAGGTTGGGGCATTGACTTAGATGTTTTCCCCCACGTAGTAAAAGTAGCTAACGAATTTGGCACTCTGATGACAAAGGATGCCTTAGGTGTGGGCGCAGGCTGGGCCATGGCTTTAACAACACTTGGCTGTGGGATAGACGTCTGAGGTGGGACTCGGAGGACAAAAGGCTATTGCAGCGCCATGCCCATCAATGTTAATGGGTTTGCTGTTTGAGGTGGGCGAGGAGGCACATCAGCATGAAGGGTTGCTTCAGCTGTGCTGGGCTATTGCCATCCATACCCACCACATTGATAGTGTACCCTGCATTATTTACATTTAATGAGTCTTGGTACACATGCATAGACTGGTTTTCTGGACGAACCAGACTACTGCTGTCTAAGATCAGCTTACCTTGATCAATCATGCATTGAATGTCATCTTTCAACGCCCAACAGTAGTCCATGTCATGTCCACACAACTGGTGGTAGTCACAGAAATGGTTCATTTAGCAAGGCCAAGGAGGGATTCTTGAGTAGCTCACAATGCTGTCTGTGGCCTTGCTAAATGAACCATTTCCTCGGACACCTTCTTATGTTGAATGTGACCAGTTCCTAAAAGTTTCTGCAGAAGCTCTGAAGGCTTTATAGGTAGAGCCGTATATTTTGAGCAATCTTTACGCTCAAAATTAGGCTTCGGCTGGGTCAATGTCATAGGAGTTGATGTTGCTTGCTGATCGACATTGTTTGAGCTAGTCATAGCCTCAGTAGGAGCCATGGTTGTTCTCTTGTTGTTATTTTTCTTTTTGGCTTCTTTAGCTACGGTTGCCACTATTGTTGCGACCTTATCCTTATCTTTACTTTTGTTGTGGGTATTTTTATAGACCACATACGCTGGGTCTTTGCTAGCCTCTGTTGCGTCCTGGATGCTCTTAGTCTGAGTGAAGGCTTGGATGAGGGAGCGGGGAGTGAGGTAATACAATTTATACTTAATGAAGTCGTTGACTGCCCCCTTGAAGATTGCTAGCAAATGGGCCTCTGCGATGGGTTCACGGATTTCATTCAAGGTAATGCTTCACCCTTGTATAAACTTTTGGACTAGCTTGAGTGGATCTTGTTTAACTCCCATTAGCAGATCCAGTGTAACCTCTGGCTTTAGGTTATATCTTAAAAAAGTTACAAATTAAGTCAGTAGCTCTTCCAAGGTGGAGATGGAAGAACGTGGAAGTGCTCAATACCAATCTAAAGATTTACCCATTAGGAACATAGCAAAGGCACGGATGATGACATGCGGCCATTGTTGCAGCAATAGTGACTCTAACTTGAAAGTAACTAGATGAGCATTGGGATTGCCTTTCCCATTATATTTCGTAAAATGGGGAAGTAACATCCTAGGAGGTAGTGACAAGATGGGTACTGTCGGACTGATAGGATCGTCATGGTAGAAATCCATGACCTATATTATGTCAAAACCGGCAGCCTTGAGGCATTTAACCTCCTCGGTAAGGCTTTGAATAATCTGGAAGGCTTGATCCAAACCCAAGGGTGAAGAGGTTGATTATGGAATAGCAGGGGAAGCCACAATTAGTGGCGGGATGGAGGCAATGGCATGACTTGTGAGTGATGTGGTCGGAATTGTCCCTACAGGTGGTACCGCCTGTGTCATCCACCACTCGGTAGGTGGTGCGGGCGAGGCAATAATTATTGATTGTGCCATGGGGTATGCTATTTACATAGCCGGGGGCACAAACAATGACGTTGTAGTTGGATTTACTGCCTGCAAGGCTTGATGTTGATGATGAACGAGATGCGACATCTGCGTAGGTTGTGCTACCAGGGATGACGTACTTGGAGCCCACCATGCGGTAGTGGCAAGTCCTGCTGTTGATTGTAGTGGTATGGGAGAAAAAGCTGGGATGAATGTAGGAGCTGTGTGTAGTTGCCAAGTGGGTACTGCATGCACATATGGTAACATAGGTGTAGGCATGTGATGCAATGGGTTCGCTAACTACGGCTACGAAGGAATGGTCTGTGAAGGGACGACATTCGGAAAAGGGGCCGGAGAGAAGAAATGCTGATGTGACGCTTGCACCACACGGTCGGTAGTAGACAATGATAAAGGTGTAGTGACCATAACAAATGGATCTGTAGGGGATGTTGTGGAGGGAGGAGCCATAACAAAGCTAACGTGACTACCCCCCTCGGAGTGGGCATCTAAGTCTTCTTGCCCATCGTGGAGCGCTTCATCACGGAACATCACATCTCATTGTTCCATTGACACCCTGGCCATTAACAGTTGATCCAACATCCACTACTGCTGGTCCTTCAGGGGTATAGAAGCGTTAAGTGAAGGAACAAATTTTTTCCTGTTACAGTAAATGAACTTGTATTCGCGTTTCTCTTTGATTTCATGTGGGTACATGGGCAAATTCGCCATAAATTTGGCACAGAGGAAGTTGTAATGTTGCGTTTGTCGAGCGTGCCCTTTAGGATCTTTATTGTGAATCCTAAGGGACCGACGCAGCTGCATCGGGCTGGTTTGTGGCTCGACAGTAGCAGGCATAGCCTACGTCGTCAAGGGGGTTTCGAGACTAGCGGTGGGAATGACAGTAGTTATCGCAACCATTCTCTACGTAGCTAGAAGACAATGATGATGAGGATAAGGATCACAAAGGAAAAAGGGGGCTAAAGGAAAACGTGGGCTTTTTGTCCTACTGGATTCCAAAGGAATCGTCGGAGCGACCGATCTGTACCACATGATCATGTAAACAACCACATAGGTATCACGTTTGCATTAGTTAATAATGAGTACAGACAGCTTACAGGACTACCTGTGAAATGCAGATCAGAGGTTCAGTCCCTCCTTCTAGCACCAGAAAACTATAACAACAGAAAACGTCGGTTGCTGGAAACACTGATAGTTTTTTCGTGTACACAGTTCCAACCTCGGATCCGTACGAGGGCCGTGCTAAAGAGAACGGATTTGAGGTGCCCTGAATGATCTTGCCGATTAGATAGGGACTTATTTAATCAGTAAACTTGTCACCGATCATATAACGAGGAGACAATTTAATGTAAAAAAAATAATGTCGATTTGACGAGAAAACAAGATCTGCTTCAAGATCAGATCTTGAAGACAATGACAACAATGTAAACTATGTAAAATGACTATAAAATCAATGTAAGTAAGGTGCAATGGATTAAAGAATTTTGGAAATGTACAATCCCGAGATCGGGGATTTATCTTATAGACAAAATATGATAAATACAACAGGATTTGTAAGTGGATTCCAGTTTGGACGAAGTGTCTGCCACTAATAAGAAGCTATTTAGAGATTAAACAAGCAAGGGCCAATCTACCTTGTTCACAGCCAATCTGGGTGCAAGGGAGTCGAGCTTGAAGCAAAATGCTCGCTCACTTGAAATCTCTAACCAAAAGCTTCTCTTTGTCCCCGTCAATGCTCTTTTGTTGCCAACTCTTTCTTGTCTTCTTGCTAATCTTTTTGCCAAAAATTGCTAACCCCTTGAGCATTGCCCATTGGGGTATTTATAAGATTAGGGTTAGGAGAAAAATGTGATTTAGATGACGCATGTCTTAGGCCCATAGAATGTCGTTGACCTGATGTGCTGTAGCTGAGGCTTGTGACGTTATGCTATGCTACGCTCTGAAGCGTAATATAGCGTAACCACCCTTGTCTTTAGTGTTGACGGATTTCCAGATCTTCGGTAGCAAGGTAATCCCGCAACTACACTGTGATACGTTGGGAAGCGTATCGTGGCGTAATGACTGCTACTGCTTGAATTTTGTTGTCCTTATTGTTCTGGCTAAATCAACTGTGCTGCCTGCGTTACGCTGCATTATGCTGCATAGCGTAACATAGCATAATATGCCAAAAGTTAGGATTTTTGACATATGGATAACTTGCAAAGTTGAAGTGTTGTCATTGTGCATCCCTTGTTCTATTTTATCCTCTTGAAGTTTGCTACGTTGAGCTGCGTAGTGTAGCGTAGTAGGCCCTTAGCCAAAAGAGAAAACTTGCTGAGATGTGCCCATTGCCCAGATGTTTTGACGCTGTACTTGTGACGATCCTTGCCCAAACTTCGAGACCTTGCTAAATCACCGAGGTCTTGAAATTTCACGGTGTTTCAAAACATTTTTATTGTACTTTGCATATGCTAATTAAAACTACTAGACAAATAAAATTGTCCATTCTATTGAGAATTCTAGACTCACCTTCTTGATAATTATTCCAAGTGAGTGATTGAGAAAGACTGAAATTATATCCAAAATAAAAACATCTATCAAACAAAACTATTCTTTAAAATGATTTTATATAATTTTTTTTTTTGAAAAAGATAGGTGAAATCTTTGACCTGTTAATGAGCAACGGGTACTCCCTACACCTAACCATATGAATCATTAACATGTACATGTGATTTGGTTGAATTCAATGGACTCTATTCACCTACGTGACCAATATTATTAGATGGTGAAAGATGTGATTTGTTAATCATTGTCTTCTCAATTAACACTTGTGTTAATCTGTTGGTATCCTTAAGTATGATTAAGCTGTAGGATATGCATTTTTATAATTTTTATTATTTTCTATATCTACCAAATGACTAAATAAATAAACGCTTAATATTTAACTTAACTAATTAATTAACTAAACTAGCCTAATGTGGAGCATCTGTTCCCACTTTCCATACACATCCTGAATGTATATTAACACTACTAGGTTACCAAGTATCTATTGCTATGATTACCAAGCCTTAATATATTATGTTGAAGTGCTTGTACTCATTCAATTATGAATTATAATATTAAATTTTTAATAACAAGAAAGTAAATTACTTTTAAAGTAAATTATTGGAAAGTAAAGTTAAACTAATCTAAGTGTTGCAATGAATACAAGAAATCCCAATTTTATTATCATTCATGCAATTATGTCTAGGTACATGTTGCACTTGAATAAAATGTCATATAATCATTTTGATCCACACTATAGGCACTCAGAGGAAAAAGCTTACTAACTTCTACAAAAAGAAACTACAAGAATTTGGATAAGAGAACAACCAAATGGTGCCATAAATATGATGGGTATATGCATTTATATAGGTAATGGCTACATCAATGTTGATGCAAATGTGTCAACACATCCCAAGTTGCATTGATGGGACTATGTCGATGTAATTATCTTATTTACATTTCATCACCACCACGACTAGCTAAAAACTTATACTCAAGTGAACAAAAATAGAATCAAGTTTCTTATAAAACTTGGAAAATTATGAAATTTTATTAATTGAATAATTGACTGGCTGACTGTAAGTGTCACATGTACAAAAGAGATTGTATAATATACGAAATAAATGTTGGACTTATTATTACAAAAATTGGTAGGCACCTACTCGAATGATAGGTGAGATGAAGTCTTCATACTATGCCTAGAGGTGAAGGCTTCTATGACATAGAGGATCCTTCATCATGTTTAAGCCCTATTAGTGGTTGGTGTTATGTTGCTACCAAAAATTGGAAGGCATCCAAGAGTGCCTTCATTTTGTTCTCTTTTCCACATGGGTCATGAATGGTTCAAGCTAATTTGCCTAGATGTGTGATGTTGGAACATTTAATGGGCATGGTAGTAATGGAAACATTCCCTTCATATTTACAAACTATGTTACAAATTATTTATGTACAAAGCTGGACATACAAATGAGGTTTTACAGCTCTTAGTGGTTACTCATTCTTCTAGCCAAGTTCTCAGCAACATATCGTTGATTCATGAATTTTCTCTTGAGAACCTTAAGCTTTGCATTAGTCACCTCTGACTTTTGCTTCGTCTCCTTATAGAGCTTGACCTCTACCTCGTAAAGAAGGTAAGAGCTAGTCACATGCTTCTTCAATTCAATCATGTGCCTTCCTACAGTAAGCATTGCTAAGTTTACATAGTGGATGTTGATAAGCAATATATATTTAGTCATATCCTTAATTTGCAACTCCTTTAGGAAAATCTCTACTTGATTGTATGTGTTGAGTCTATCAAAGATAGGCTACCACACATCACCTCTTTATTGGAGTTACTAGATATCCTCATTTATCTTTGCCTTAGTAAACTTGATTTCTTTCTCATTGACCTCTTTAAGAATTTTAACTTGGTCCTTGTAGTGATTTTTCACTCTTTGGAACTTTAGAGCTTCATTCTTTTAGGTAGCAATCTCAATAGTAGTCTTTTGGAAAAGGGTATGAATCTCTTTCATTAAGAAATTTCTATTTTCTATAGCTAACCTCCTTAAATCCAAGTTCACCTTGGCAAGTTCTTTATGCTACTGGAAAATATATACTACATTTAATCCTTTTACTACTAACCATTCCAAAAACTAGTGGTTATCACAAGTTAGCATCAAGTTCTTTTTGCAAACTTGTAAGAGGTCATGATTAGTGTTATTAGCCATTACTTCTGATACTAATATCTCAAAGAAGTTCATCTCCTTGGCATTGTCATCCTCCTGGTATTTCTATTGAAGTTGTTGAAAAGCTTCATCTCTTCTCAATGTGGGCTTGATAATGGGACAATCATAGAGACAGTCCCTCAATTTTGCAACCTTGGTGACCAACCATTGATTGTTGGCAATGGCCTCCTCGAGTTATGCATTGACAATTAGTAACTTTCCTATCAACTCTAGTAGTTACAACTGGGTTGTTAATATGTATTTTGGAAAATAAAAGGTCTTCGGAAAGGGTTTCCTGGCTTCCACCAATCATTCCAACACTTCCTCGTATTGGGAAACACTCATTCTTCCTCTCCCTACTCATACTAATGCATTTATATCTTCCATAACAAAAATGTTAGGAATAGATGCAACAAAAGAATTCAAAGCTTCTCCAAGATGATCTGTCACCACCTCTATTGTTGTCTCTTAGCCCTTGTGTAGCACGAATAGGATTGTACCTCCTTCACCTTTTTCCAACATCACATAGAAGGCTACTATATTCCTACAATTTTTAGGGAATTCTTGTCCTAGAACGAACATAGTTACTTCTCTGGTGTTAGGATTTGAGTGAGTAGGTATCTAGTTTCTCTATACTGAGAATAATGGCAACATCTTAATGTCCAACAAGCTAATGGTCCTTATGATCTTTTTCAAATGACTTATGATTGTACAATACATTGAGGGTTCACCAACACATCCAGAGGCTTGTTGTTGCTACAATTGTTGCTTCCTAAGTTTCTTGAAATATTCAACAGTTGCAAGAATCTTTGTTGTTGTCTTTGTTGCTACAAGTGATGGTGTTGGTGGTAGTTCCTCTTCTTGAAGCTTGGCAATGGAATTATCTTTCATCATCTCCTACCATGATGTAGCAAAAGCACAACCAATTACATCATCAAAATAGCAAGCTACTCCTATCCTCTTACATAGTTTTCTAATCAAGCATGGAAAGCGAAGTGTCTTCCTACCATTCTCATTCTCCTTGTAACATATTTCTATCTTAAGGAAGATGATTTTTAGTAGATTAAGTAGGAATTTCCTACTTAGATTTTCACATGCCTTGGCAAAGAAGGATGTGACATTGCTTGGCCTCACCATTGGATTAAGGTGATAGCCCATAATTTTGAAGTCTTTTCACCCTACTTTGGTTAGGGCATCATATTCCTTATGGTATATACCATAGCAATGCTAGGTCCATTCTTTCTTAGCCTCTAGGTCCACCTACATGGAGATTTTTACTAGCTGAGCTCCAATGTTAGGCAAACCGAGAGCTTCCACAATGGTCTCAATTGAGTAGGAAATAGTGATTTATTTAATTTAATACTAGCATAGCCTTGTCAATTATTCTTAAAAAGGTAGGTCTCTTTCATGTACCATTCCTCATTGGTTTAGAGAATGAGCTATGGAGGAGACCCTTGCAACTGTGTTTGGATCTCTTTTGGTGTTAATTCTAGGAATGACTCAAATTTCAACTTCTTTAGGATGGAACTCTAGATCCTATTAGTCTAAATGTTTTCCTAGCAAGCTTATGTAATGTGACCTCTAAATTAGGTCTTGATCTTAGGGCCTCATCCTACCTAGATTAGCTTGTCTTTGCAGTAGGAATTTGCTTGATAGATTCCACCTCAAGCTTCTCTTGTAGAAGTCTAGTAGCATGTGTAGCTTATACTACTTGCTTCTTTGGTGGTTTTTGTTACTACTATTGTTTTTTTTTTTGACCTCTTATTAGGGCTACATCTCCCTGGGCTACAATGGCCCTCTTGCCTACCTTCCTCTCTTAGGTGTCATCTACAATCATAAACATAACCTAGGATTAGCTCTTTAGCATAACCTTTGTTTCCTTTGGATATCTTTCTTTATTTGATCGAGTCATGTTCTATTGGTTAGATGTTGAAATTTTATTATTGTCTTTGTTTGGTTGATAATATTATTTTATTCATGTTATAATGAAGTTTAATTATTGATATTATCTTGTATGATCATTAACTTAATATTATTTTAATATCTTATTTATGAGAAGTTAGAAAAAATTTTGAAAAATTTTCTATGAAATGCTATTTTTTTATGCTCCCACGACATAAAGCATACCTTCGGTATATCAAGGATCAAAGAACAAGTGAATTCGGGTAAGTGGTATGAAAGTTAGAGCTCTTGGAAGTTCATGGGCTCTAAAAAATGGTGAAAAATCCTCTAGCATTTAAAAGAAATGATGAAAATGAGCTAAGTGTCATGCATAGACATACGCTTTTTATATTGTGTCAATAGGGATATGGTGAAGGGGCTACATCGACTCATCCCATTGTATTGATGGAGATGAATCACTGTAGCTTTTTGTAGCTATATTTTACACTTGAAAATGAAGGAATTTCGGGTGAGTTTGAAGTCAAAATAAGAGCCAAATGCAAGCAAAAAAGATGTAGAATTATAGCAAAAACATGAAAGAGGATATGTTTCATCAACCAAAAGTAATTAGAATGCATGATATGAGTTTTTCAAAAATCTTTTGATGCCAAAATAGAGCAAAAATAGGATGTTTTAAGGCTATTGACATGATCAAGTGTACAATTAGTTGATGTTTAGGGAATTTAACTTAAGGTAAATCCAAAGAGAAGCAAGTGGATCCTCCCCAAAGCATGCATACCCCAAATATACCCTTGCATCATCTTATCTCAAGGAGTCCAAAGGCACCTAAGATGATGAATGGCTATTTGAAGTTAAGTTTCATACCCATCAGTGGAATTATCTTAGGATTATGCCTTCTAGAAAATGAAATTATCAATTTACCATGGTATAAGGTAGTGAGGTGATACACAGTGGAGTGAGTAAATGGTAGATAGAAAAAAATTGATAGGTTATATGCATCCTATTTATAAAAAAATTGTTAGTGAATTACGTGATTAAGATGATCTGATACTAGTCTATTTCAAGTTTAAACTAAGTTCATTCTAATTATAGTGACATTTGACATATTCCTCCTCTTCTACCATTAAGAGCCCATGAGAAACACATAGAACAATAATTACTCCAAGGAAAGAAGAAAAGAGAAGAAGGAAGTAGGTAGGATCTTAGTTAGAGGAATGCTTTCATGCATGGGTAGCATGTCTTTGTATCCCCGTAACCAGTCCTTGTAGCCCATGAAAGTATCTAAGGAGTGTGCTTTGAATTCCCACTATTGTTTTTTCCACAAGAACCACACCATGCAAAGACATGCTTCCTTTTATTATCAATAGTAGGAGTGATGATATACCAATGAGAAATCATAGAATTTAAGGAGGAAGTTGAGAAATAACACAATAAATCCCCTTAAGGTTACATCATTTTCCCATTTCCACTTGTTCCTTTTCCAATTCATTGGGTAACAATATCACATGTTACTTTTTAGTTTTAATGTGAAAGAACCTTTATGGTCCTATGATACAAACTTCCCATGAAAGAAATGGAATGGGTGGATACCATGAACTTACTATCTGATACCATTAGAAAACTAATAGACTATTAGTAGAGAGAACATAATCCAAGGAAAAAATTGGCTTCTTATTAATCAATCATAATTTTGATAGCTATGTTTAAACATTTCCAAAACTTTGCAATAGTGATGAAAAAAAATCTAGTATTTCAAATAAAACTAATTAAAATTAACAAGAAAAGAATAAAGAAAAAGAAAAGATATAAAATAATCAATAAAAAATTCAAGAAAATGAAAACATAGAAAGAAAATTGTAAAACAAAAAGAAGAAAAATCCTTGATCCTTATCAAGATTTATGGTAGAGAGATATCTCTCCCATGACTAAGTTGGAAGGAGGAGATTCAAAAAATGGAGCATGCTTATTCTAGATTAGAGGTGCTAGTGTTGTTACTGGTTACTTGGAATTCCATGAATGGTTTAAGTTGTTGGATGTTGACTAACATGTGCTTTTGAGGGCTTATTAGATGGTAAATTATTAGAGCCCCAAAAGAAAATTTTGAGTGGATTATGTAAGAGACTTCTCATAATGTCTAGAACTTAGTTTGTTAAGGCACATGTATGGGATTCCAATAAAGAACTTTTCCACTTGGTTTGAATGTAACTTTCCTTATTCATGCATCATGAGGTTTTTTATTATGGGCCTTGTCCACTTCATTTATCATTAGGATTACTCTTTAGTCTTTATCTAGCACATTGAGTGTCATGAGTAATTCCTTTTATTCTAAGTTAATGTTTATGTCAATTTTATAGGTCATTGTAAGTGTACAAAGTTCAATTTGAGTTGGAAGTTTTGGCAATTTTCTATACTCCAACTCATAGGGAGAGTAGTCTATAAAAAGTTTCCATATTGAGCAATATGCTCAAAGGGCATCGTTAAACTTGGTATTCCAATATTTCCTATATCTAATGAAGGTTTATGTTAATATTTTTTTAACTTCTCTATTGGTGGCCTTTATTTGATTGTTGGCTTAGGGGTGATAAGGTGTTATTAGTTTATGTTACACCCCCAAGCATTACATTAAGTTGTGAAAAATAAAAACTATGAAATGTGTTTCATTATTCAAAATTAGTGCCTTGGGTACACCAAACTTGTTTACCACTTATTGTTGAAAAAATTAAGCTGCAGTGATAAATGTACAATCATATATGATTGTAGCTTTAACCCACTTACTATAGTAGTCAACAACAAATATAATGTAGGCCTTTCCATTGGACATGGGACCAATGGGTCCCATAAAGTCAATATCTCAAAGGTCGAAAGACTCTAGTGGTTAGATCCACTATTGGGGCCTTTCCATTCGAATGGTCATTCCTCCATCTCTTTGATACATTTCACATGAACAAGAGAAATGTTAAACATCCCTGAAGATTATTGGCCAAAAGAATTATGTAATAAAAATCTTTATGGTTGTCCTTCTTCCTGCATAATGGTTCCCACAAGAACCTTTGTGACCATCCTAGAGGACTTGGAACTAATTCATGTCTAGTGTACACCATCATACTAGGCTATCAATATAAACTTTATAGAGGTTGCCTTCAGTTTCCATGTAGTGTTTGACTTGGTGAAGAAACTAATGTTTCTTCCTATAATCTCATTTTGTAGAAGTCTTCTATGTAAGTAGTTATGAGACAAAATTGTCATACCATGAAGTAATCCTTGATGCTTATACATCAATGAGCTTATCAAAGAAGAGTTCATTTGAAAATTGATCAAATAATGATTCTTAAGTCTCATTGATATCCCATCACAACTAAGATAAATTATCTACAACTACATTCTCAAACCATTTTTTATCTACCATGGTAAGATCAATTTTCTATAAGATCACCAATCACCATATAACATGAGGACTTACTGTCGGTTTGCTCATCAAGAAATGGATTACACTTTGATCTGTGTGGATAAAAAATTGGATATTCAAGCACATGGTGTCTAAATTTTTCTAAGGCATACACCACTACAATGAGTTTTTTTTAGTGGTGGTATAGTTAAGTTGCACATCCATAATGCTCTAGTTGGCATAATGTTTATAATACAATTTTGATCATCCATTTGTGTAAGCACCATTTCCAAGGCATAATTAAATGTATCTATCATAATATGAAATGGCTTGGACCAATCTAGGATGCATAGAATTGGGGTTTCTACGAGCTTTTACTTTAAGTGCTAGAATGATTATTCACATTCCTTAGTCCATTCAAAGATTGCATCTTTCTTAGATAGTTCTATCAATGGTTTGGTAGTTTTAGAAAAATTTTTGATGAAGCACTTGTAGTAACTTGTATGACCAAGGAATGACCTTACATCTTTGATAGTTTGAGGTTTTCTAGTTATTCCTTGAATGACCCTTGCCTTCTCAAGGCCTGCCTCTATTCCTTTTCTTGAACCTTGTGCCTAAAGACAATGTCATCTTTGATCATGAAAGTGGCTTTTTTACTAGTTAAGCTACACATTTGTTTCTACACATCATTTAAGTACCTACTCAGGATGGTCCAATGCTTATTCAAAGTCAATATTATAGGTGGAGAAGTCATCCATGAAGACTTCCACACTACTACCAATTTACTACTAAAAGATGCTTAGGACTAAGCAGTAGAAAGTCATAACAACATTACAAAGACCAAAGGGCATCTCCTTATATGAAAAAAACTCCCTGGGAGTTGTGAAGGTTATATTAACCTAGTCTTATGATGCAATTTAGATTTGATTATACCTACTATATCCATTCAAAAAATTGTAGGAATGGTGTCCTGTAATTATATCTAATACTTGGTTTACAAATGGAAATGGAAATGGAAAATGATGTTTGAATGTGATCATGTTCAATAGCCTAAATTTTATACATACCCTCCACTATCCATCTTTCTTTGGCATGATAATGAGTGAACTTATCCACTCACTTTCTACCATAGGATAGATGAATCTTTCTTTAAGAAAAATTTCAACTTCGCCTTTGCTAACTTGTTTCAACTTGAGATTCAACCTTCTCTATAGTTGCCTCTTTGGTTTGGTTTTTTTAGATCCAATGCTAGCATATGCATGAATCTATTATAGTCAATTCATCATAACACTAGGAAAAAGTTGTTGGCCATTTGTTCACAACTTTCATCAGCTTTCCTTTTTGTTCTTTAGTGAGATTGGCATTGATGATTCATGATTTACCATTATCAAGAAATAAATATTCCAAAGTTATTAGTAAAGATTTAATTCGAGGGGTTCCTATTTAAAATTTTTAGATATTTCCACCTCTTCCTAATCTATTTCTACTTTTTATGGAAGAGTTGCTTCTGAATTCACTCCATTTCATCCATCTTATCTATATAAGCTCTTGTGAGAAGCTTAACTAGTTTCATGCATATTTTTGAATTAGAGCTATCATTAGTAATTAATCACTAGGTACCTTCCTATTTGGTAGCTGTTGTGTATAAGAACCTTTGAACATCTGATGTTTTAGCACACTTCTTGCATGTTGTGATAAAGATGCTTTCCATAGCCCATATTTTCTTTATGCATTGACACCCTATGTTACTATACATGATGCATGAAATCCTCTTCTTCTCTACTTTTTCAAAATCATTTTTCTTAAAGATCTCTAAGGAAATATCTCTATTTCATAGCTTGGCATCAATTGTATTAAGCCAAGTCCTTCCCATGATAATATGGAAGTCCCGCTTATAGTTGTCTACAAGGATTACCATGAAATCCATTGGATAGGATCATTTATAAATGGTGGTCATAAGATCTTGTATCAATCCTAAGGGAATAATGATGGATTGATTTGTGAACTCTAACCTTATATTACATTTCTTTAGTGGAGCTAGGTTCTAAGTTTTCTACATCTCTTGGGAGATTAAGTTTATCCCATAGATTGAGTCTAGTAGAGCTTTACATGAATCATTTCCTAAAATATGTAAGTAGATTAGGAAACTTCCAGGATTAGATCTTTTCCTTGGAAGATGCCATACCTTAATCTAGTGGGTAACTACATCTATTAACATGACAATATGAACATTTTGGAATCTTTAGCTTGAAGGTGGTATATCAGTAATTTCTAAAGCAGTTTATGTAGGATGAGTAGCCTCAAATACCTATGAGGGTTTAGGTGGACTATTGGATTTGAAAAAATTTTGTTTCTTAGGCTTATGTTTAAAACCACTTAAATCGTAATCTAGTTATAAGTTCATAGCCCTTGTGACATTATGTTGTTAAGGCAGTGGTGGGATTTCTCTTTGCATAGGTGATGCAAGTGGCAAGGGTGTGAAAGTGAAAGGTGCAAGATAAGATTTTGAATAATGAGAAGAATAAGTGAAAGGAGATTTAGCTCACAGAGTAGGCATTCTATGATATTTAGGGGGATATTAGTAGTGGAAGAAAGAAGTGTGGCTTGAAGAGCCATAAGAAGATAGAGGTTGTTGGATAATATAATCATATAGATCTTGTCAACAATAAGGGTATTACTACCTTGGTGTTGGAATCCCCCACAACTATGGGTTCTCTTAGGTGGTTTCCTTTTTCCAAACTTTGGATTTAAAGCATACACCCTAGATTCTTGTAAGTGTACTAATACAGGACAACATGCTTTAGGATGTTCATATTAGCATATGTCATATCCTTCATCTGTTTTACAATCTACAACCTCATTAACCACTTTAACCTTACATTTCTAATGATAATAGTCTCTGATTGTATCTTTTTTCCTCCTTATATTACTATCTTGGTTCCTTATCTTCATTTCCTCCTCCATAATCTTTAGAGTAGTTTGGAACTTCTCATCTAAGGAGTCTCACATTTTATCCACTTTGGCTAATATTTCCATAATAGATTTTTGGATCGGCAGAGTTTTTCTTTGTACCACTTCATCCAATGATGCTTCCTCTTCAAGATCATAGAAATGCACCTCTCTTTTGTGAATGGAGAGGCCTTTGTTATACTCTGTTGCATTCTCTCTCTTTTTAAGTTCTATCTCTTATTTGATCACTTGATTAAGAAACTTTTGAATCCGATGGTCCTTCATTTCTAATAATCTCCCTTAGGCATAAATCCCAAGGGTTTCTCTTATTTTATTTCAAAGTTCATCTATCATGTGGTGAAGTTGTTTCCTTTTATAAAAATCATGGCCTGAGCATTGATGCAAAAGAAAATAAGACTTGCCCAAGGTTGCATCAAGGGATTCATGATTGCCTTATTTTCAACATTGAATTTATTTTCTTAAGTTAGACATCATGGAGTATGTCTGATACTTATCGTTAAATAGCTCTAGCATTATACTCCACCTACAAATAGATTCTAGGTCCAAGGATTAGTATCAACTTTCCACTTCTTTAATGAGTATTATAGGAACAATTTAAGTTTCTGCCACTTATTTTCAATGTTCTGTAAGCCATAGGCATTATGAAAGGCTTACAATGATGTTGTGGTTCAACATTATACCCTCCTTTAAATTTAGGGATGTTATTCATATCAAAATGTTTAATTTGTATATCCCTTTGATGCTTGGTAGGAATATAAACTACTTTTAAAATATTGATCATACTTCTTATAGCTAGTAGTCATTCATCATAGTCACTATATTCATGACTGCCCCTATCATGGCTATGTCTTCTATGATGTGACATGTTATGCCTTCTTTCTTGATGATGCTTTCCCTTCCTTTTGTTGTTGACTATGCTTACTTCTCCCATTCCTACAATGGAACTTGTGGTCATCTCCATCTCGATCTTGATCATTTATCCTTCGGTTTCGGTCACGGTCCCTCCTATTAGAGTTTGACAATGAGAAGTATGATGAAGGTGAAGGACTAGGAGAGTTTTGTCAACGTGTCCTTCTCTTTTGGTTCCGTGGTTGTTCTTTTGATGGATGGTTTGAATATCTTGGTCTCAAGATTCTTCTAGTTTTGGAATCTATTTTCTCGTTACCTTGGTTACCCACCAAGTTTGATTGTAACCATTGGTGATTTGTATCTTTCTCATCAAAAGGAGAAGGACCTTGTTGTTGAGATTACCTTGGTAGAAATTATGGGGCCTCCTTCTATGATTGTAAAAATAGTGAGATCAAGTATAATTAAATGGACTTTATTTACCTAATTGGCTAATATAATTAAATGGTAAAAGGTTTGCTTTGCTAATTTTTGTCTTCCTAATCAGCACTTATGTTAATTTGTTGGTATGGTTAAGTGTGACTAAGGTGTAGGATATGCATTTTTATAATTTTTGTTATTTTCCTAAATGATTAAATAAATGAAGGTTAATATTTAAATTAACTAAACTAGCCTAAATGTCAAGCATCTGTTCCCACTTTTTGTACACATCCTGAATGTATATTAACACAACTGGGTTATCAAGTATCCACTATTGGGATTACCAAGCATTAATATATTATGCTTGAAGTGGTTGTACTTACATTAATTATGTATTATAATATTAAATATTTAATAATGAGAAAGTAAATTGCATTCAAAGTAAATTGCTAGAAAGTAAAGTTAAACTAATCCAAGTGCTACAATGAATGAAAGAAATCTTGATTTTATTACTGTTTATGCAATTGTATCTAGGTACATGTTGCACTCAAATAAAATGTCGTATAATCACTTCAATCTATGCTATGGGTACTTAGAGGGAAAAGTTTGCTAACTTCTATGGAGAGAAATTGTAAGAGTTCGGCTAAGGGAATGATCAAATGGTATCATAAATATGATGAGTGTGTGCATTTATATAGGCAGTGACTACATTAGTGTTAATGCACATATGCCAACGTATCTTGAGATGCGGTGACAAGGATATGTTAAAGGGGTTGCATCGATAGCTATGCATTGGCGTAGTTGTCTTATTTACATTTCATCATCTCTAATACAATCAATTACAAATTCAATCATATTAAAATATCTACCAATGAACTTTGGGAAAAGTATTTAAAATTTCATGCTATAATTCAATTCTAGCTACATAATTATTAGGAGCATAAATGCTAAATAACTTGAAAGGGTTGCTAGGTTCATTAAAAAATGGCCCCAATAGCTATGTTAGCATTTTCACATCCTTGTTAAATCATCTTACTAATCCAAGATAATGAATGATAATAGAAGTACCAACTTTCCAAAAAAACATTTGTTGTAGAAATGTAGTTGCTATTCAATAATATATCATTAGTAATATGAGTAATGGTAGCATTGGAAATTTTGATATCTTATAATAAAATAAAATCATTATTAAATGGTTGTCATAAAAAATTTCTAACATAAACACATTGAATTATGTCAATTAGACTTCAAACATTTTAAGAAAAATAATCATGGTTATAGTGGATGAGAATGCCCCCATCCTATTTGATGTGTGGAGACCTATATTGTCTTTAATATCGTATTTGAAGATAACGAGGATGATTGGCCAACTTTTCTCTAATCCCAAACTTGTCATTGACTGCCTCAATACTAACTAGTTGTTGCCTATCTATGTGAATATTTCACACCTAAGATAACTATTTCATGGGCTTTGTTTCTTGATCATACCACATTAGTGACTTTTTTTTCTGTAATGGACTTAAAGTCTTGCTTACTCTACATAAAACTTTTTCAATTTTTATAATCTTATTTTTATGTTAATATAATATGAGTTTGGGTTGAAAAAAATACTAACTAACAATTGTTAGGAAAATCTATTTATGTACTTAAGACTTGACTTCAATAAATATGATGTTAAGAATTTGATAGATTCACTTGTTTGGAAGTGTTGAGTGCGAAAAGAAAAAATATATAATCCAATGAGTTTGAAATTTGATCCCCTCACAAGTTTTAATGAAATATTGTTCCACCAACTTCCTTTACCTATTCTTGAATAAGAGCACTCTATTTAGAAAGAAGAGTAGTGTTCTCCAACTTGCAACTCCATACCATTTGTAACAACAGAAGCTGAAAAAGTTGCCTGGTATCCTTAGCAAAAAGATGGATCCAAGCTCCTTGATTGCTTCCATCTTCTAGACAAGATAGAGTTGCAAATCATTCAATCAATAGATTTTTGTATAGCCTTAGGTGGGGATGTAATCCTAACAAAATAGCAGGTCATGGCAACATAGAAAGACTTAGCCAATAGTGCTTTGGCCTTGCTAGAAAGAGAAATATTTGACCAAATGGAATTTTCTATGAATCTTCTTGGTCAAACAGTATCAGGTTTTGAAGCTGTTGTAGTTGTGGTGGTTTTGCATAGGGATTCTAGTGTAAAAATTAGTCTCATTTCCTAATATAACATACAGTTAGGAAGAAAGTGTGAAGATAATGCAAACATTAAATATATGGCATATGACAAAGTAAGAGGGTGATGATATTAACATGTACCTATTCAAGGTACATATGAGAGAAATCCTATAAATAATAATGATGTATATGAGAGATGATAAGGAAGAATCTCTAAAATCAAGGGATTTGTCAAAAGCTAATTTGGGAATACTGTTACATCACTTCATGTGCACCTAGGCAATGACCAAATCAAAGCAAGGCTACTATGGGTCGCCGCACACCCCCACTTCTGGGAGGAGGGCCCTTCCCAGGGAGGTTTGTCATCGCCATCGATCATGGACTGGATAAACACCAGTCGAGGTTCGGTGCAACCTAGTTCCCCTCCCGAGGGGACGAGGCCAATACGCAAACAGGGGATGGTGGTATCCCTACCAGCAGCCAAGGTTGGATGACCAGACAACAACACCCACCATCACAAGGCTACGTAGCTATTCGTTGATTTGGGAGTGCAGCCCACACTCCAGGAAGTTTACCACCGACACATGTCTCCATGAAGGTCCTCTCATGGAACTGCAGGGGCCAGGGTACCCCATACAAACGGCATACCCTGCAATGTATGGTGCAAGACGAGAGGTGCGATATTGTGTGTTTACAAGAAACGAAACTTCAACAGATGGAAGCCCATGTGCTACAATGGTTGGGGTGGCACAGCCATCTAGCGACCAGCAGGGGGCACGCGAGAGGCCTTGCGATCCTCACCAAGATGGACTCGTATGCCCTGGACACTTCTGATCGGTGCATCACGGTGCACCTGCCGGGGCCGAATGTGTGGGTAACCAATGTTTACAGCCCTCAGGGATGGCAAGGCCACCTTCAGGAGCTTTCACGGGTCATGGGGCTTATCCCCAACAATGCCAGATAGTTATTGATTGGAGACTTCAACCAAAGGCTCTACAACTGGGAGAAGACAGGAGACAGCATGGCGGAGCCCCCAGGGGTGCTCAAATTTCTCACGCTATTACAGCATAAGGATCTCTCCGACATCGAAATCGCAGGGTGCAAGTACACCTAGAGCAATCACAGACAAGGTACAACGCGAGTTCAATCCCAGATTGATCGGGTGTGGGTCAATAAAGCGCTACTAACCAATTGGGAAATCCATGCCTACGGTGGTGCTTGAATGGCCTCTGATCACCAGCCCATCCTCTGCCAGCTGGAGCCCAACGTGCATCAGAGCCCCTGCCCATTCTGGTTTGAATGTACCTGGCTATGCAAGTCGTGGCTGGGTGAGCTAGTTCAGAACATTTGGCAGGGATATCCGACCTCGGTGGACCCACGCAATTTTTTAAAAAATTGGTTAAAGACCCTCAAAAGTCAAATTAAAAATATCGGAACGGCAGAAAAATATAGTTTCAAAGGATACCGAACTCAAATCCAGGCCAAGCTACAAGTAATTCAGAAGCAACAGGAGCAAGGGGCCGACCACACCTACAAGGAGCTTGCCCTCCAAGCCGAGCTACAACTGCTGCACCAAGAAGAGGAAGAATATTGGTGCCAACGGGCCCACATGCAGTGGTTGAGGGCAGGGGATCAGCACACGAAATTCTTTTTTACAGTGGCGAAGGCACACCGTGGAACTCTCCAATGATTACTGCAGTGTTTTATGCAAGGAGAACCAACGCACCCACACTCTGGCACGAACAGACTGCTACAATACTGGCAGCAAGTCTGGAATTGGCAGCCAACGGACCCGATTTCAGTGCTAGTGCATAAAATTTTAAATCTGGCTGATAATTCACAGCTTCTACAACCTTTCTCGCTCTAGGAGCTCCAAAGCGCACTGCAGGATATGCCGGCAGATAAGGCCCTGGGGCCAAACAGGTGGCCCATTGAATTCTTCCGTGACTTCAAAGACATCTTGGGGGCGAACCTGCTTAATGCTTTTAACTACATGCTAGCGTGGCGTCAAGTTCATAAAGAAATCAATTGCTCACATGGTCCTACTGCCAAAGATGGAGAAGCCCACATCCCCAGGACATTTTTGCCCCATCAAAGTCTGCAACTCGCTGCTGCGTTTATTTTCTCGCATGCTTGTTGCCAAGCTGCGGCCCCTCATGCCATGCCTGGTGAGGAAAAACTAGGCTACTTTTATGAAGGATCATCATCTTCAAGACCAAGTCCTGCTGCTACAGGAAATTCGGCACTCTCTTCGGGTCGCTAAATTACCGGGCCTCTGCATCAAACTTGACATAACCAAGGCTTACAATTCCGTGAGTTGGGCAACACTGAGGACTGTGCTGCACGCGAAAGGCTTCGACAAGGCTTTCGTGGAGCTCTGCCTGCAGATTCAATGGGGAGGGCGGTACTTGCTGGACATTGATGGACACGTGTGGGGCTTTCACGGGACCGGACGCGGGCTTCGTCAAGGCGACCCCCTCTCTCCACTCCTTTTCCTGATGATGATGGACCTCTTGCAAACATATTGTGCTGAAGAAGGGGTCCAGGGGCTAAATATGCATGGCATCCCATGCCTCACCGCCCATTACGCGGATGACACCATGATCTTCACCAGGGCCACCATGCCGCAGGTTGGGGTGTTAACAAGGGCGCTGAATCGACTTCAGCGGGAAGTGGGCCTGGCACCCAACCCAGGGAAATATGCGTTATATTTCACACACACCCACCCTTTGGTATGCAACAAGGTCATTCAAATCCTGGGGATCTTACTGGGAGAGGCGGACGACAAATATCTAAGCATCCCCATCCACAACTAGCACCGATTGCAAACGTGGTAGGCCCTTATTATGAGAATTCAAAAACGCACGATGCACTGGACGAATAGCTTCCTGTCTGGTAAAGGGAAAATCATGCTAGCATCTACGGTGTTGGGGGCCATGGTAAGGTTTGCAACCTCGATGGCCTCTTTGCCCTCTGGAGTCGCCACAAAAATTGATGCAATTATCCACGATTTTGTGTGGTTGGGCAGCAAGGGGGGGAAAAAGATGCACTTGGTGGCTTGGGCCAAAACCGTGCAGCCTCGCATTGCGTGGGGGGGGGGGGGGAGGGGGGGTTGGAATCCTCCCTTTCACGGTTGAAGTAGCCTTAGGAAGACAAAGACTTCTTCGGCGACTTTCTGCAACGAATGAAGACCCCTCCCTCTGGGCGCAAATCCTACGGCAGAAATATAGCCCCTAGGCGATGTCGAGCTCCGATTCTCATGTTTGGAGGCAGTTATGCACACATGTAAGGTTGCTGGGCCACGATGATGAGATCTCCCTGCATCCTTGACAACTCCTCCAGAAACAGTTCATGATCAATCCACATTGGATGCGGCTCTGAAAGGGCATTCTCCCGGAGAAAATCAAAATGTTTGTGTGGCTGATCCTTCACCATGCCCTCCCCATGTGGGCCTTACTGCAGACATGTGGCCTGGCAATCAGTAACCATTGCCCACTATGTAATCAACACACAGAAACGTTACAGCACTTCATGCATGAGTGTCACGTGACCAGGCAATTCTAGCGTACAGCAGGTCTTCATTCCCCAGATTTCTCTAGCAATTCGTCGATGCTGGTGACACTCTGGATCCTATGGAGGGCCAGGAATGACTACATCTTTAAAGGGGCAGCCCTCCCGCCTTCGGCAGTGCTATCTGGTAGGATCCGAAAACTCTGGCAAGATATTACCATTGCAATGGATCTGCATGTCCACCTCGAGCCACCTGTGACTGCCCTCCAACGTCGCCTGGATCTTTGGCGCTGGGTCTCGCGCATGAGGTGGATGCAAATTCTGCCCAAAATGGTGGCTGACTCGGAGATGGACACCCATTCCTTCTACACAAATTGGGGCGAGGAGGCTACTGTGTTTAGGGGGCATCAGATCCTTATCACAGTTGATTCAGTCGCAGCCGTGATCGGAGCGCCCATCAGAGGTGCACACATCCCCCCAATCGCTGGTTCCCATGCGGCGGCTATTGATTTCTTCTCGGGCCCCATCCCCAAGACGGCTAGTGGACACATCAAGGGGACGGCCCTCTCACCCGACTGGAAGGCGGCGGCGGAGTTGGTCGAGCGTTGTTTCATCCATTCTAGTTTGCACCATAAACTGAACGGGGTGCACTTCAGGTTCCTTCAGTGCATGTGTGACGAAACTCCCATCAACCTCCCATTGTTCCTTTGGGAGTCCCTGTGGAGGCGTCGTCCTGGCAAACATCCGGGGGTGATTCGGGCCCTATGGTTGGCCAGTATTCCCAACCTGCCGCTTCAACCAACGAATCATCTAGAGCCGAGGCAGCAGCACAAGCAAAAGAGGCGGGTGTCTAGTGCGGGGGTCACTATGGCCGAAAATAGAGCCGTGGTCACCCCCCTTGACGCTATCCAAGAACGGGACCCGCCGAGACCAACCTTGGAGGAGGAGATGCCAATGATAAAATATGATACCTCTGGCAACACAGGGGGGCAACACCCGACATCCCCTACTCAGTTGTCAATCCAGACGCTGCTTTGGATTGAAGACGGCCTCAAGGACCATATGATAGGCATTGGCTAGATAATTGAGGAAAACCAACGCTACATAGCGGCCGGGCCAGGGCAGCCAGGCCCTTGCACGCACCTCGTCAAAGAGAACCAACAGTCCAGACACAATTCTCCCGGAAGGTAGTCGACGGGGAGGGGGTGGCGCCTCAGGGGAGGGGGGTGCGTAATTGGTAATTCGTAATTCGGGAATGTGCACGAGCTAACGACCAGGGCGGGAAAGGCCGTCTACCTGTGGGGATGCCTGTGGCGGGGCGGGCCTTGGGGATTTCTGGGTGATTATTCTTGGCCGGTGTGGGGCCAGCGGCCCTGGCCTGTGCTGTACAGCGGTATAGCTCCGTTTTTTTGGAATATAAATTCACTCGATCTTTTCCGGAAAAAAAAAGAGAAAAAATATGCCATCATCCCTATTTTATTTCCAAAAGGCTGACGCGGAAAATTCAAAATCCACGGCAACAATGGTGCTGCACAACTGCATATTCAACCGACACTTTTCTTGACAAATATAACAACCAAGACTTCGGCAGAGGATCTCGTAGCTTACGGGGTATGCTTGTTTGCTTCGTAATTATAGTTAGCGAGTAGCAGCAATGAAAAAATATGGCTACACTGGCAAAGAGAACCAACAGAGTGGCAGCGTCAACCATATTAACTATAGTGCCGTTAATTTAAACAAAAAGGTTCGCATGCCATATCGTGAAGAAAGCAGGAACATAGGAGACTAAGATATTCTTAGGCAAGTATTTTTACCATTTGATTTATTTAATATTTGTTTAAAAAACTTCCCATTGAGGGGGGGAAGAAATTCAAATCAATGGCACGATTATTATATTATCACCCCATATATATATATATAATAAACCATGGGAGTGGCCATCCTATATTTGTATTTAGGTGATATGGAATTGAAGAAGGCACCTAAGTTGTAGTTCTTTTACCCTTCAAAATTAGGAGGCATGTATTTTTGATATTTATCCCAAAAAGAAGAACAAGAGGGAAGAAAAAAGGCCCAGGCGATAACCAAAGCAAGTTGAAGATATGACCTCAAGACTACAACAAGTGTGACCTAACATATGGCAAGGCACACTATACTTGAATGCAATTTCAATTTAGATGGCAAGATCAATTCTCAAGAAGATGCATCATCGAGAAGAATGACCTTAAAGATTATGCAATAGAGCTCATGCACAATAAGGTCATACTCTTGCTAACAAACATAAATGAGGAGTAACCAAAAGACAAATCAAGTCTTCAACACCATGCAACAAGATCAAGGAGAGACCTAGCATGGTGATGCCATCAACAAACAAGGAGATCTCCACCAATGCTTCATTTAAAAGATAACATAGAAGCTAAGTAGCTTCACAACCAAGTTGGTAAATATAGTTGCATAATCCTTATGTAAATGCATGACATGAAATAGAATAGTGTATGCATCATGGAGGTTTATTAAATGACAAGTATTATGTTGTCATTAAGGGGGTGATTGTGAGGATAATGCCAACATTAAATATATGGCATATGACAAAGTAAGAGGATGATAATATTAACATGTAGCTATTCAAGGTACATATGAGAGAAATCCTATAAATAATATGATGTATATGAGAGATGATGAGGAAGAATCTCTAAATTCAAGGGATTAGTCAAAAGCTAATTTGGAAATATTGTTACATGACTTCTTGTGTAAATATGAACTAATGTGAATGGAAATGCAGTGCCTCATTGCTTATCTTGGTTTGGTTTGGGGTGTGGACCAACTCCTCATTTCTATGCATTCTATATGTTCTGTCATAGAGTTTGATGTTTGGTTATTTTGATTCTTTCTCATTTCTCAATTTTTCTTTGTCTCAATGCTCTCAATCCTTTCAAAAAGGGTGAGAATAGTGTAGGAAAATCTACTTGGAGAAAAGCTCCAAAGCTTAATAGTGAGGATCATAGTATCTTCCTATAGTAGGCAATGCATGAGTTAATAAACATAACTCCTAAGCCCATGATACACTCTTGGATCAAAGAGGTCTTTATTATATCAACAATGATGAAGAATAAATAAGTGGCATCCCCTTGTGGAATGGCAAGAAGTTACAAGCTTCTCATTATTTGAGGGAGCAAAAAATGAGCTGAGCTTTAAAATTAGAAGTGAAGCCTTTGGCACTTGGTAGTAAGGATACAAGATAAGGCTTCTCAATTCAGTAAGTCATATGCCTTGCAACATTTAAACTTAACAAAAAAATATTAAAATTGAAATTCTATTGTCTATAGATCCTTTAAATCTATAATGTTATAATTCAAAAGGAAGAGGATCCAGTATGAAGAAAACCTACCCAATTAAGAGCCACATTCATTGGAATTAAAGAGATTTAATTTAATAAACATCACAAGGAATTAAAATTGCTTACATAAATAAATTACCTCATAATTCAACTTTCTTTACAAATATGTTGAGGCTTTATAACTATCCAACAAAACCTTTGTGATTTCCTAGATATAATAAAACTTTCCATTTTCTAGTTTCCATAATTCATAAACACGTAATCTTGGATATATCTTTCAACAAGAAAACCTACATGGTTAGGAGCCATAATCATAAGAAGCAAGGGGTGACAACAATGATAATATTAATTAACCATATAGATAGGATATTGTAAATGTGAGTAAGCTTATAATATAGAGGTAGCAATACAAGCTCCTATCTTTCTTTAGAATGAAGACAATTCTATGGATATTAATATGAATGCAAGCTCCCATCTTTCTTTGAAATGCAAAGACATTTCTATAGTTATTTGATACTAGGAGTGTTTTTTTTTTTTTTTTTCCATAAATTTAAAGTTTCCATCATACATCAATATTTGTATCCATAAAACTAGAGCTTGTATATGTTAGGAATTCAACCCTTTACCAACCAGCCAACAAGCCACAAGCCTAGCAGCGCTGCCTTGGTATATCCTTTTAGTGTGAAATCTCATTTTCTTCTCTTGCAATTTTGTTTAATCCTTTATGCCGTTGTTCGTTCTCTTGCTGTTTTCTTTGTGCTTTTGAGCTTTACTTATACTTTTGAGGAATTGCATTAATAGGTTTGGTAGGTACCTTCCAGCCGTTACACCGATAAGTAGGCACTTACTACATTCGTTAATAGGGAATGTGTGAAATTGATTAAGCTGGGTAACCGTTGTCCGTTTGACGTACAATATTAAGTATCAAACACAGAAGAATCAAAGGTGACAATGCTTACGCTGCAAGCCGTTTGACGTACAATATTAAGTATCAAACACAGAAGAATCAAAGGTGACAATGCTTACGCTGCAAGCTCCATCGAGACGGTACGTGAGAGAGTAACCGCGTTTAAGCCCTGCATCGTTGTTTTTCTTAAGGGCAACGCAAGCCAGCCCAAACAACTGAAATTCAAGATAGGATAAGCGCCCGCTCTGGCTAATCCTGAACCAACCTATATGAATGATGAAATTAGCCATGTGTATGAATGGTACTATTGAATATTGGAATGCAATGACGCAGTCCAGGTAGCTCAACGGCCTTTGCGTTTCTGTTCTACGGCTGCCCAGGCATAGCTTGTAAGACTAAATGACCCACTTTTTATAGATTGGTTAATTGCATATTCGTGTTATTTCATAATAGTCATCGTTACGGTTAATTAAAGTTTTGTTATTTCTTAACAGTCATCCGCACCGTTACAGCAGTTTAAACACCAGTCGGAGCATTAATGCTTCTTCGGTGGAGGGAAGCACCACTCCATTCAAGATTATTGGATTCCTTGCCTAGCCTATAAAATGTGATTTGCCTATGCCATCAAGGCAATCATGCAAATAAGATCCAATTTAGTTATAGCAATAGAAATAGGCAAGACAATCTTCAATAAAGGTCACTCTCTACATAGTTCAACCTGTGAGGGCTATTTAACTGTATTTTGTGTTTACAAAGTGCTGCGCTATTTTCTTTTACCATCCATAAAAATCATAATTGTAAATTTTTATCAATAGATGAAAATATTTTATTTTTATGAAATTTTTTGTCCATTCGTAACATTATATTTTGTTTTATTTATTGTTAATGGGCTGAATCTTTGAATATCTGAGCAATATAGAAATCTCTATTACTTTGGCTTACCTCTGATTAGAAAGATCATGGAATAAATTTTTTAACATAGCTTGCTTAGTAAAGCCGCATCGGCACTTCTCTAGATATATATATCCGATGTAAAGGAATGTTAAATGAACGGCAACGAACACTCGCACAAGCACAAGCACAGCAGCAGAGCACAGAGCAACGCAGCCGTCGAAGAACAAAAAACAAAAGTAAGATGATGACGAAGAGGATAAGCAGCAAGAGCATGGGAATGAGGCCCAGAATGCTTTCTGCAGGGATGGTGATTGCGTTCTTTAGCTGGGACTGGTGCATGGGATTGGCGCATTTCCATGCACAACCAGCGGCGGCAGCGACGTTCATCATCTCTAATACAATTATTGTGTTGGCGCATTGTCTTATTTACATTTCATCTTCTTTAATACAATCAATTGGAAATTCTATCATATTAAAGTCTCTATCGAAAAATATTTAAAATTTCATGCTATAATTCAATTATAGCTACACAATTATTAGGAGCATAAATGCTACATACCTTGAAAAGAGTGCTAGGATCGCTAAAAATGGCCTTAATAGCTATGTTAGCATTATCACATCCTCATTGAACCATCTTACTAATCCAATGATAATGAATGATAATAGAATCACCAACTTTCTAAAAAACATGTTTTTTAGAAATACAGCTACTATTCAATAATATATCATTAGTAATATGAGTAACGGTAACATTGGAAATTCTGTTATCTTACAATAAAATTCAATCATTATTAAATGGTTTTCAGAAAAAATTTCTAACATAAACATGTTGAAGTATGTCAATCAAACTTTAGACATTTTAAGAAAAATAATCATGGTTAAGTGGGGGAGAATGCCCCCATCCTATTTGATGTGTCGAGACCTATATTGTCTTTAATAATCATAATCTTAGACTTACCATCTCCTATCTCAACATTAACTACTTGTTGCATGTCCATGTGAACATGTCACACCTAAGGTATTTGTTTGATGGGATTTTTGCTTGATCCTACCACATCATTGGCTTTTTCTTTTTTTGTAATGGACTTTAAGGCTTGCTTACTCTACATAAGATTTTTTCAATTTTGTAATATTATTTTTACGTTAATATAATATGAGTTTGAGTTGAAAATAAAAACACTAACAACTAACAATTTGTTATGAAAATCTATTTATGTACTCAAGACTCCACTTCAGTAAATATGATGGTAAGAATCTGATAGATTCACTTGTTTAGAAGTGTTGAGTGCAGAAAGAAAAAAATAGAACCTCGTGAGTTTGAAAATTGATCCCCTCATAGGTTTTAATGAAACATTGTTCAACCAACTTCCTCTACCTATTCTTATATCAAAGCACTTCATTCAGGAGGAAGAGTAGCATTCTCCAATCCACAATGATCTATATTCCACACCATCTCCAACAACGAAAGTTGAAAAAAATTGGGTAGCATCCTCAGCAAAAAAGATGAATCTAAGTGCCTCGATTGCTCCCATCTTCTAAATGAGACAAAGTTGCAAATCATTCAATCAATAGCTTTCTGGGTAGCCTTAGGTGGGGATGTAATCCTAACAAAATAGTGGATCATGGCAACACAGATAGACTTAGCCAATAGTGCTTTGCCCTTGCGAGAGTGAGAAATATTTAACTAAATGGAATTTTCTATGAATCTTCTTAGTCAAATGTTATTAGGTTTCACAGTTATCATAGTTGTGGTAGTTTTGCACAAGGATTCTAGCATAAACATCGGTCTCATTTCCTAATGTAACATAAAGTTGGGAAGAAATGGTGGCAACAATGTAGGCTAAGCTACTTGGAGAAAAGCTCCAAAGGTGATCACAATGTAACAATAGCAAAGGTCATGTTATCTTCCTATAGTGGGCAATGCATAAGTTAACAAACATAACTCCTAAGTCAGTGATACACTCCTAGATCAAAGAGGTCTTTATCATATCAACAATGATGAAGAATAAATAAGTGAAATCCCTTTGTGGAATGGGAAGAACTTACAAGCTTCTTATTATTTGAGGGAGCAAACAATGAGCTGAGCTTTAAAATTAGAAGTAAAGCCCTTGACACTTGGCAATAAGGATCCAAGACAAAGCTTCTTAATTTAGTAAGTCATATGCCTTAGCAACATTTAAACTTAACTAAAAAATATCAAAATTAAACAAATAAAAATTGAAATTTTATTATGTCTATAGACCCTTTGAATCTATTATGTTATAATTGAAAAGAAAGATGATCTACCACCAAGAAAACCTACCTAGTTAAGAGCCACATTCATTCGATATAAAAAGATTTAACTTAATACACATAATAAGGAACTAGAATTGCTCACATAAACGAACTAGCTTATAATTCAACTTTCTTCATACATATGTTAAGGCTTTGTAACTTTCCAACAAATCTTTTGTGATTCTTGGATATAATAAAAATTTCTAGTTTCTAGTTTCCATAATTCAAAAAAATGTGATCTTGGATATATGTTTCAACAACAAAACCTACATGTTTAGGAACCACAATCATAAGAAGTAAAGGTGACAACAACAATAATCTTAATCAACCATCTGTATAGAATATTGCAAATGCTAAAATATTGCAAGCCTATAAAGTAGAGGTAACAATGCCTAAGCTACTATATTTCTTTAGAACGAAGACAATTCTATGGTTATTTGATAACAATGCCATCACTATTTGATGTATAGTGAATATGCGAAATTACTTAAGCTGAGTAAGCGTTGTCCGTTAGTATCAAACACAGCAGAACCAAAGGTAACAATGCTTACCATGCAAGCTACATCGAGACGGTACGTCAGAGAGAGAGAGAAACCGCGTTTGGACCCTGCATCATTGTTTTTCTTTAGTGCAACGCAAGCCGGCCCAAACAACTCAAATTCAAGATAGGATAAGCGCCCGTGTGTTTTGCCGTTTTTGTTAACGCTCTGGCTAACCCTGAACCAACCTATATGAATTATGAAATTAGCCATGGCGTATGAATGCATCCACTGCATGGACACAGTACTACTGAATATTGGCATTCAATGACACAGTCCGCGCAGCTCCGTTGATCGACAATGGCCTTGGCGTTTCTGTTATACCGCTGCGCAGGCATAGCTTGCTTGGTAAAGCCGCATCGGCACGTCTCTCTCTATAAAGGAATGTTAAATGAACAGCAACGAACACTGAACACAAGCACAAGCATAACAGCAGAGCACAGAGCAACGCAACAGGAAAAGAACCAAAAACAAGAGTAAGATGACGACGAAGACGATAAGCAGCAAGAGCATGGGAATGAGGCGCAGCGTGGTTTCTGCAGGGATGGTGATTGCGTTCGTGTGCTGGGACTGGTGCACGGGATTGGCGCATTTCCATGCGCAAGCGGCGGCGGCAGCGACGTTCAACGTGAGGAGCTACGGAGCCAAAGGTGACGGCACCAGCGACGACACGCGAGCCTTCACGGCAGCGTGGGCGGCTGCTTGCCAGTGCTCGCCGTTGGTGTCAGACCCTACGGAGATGCTCATTCCAAAGGGAAGGTACCTGGTGGGCCCCGTCACGTTTTCGGGTCCCTGCCGGAGCCACGTACGGGTGCACCTGCTGGGTACCATAGTGGCCCCCACCGACGCAACGCTCTTCAATTGCGGGGACCACTGGCTGCAGTTTGCCAGCGTGGACGGCCTCACGGTGGAGGGCCCCGGTGCCGTGGACGGACGTGGCCGTTCGTGGTGGTCCCAGCGGCCGAAGGCATGCGCTCAAGGCCCAACCTCGTTGCGCTTCACGGCCACCAACAACACCCTGCTCCGTCGCGTGACGTCCATAAACAGCAAGCAGTTCCACGTCGATTTCAACGCCTGCCACGGAGTGCGGGCCCACTACATTACCATAAGGGCTCCCGCCGACAGCCCAAACACCGACGGCATCCACGTCGGTGAATCCTCCGACGTCCGCATTTTCGACGTCAACGTGGCAACCGGAGACGACTGCGTGTCGTTGGGTCCCGGCACACGCGATGTGAAGGTGAGGCGCGTGCGCTGCGGTCCCGGGCACGGCATCAGCATCGGCAGTCTGGGCATGTTCTCGTCCTTCGATGTGGTCACCAATGTGACCGTGAGCGACGCCACTCTGCGCGGCACCACCAACGGCGTCCGCATCAAGACGTGGCAGGGTGGACGCGGCATGGCCCGCGACATCGTGTTCCAGAACCTTCGCATGGAAACGGTGAGCAACCCCATCGTTATTGACCAGCACTACTGTCCCACCGGAAATGACTGCACCGCCGGCAACTACGCCGGCGTCCGCGTCACCAATGTGGTCTACAAAAACATCACGGGTGTCTCAGCAACCTCTGCGGCGGTGGCGTTTTCGTGCAGCAGCTCGTCTCCCTGCACCGGCATCCGTCTTGAAGATGTGGACCTGTCGTCTGCCACCCCCAACGTTACCGCTTCGTCTCTCTGCAACTTTGTCACGGGCTCTGCTGTCGGCGTCGTCAATCCCAGACCGTGTTTCTGATTCTCACTGATTCTTTCCGTGAATTGCTTGTATTATTAAGCTTATTCCTTCGTTGCCATATTCATTGCTCACCTGGAAACGATTACTTTTTTATACGTTCTGACTTAAAAGTTAAAAAATAACCTTGGGTGCTTTTTGGTCTGTGAGCCTTGGTCCTACCTAAGTGGTCCGTACCTAAGCCTTTCATGGTTATTTTGCCATTGCCCATTACTAAGTAACTGTGATCATTCTGTATCCACATACCGATGGGGGCTTTTGTTCAACTGTTCAACATTTCAAATTTAAATTTAATATGGCCAGTAGCAGGCGCTTCCTTACTGGGGAGTAGATGCAAATATCATATTAAACAAGCATTTAATCTTTGGCAATTTCAAATTTAGTATAGAAAACTCCATTATGTTTCAGAAATGTGTCTAGAACCATCAAAATTTCAAAATTTTGAAAGCCTGGAGAGAAATTAGTAGTTTACGGTGTATGTATTAATGCATCGGGGTTTTGAAAACAAATTTATATCACTGTGACAGTGAAAACACATCATACACAAAAATACAAAATTGCAAGAAACTACGTGAAAGAGGTTACCTTCATTCTATATTAAACTTTGTAATCAAAATTTGTAATTACATTTTTTCAAAATCGCTTATATCATTAATCTCTTTCTCTTCATCAACTCTAAAAGTAACATCATGCACAAGTTAGGATTCTTAGTTTTTTCAAAGAAATTTTAATTGTTTATTAGAAAATTCAAACTATAATCAATTCATGCAAAAGAAACAATTCCATGTCTAAACTAGCCTAATTCAGGGTTAGTATCATAATTTAGTTAAATATCTATAACATGACCTTTTTCATTGCTTGTTAGTCCTTAGTTTTTCAAGGGTCAACTTAGAGTTGGCTACATCTTCCTTTCACACATGATTTTTTATAACCACAATAAATTAATTAATTTTTTCAGTTTTGACAACCCCTATCCAAAAGGGAAAAAAAGCAAAATAAAATAAAACAAAAGAAAAAAAAAGATACCCAAAACCACAATTAATTAGCATTTAGCTTGGATATTTATTTATTGAAATTAAAGTTTTATTACATCTCAAGACGCATAAGATCTATTAGACAAATATTACATTTTCATAAAAAGTAAAGATGGACTTTACAAATTGACCAAACACCATTTGGAACAACAACAAAAAATCATGCAATTTTTTTGTTGTAACATTATAACACTATCTCAAATAGGTAGTCATAGCACAAGAAACACATGTAACATAAAATATGATGCTCAAATACATGATTAATAAATCATAATAATAACCCATTAATCACACCATTGTGTTAATTAAATAATCATGTAATCACATAAGGAGATGACTCTTCACCAAGTAGGACTAGCCATACCCTTTATATGAAGGCACATATATCATAATCACAAGTGATGAAGCATCATACATCATATGTTAAAGAGCTTAAAGTTGGTATAAGCACTTAACTAAGGATTAATGAAAATTGCATTAGTCAATTGTGATATCATATCGACTATATTGTATGTGCAATATTATAGGCTGGAATTCTATATCATAGACATGATGTTGTAACTACAATAAATAAAAGAACAAAAGAATTTATTGAATATTTAAGAAAAATAATACAATAACAATTTTTGAATATTTTGATGGTAGAAAACTTGTACTATCATGGTTAGTTTAGTTTTCATAAAAGATTCTAAGCTATTGTTCAATCTAAAGCTTTTTTATTCTCTGTTCTTTTTAATAAAATCAACATGATATATCATTGTGAAATGTGCAAATGTAGCTTTTACTATGGTATGTGTACTCTCCCATGATAGCATGGAGCCATGATTAATAATTTTAAATCCCATGACAATTACGAATCCTATACGTTTAAACCCATGGAGATTATTTTGATCAAAAGTAGAGTAAGCTCAACAAATTTTAAAAAAAGAATCTTAAAAAACCAAAAGCCCTACCAACTAGGTTGATTTTTCAAGTGGTTTAATTTAAAAAAAGGTGGGGAACGTAATGTGCCATCTCTACCCTTTATTCCAAAAGTGACATAAGGTCTAGTTTCCCATTAGATAAAATCCAACGTTGCTTAGGATTGAAGGTTATAGCATTCCATCTCTACCCTTTATTCCAAAAGTGACATAAGGTCTAGTTTCCCATTAGATAAAATCCAACGTTGCTTAGGATTGAAGGTTATAGCATTCCATTTTATTTGGTAATCCACTCAGATTGTTATATTTCTTTTTTCCGTTATATTTACAAAGAGAATCTGCAAATGAGCTGGTACGTAGAAGTGCATGAAATTTACCGTGAACGTTAATTGGTACGTAGAAGTGCATGAAATTTACTGTCAGAGACTGCTAAACTCGTAATTCTAGATCTCTGACCGATCTCAATGAGCAAATCGGTTACACCGTGAAAACTTTCTTTATGTTTTATTGCCATAATAAGGAATTTGCAGAGCATCTTTATCCTGCCCTCTATGTTTCCGACGGAACAAGCAGCATGCATCTCTCCGTCTCCATTTCATGCTTCAACGGATGAAACCGCCATTGTCTGGTGCAGCCACCCCTGCAAATTCGGAGCACAAACCTCAATGCTGCTGCTCCAGCAGTGTTCACTGACAGTTCTGCACAGAAGTTTCTGCAACAACAATAATGAAAAAATCCCTTCCTTAAAAGCAAAGTTTTGGGTGTTTCTGCAACAATAACAACAACAATCCTGTGCACTGTGGTGTTGAGTGCCCACTGAGCATGGCGGCAGTTGAAGGTGGTAACAGCATCTGCTGTGGGGTGCCCATGGAGGCGTGGCCCATGTTCGTTGTGCGGATGATGAATGTGATGGCCATGGTTGAGCGATATGGAGTGGCGCTGCGCATGCGCATTGGCAGCGATGGATGGATTCGTAATCAATGAGTAATTCCAGTGCGACGTGCAATCATTTTGAGAGCGAGAGCTCAAGAAGTGGCTCCTGGAGTTATGTTCCTCACCCAGGGCATCCACGTGGAGCCCCGCTGCCATGTTGGCACCGTATCTGCCGGTTTTGCAGCTGCGTGTTTCTTGGTTTCGTTGGGTGCCGGTCGCTGCTGTTTTCTGTGTGGGTGGTGGCCACTGCCGTTTGCTGCACTTTGCATTGATGAAAACTGCCGTTTTCTACACACAGTGGTGGTAGCAACCGTTACCGGTTAACCCACGCAGCCTGACCCCCCGATGCGTTCCCTGCCGTTTTATAACCGCTCACCATGCAGCTGCACTTGTCCAGCTGGTGGCCCTAGGCGCTGGCTTTACTCTCCCTGTTTCTGCTGTCCGCACTGCATGGGTGGTTGTCATGGACGTTATGCATGGATGGTGGGAGATCTGGCCGTTGGTGAAGAGACAGAGGTTAAGAGGCCAGACAAGCCCTTATAAATCCTTGGGGTTAGGGACAAAGTGAGGGGAGATTTCCAAGGCTAGGCTATAGTGGAGTGGATTTGCCCAAGGTATGGTGGAAATCTCATGGTTCTCTCTTACTTTAATTATCTGTTCGGTGGTGGCTTTCCAAGAGGCAGTTTAAGGTAGTGCAGTAGGAAGATTCAACAGGCAAAGGTTGCAGGCTTGTTAGAAGAGGTGTGCTTTTTGCAATCATGGTAAACAAGGCTGCACCAAAAGTTGTTCCATTTGTGCTCATTTTTGAACAAAGCCATTGTTTCATTTTGTTATTTTAAATTTGTGCAACTTATCTGTGGTCTCTGTGGAGTAGATTAAACACAGGGCCTTGTTTTCTTCAGTAATCTTGTTCAAGTTAACTATTTCATGCTTTTATTTTTAATACTCAAGTGTCCTTGCTCAGATTTTAAAGGGCATAGCTAATTCCATGCTGAATTGTTTTGGTTTTCTATTTTTGATTCCTATTAAAATCATTTAATTTACTACCATATTATTCTTAAAATTTCAAAACGAATAGTTACTTCTGTCAAAGCCGTCATGAATTTCCTTTATATTTTTCCCTTAAAGTTATTTAACCATTAAATGTCACTTCTAGTTGAGACTATTCCCAGGTTTCATACCCATATGAGAGAGGCACCCTAGGCAATAGTTTTTTTAATCAAGTTTTATGGGTGTTGATGTGTCCAAATTTACACATCCAGTTTTATGGGTGTTGATGTGTCCAAGTTCATGAATTAGAAGAATCAGAAAAATTGGTGACTTGTATAATTTGAAATAACTTGACCATAATTTCTAGAGTAAAGATATATTATAAACCATTTAACATATTCTTCTTTGAGAATGTATCTTTTGGCATATAATGAATGTTTTCAAGATACTTTAAGATAAGTTCTAACCCTAATGTAAAGGTAGAGCTTCAATCAACAATACTATTACATATAGGAAATAAAGGTGTTATAAAACTTCAAAATAAAGAAGCTAAGCACAATATCCAAAATTATTAATAGATTTATATGTTTTATTAATTGATTCTCCTATTTTAAAATTTATTATATTTTTTAATAAAATACTCAAACCAAATTAACAACTCCTCTAGGAATTAAAGATGAATCAGCGAGTAATTTCCATAACAGTGATTTACCGCCTTGTTATAAATCATTGATCCGTGCACAGAATGTCGTCGTGAATGGGCGCTCGCATGATTAAGTTTTAAAAGAGATGCTGAACCCCTCATTTGCACTTTTTGCAGGTCTACGGTTGACGTGCAACCAAGAAAATGAAGGTGAAGGTAATTGAGCCAGTTGAATATGAAAGTAAGCGAACCCGGCTGGCGGCTACAAGAAGTACACAATCACTGTATAAAGCTCCGCCTGCGGCATACTGGTTAGACCCTGGCCTGGGTGTTTGATAGAACCAAATTCATTGCACGCACGCAGCAAAGTCGCCAATGACCATGCTTACTATGCAAGCTACGCGCTACGTCAAAGACTGCAAATGGAGACAAAGAACGCCAAAGCCCTGCATTGTAATCATTGGTTTATCCAGTTATCTTGAGCGCGAAGCCAGCCAACCCCAACAACCCTAATCCAGGATAAGCTGGGGGCACCCATGCCGCCGTAGGACCTCTATCAATAGAAAATGCTTTTGAAATTTGAATCTATGCGTTGCATGAGTATGTCATTTAAGAATGTGATCCCTATCCATTCTGCCGTTGGCAGTTCTGCCTTAGTGCCCTGGAGGCATATGTTGCTTGCGTAGGCCTCGTCGGCACCTCCATAGTCTATATATTATACCAACATGTAAGGGTGGATGAAGGCAAATCTACTTTGATTTTCTCTAGATATTTCTTCTTTGCCTTGTTATATTTTTATTCATGTCAATGTTATGTTTGATTTCGTACCTATACCAAAATAAACTACCTTATTTCTTTGGGTTTATCTTGTAACCCAAGCAATATATAAGGAGATCAAAGGGAACATCCAACAGGCCACATTCTTTTGAAGCATAAACTTGAGAGTCATCTCCCCACCTTTGTAAAATCTCCTTGAGCTTTAATCCTTTGAAGCTATGCTATTGCTAATGGTCCAAGAACCAATTTTTTTCTAGGATTTTTCACCATGAAGAGTGATTGGGAGCAACAATTAGTATTGAAGCCAGGTTCCATGCACCACTATTATTTTGTCAATTAATTGCAGGGGGAAAATCATGACCAACTCTCTGTTCGAAATTGAAATTGAAAAGTTCAATGGGTCCAACTATGAATTATGGAAGATCAAGATGGAGGCTCTTCTTGTTAAAAAGGACTAGCATAGTGTAATTTTGGGAGTTAAGCCTAATAAAATGTTCGATGAAGAGTAGGAAAAGTTGAACATGAAGGCAGATAAGTACAATTGATTTATGTCTTTTAGATTCAGTATTACTTAATGTTTCTATTGTTTCTTTCGCTAAAGATTTATGGGATAAACTACAAACTTTGTATCAAACAAAGTCCTTAACCAATAAGTTGTTGAAAAAAATGATTGTATGATTGTAAAATGGTTGAAGGTACTACCATTACAAAACACCTGAATATCTTTAATACACTCGTCCATCAATTATAATCTATGGGGATAAAAATGGATGAGGAAGATTAGTGCATCACACTTCTTAGGACACTTCTAGATTCATGGAAGACATTTGTGATGGCTATAAGTAATACATCTACCAACTTTATTTTTGATAATTTTGTTGGTGAATTATTGTCTAAGGAAGCAAGAAGGAAAACTTCTACTCTTCAAAATGATGTAAAGCCAAGTTTCTTAAGAGGCTTCAATTTAAGAATAAGTCTTAAAAATTTGTAAAGAGGCCACCTAAATGTTGGAATTGTGGTAAAGTTGGTCATATAAAGAAAGATTGTAAAGCCCCTCCAAAATAAGGCAAAGAGAGTATTATATCAAAAAGTGATCAAGCGCCTTTGGTTCAAGAGGAAGATTTGTATGTTGTGTCATCTTCTAATAATGCTGATACATATTCATGGTATGTGGACTCGGGTACATGTCATCACTACACTTCACATGTTGATTGGTTTAGTGAGTATACATCATCTGATCTTGGAATGGTAAGATTGGGTAATGATAATTTATGCAAAGTTATTGGTTATGGAAAAGTAAAGATTTAGTTTAAAAATGTAGCAATTAAATTGATTCCCAATGTATGTCATGTTCCAACACTTACTAGAAATCTATTGTTTGTAAGTGAATTGGATGATGGATGACTAATTGTTATCTTTGAAAGTGGAAAATGTTCAGTACTGCATGGTTCATCTATTTCTGCTTCTGAAATTAAAACAAGCAAGTTGTATAAATTAGAACCTAAGACATTAAAGTACAAATTAAGTGCATTAATAATTATTGATTTAAATTCAAGTATTAATTTGTGGCATAAAAGAATGGGACATCTTGGTGAAAAAGGACTTAAGGAAGTTTACAAGCAAGGTAAACTTAAGCTTTCAAAAGATTCCTTGGATTTTTGTCATCATTATTAATGGGACGCGATATTGCATCTGCCGCGATATCGCAATGTGCCGCCAAATCTATAAATAAGAGGCAGCTCTCCCTTGTTTCTCAGTTTAGGCCTAGATCATAGCGAAACTTTGGCAGTTTTATCTCTCCAGAGATAGAATAATTTCCATGTGCCTGCAGTAGGAGCTCCAAAGTGAACGGATCTTTATTCGAGCAAATATTGTACCTGAACACAAGTTTGTGTACGGAAATAAAGATGAACTTCTTGGATAAAGATTGCAGTGCATGGACTAAGCTAGATAGGACTTTATTTATTGTTAATATTTAAATTCTTTATTAGTTAATTAAATCTCTCTCTCAACCCTTCTCCCATAGTTAAGTGCATTTAGTACTACCGCTTCGAGCACGTGCGTTACACTTGGTGATCCCTGTAACGAATAGCGTTTGGTAACCAAGGTTGCATTGGTTCAAGGTGTGAACGGTAAGTGGGAATGGATACTAATACTAGGTTAATTAAGGCTTAGCTTGTGAGTTAAAGTTAGTTAATTAGTCTCTTCACCCTTCACCTCATTAGCATAGGAGATAAAACAGAAAAGACATAAAAATCATATACCTCAGACTTACTTAACCATACAATCGTGACAAATACAAGTAAGTTTGGGAAGACAACAAACGATTAACCTTAAGTGTTCCATGAGGTGTGTAGGCACTTAGTTTGTGGAGTTCGATCGGATCGCGCGTGTAATGCTCATATTCGTATGGTTGGGTGTAGGGTTACCTTGCCACTCATCATTGGCACCATTACCGAGGACTAAGTTGTTTGTGCGCTAAGTAGAACATAGGAAATTATCCACATCGTTGGGAGCTTAAACGAACCTTTAGGGTTAATTAAATGAAAAATTATATAATGGTTAATCAGCACATCGAATAAGACACAATGTCTTCTTCTTCAAACAAGAGCGCTTCACCGCCTAGGGATCACACTAGAGATAGTCGGCGGCACCAAACACATAACCAAAAATCATCAGTTCCTCAACAGTATCAGGTAGTATATACTCATCACGATGAGTATCTACCCTATTTCACTTTTATCCTCCATCAGGATGAACAACTGCATTGGCGAGATTTGCAAGGTAACATAGTGTTACCCTTGGATCGTGCAGTCCCTAACATGCTCCTTCGTGCTCTTGCATAGATAGGCATGACACAGCTATACGCTGAATACATTGTAGGTGATTTCGACACAAGGGATTATCATCCCACAGAAGTGCAATGTCAATGGAACTCACGACAGGAGAGCCACCATGCATTGTTGAAGGGCAAAGGGGTCTTGCACGTCCTAAGCGAAATTGGAGATGGTGAACCAATTATAACAAGTTCTCCATCAAATGATGTTCCCCCTCCTAAAAATAGTGAGGAGGTGGGGTATCAGAACCTACACTACACAATACACAATCTTGGTTTTGATCCCCATGAACACCAAGTGTTCACTGAGGGAACACAGACACATGGCAAGGGTGAGCATTTTGATTGTCATCACGATCAAGGCAGGGATCACCAAAGAGAAGGTAAGAAACATCATCATGGCAATGGTTCCTCTTCTTCTTTACCTTCATCACATCATTCCCCCTCTCCTTCCACATCAGGACATAGTCATAAGGAGCACAATGGTGAGGATAAGGGTAAGAAAAATGAGAGACCTCGACAAGAGAGTCAAGAGAGAGGATGAGGGCACTTAAAAGAATCAAGGCATGGTAGAAGGGAAAGTAGGAAACCACGTAGGCATCATAGATGTCATGAGAGAGATGATCATGACGAACCCCTACTTGCCACCTAAAGTATGCTAGATATTATGGAGGTAGTTAGAATACCTACAAGGCATCAAAAAGATAGCTGGATCAAGAGATTAGATATGAATAATATCCCATGATTCAAAGGGGGATACAACACTAATCCGCAAAACCATTTATAGGCATTCCACGATGCCTATGCCTTGCAGAACATTGAAAATGAATGGCAGAAGTTAAAGTTGTTTTCTAAGACACTCATAAAAGAAGCAGAGAGTTGGTATCGGTCCTTAGAACCGGAAACCATTAGGAGGTGGAGTACGATGTTAGAACTCTTCAACGATAAATACCAAACGTACTCCAAAGTGTCCAACTTGCATAAGTAGATCCAAGGATGGAAGCAGGGTAATCACGAACCCTTGGATGATGCCATGGGTCGATATTATGCATTGCTACATCGTTGCCTGAGCCATGGTTACACACAACGGGATCAACTCCACCACCTCGTAGATGGGCTAAGACATGAAACTAGGAGAACCCTTGGGACATATTCCCAAGGGAGATTATTTGAACTTAGATCCCATGAAGTTCATCAATTGTTGGAGAAAGTAGCTAAAGAAGAAGGGGAGATATGGAAAAAAGAAAGTGTGGAAGAATATAACCACGATCCTTCCCTTCGAAAGAAGGGAGTGAGATTCTGTGATGCAGAGGATGAGTCACCACTCGAAGAGTTGGTGAATAGAAAAACCTTGTCACTTTAGAAATTAACAACATAAGTGGCAGCTAAGGTAGATTAGATACCAGACTCCTTAGATAGTAGACTTGAACTTGTCTTGAAAATCATAGAGGAGTCTAAGGAGGAATGAAGTAGTGACCATGACAAGAAAAGTGGTGAAATGCGCGTGACAAAGGTAAGGGAAAAATGACTATTGCCGATGAGGTTGTGGATTTGGATACAAAAAATGATGGTGGATGTGATCTGCCAATATGACCATCCTAAGGGATGTTACCCAATAATCTCACATCTATAAGAGTCTGGGGTGTATGCACTCAACCCAAGACTTAACAGACGGCAGGTACCCCGAAGGTTACCTTATCCCCAAGGTAACCCAAGGTAGTTCCACCAACCATTAACGTATTATCCAAGTGGAACTTTACCACAACCTATCAGGCAACACTAGTAGTGGCAACACCCATAGTCATGGGGGATGCCACCGCCTAGGCAGCAATACCCTTATCGACAACCAGACCCATATGGCTACTATGTGCAGCAGCTAGTTTCTCCAAGTGACTCTATGGGTCACGCAACCCCACAATGTCACTACCAAGTTCGAGAGTATTTTAGGACTCCTTCTCCTCCGGGAGACACACCATAGACATAACATCCTCCGAATCCATCCGTTGCTCTTACGCTTGTAGTTCCACTACCTCCCACTCCAACAATGCAAGGGGAGCTCCCTACTCAACCGCAACAACGTAATGCTACGAGAGCTGTAAACCTTCAACCCGCTGCTAGTTTTAACAATCAAAAGAAGAGAAGACCTTTCTTCAGAACCAGAATCCCAAAAAAGCTCTCACAACCACAAGCGTTTGAGTCTATGACCACTCCTCGAACAATTAAGGCTTTGAAGCTCCCTTATAACCAACAATAGAGCTCAATGCATACGATTATGTTAACACATACCGTTACCGACTGGATCAAGGTAGGCCACCTTCCCAGGAAACTCTCTGACCCTGGAAGTCCCTTAATCTACCTCCAAGTTGCTAGGAATGAACCTCATAAGGCTCTTCTTGACTCAAGTTCTAGAGTCAACTTAATCTCATGAGAAATGTATCAAGCCTAGAACCTGCCTCCACTTAAGAAGAGCAATATTCAACTAGAGCTGGCTAACTAGTCCATCACCATTCCCTTGGGATTGGTGGAGGACATCATTACCACTCTGTGTCGTTGGTCATACCCAACTGATTTCCTGGTGATAGAAGTCAACAGCAACAAAGGGAACTTCCCAATTATAATGGGAAGGGCATGGCTAAGTACAATAGATGCATGCCTAGGAATCCGTGATTTTCCTTGGAAATATCTAAGGTGAACATTTATGGAAAGATTGAGAAGAAGAAAGTTCCATGCATCACATACAGTGACTTAGAGGGTGATGACATGGAGGAATGCTCAGCACCTCCTACATGTAACTGGTGTGCACAAGAAAATTAGATACAAAGGTGCCTGTATGTAGCAACCACCTATGCTGATCATTCAGAGGCCCTCAGTTCTTTTAAGTTTTTGTTTTACACATTTTTGTTTTGCAAATTTCTTTAACTTTTTTTGTTTTTGTTTTACAACATCATTCATACTCTTCCATTTCTTATGTGTGTTATCCATCTTGTAAGTTTGTCACTAAATAAGTGTTCTTAATTATGGTATGAACTGTTTTTATATTGATTGCTAATGTTTGGTTTTTACCTTTAAGTCATGATGTTGATACTAAGGTATGGTTCTTTTGATATAGCAGGTAATGAGTCCCCTTCATCCATACATCCGAAATTTTCTATGGTCTCTCTCAGCTTGGAAATGTATAGTTCCTTTCTAAATANTTCTATGGTCTCTCTCAGCTTGGAAATGTATAGTTCCTTTCTAAATAAGAACTATAATGAATCGGTAATTGAGAATTTCTCAAACTAACGAAGGACTCAAGGATTGAAAAGGGTGTGGCTTCAAGGGAACTTGATGCATTTGTGTTGGTCATTCTCTTGGGTGCTTGGATGTGTTCTTCTTGAGTTTTCTTACCGTTTCGATGTCACCCAATTATTGGAAAGCTGAGAAAATAAAAATAAAAAAGTCTTTGCATGGTGTGGTTCTCATGCATAAACACATAAAACAAAAAGAAAGAAAGAAAGAGAAAAGTGAGAATTCAAAGCACACCCCTTAGACGAAATAATCATTTGGGTTACAATCACTGGTTATGGAACTAAAATAAAAATGTTCCCTCTAACTAAGGCCCTTATTGCTCCCCATTCTCTCCTCCATTTCGTCGGAATGGTGGTGGCTCTTTAGGGAAGGCATTCTTGTTACTTCAAGGGGATGGATTCGTCGAATGCATTAACGCGAAGTCACTGGATGTGGTTTTTTTGAGGCTGGACTTAGAATGGGATCTGCTAAGTCACATTAACCATGAACTACACAAGGGGCTGTACACCACCTTGTTCTTGGGATTCCATTCCATTCTCTTCTCTCCATCCTTCTCTCCATTGTTCACCTCATTTTCGGTTGTATCATTAGTCTATATTTTGGTTGATGCATTGTTTTCTTTTTGGTAAATTCTTGCGGTTATGACTTTAAATCTTATTCCAAATGAAATTCCCAGAGCCTACGGACTCTTTGAATGTGGGTTTGTTAGGGAATTAAGGGCATGAGCCTACTTTGGGGAGGATCCACTGACATTCCTATTTGGTGCACCAATTAAATTCTTTCCCTTAACATTTTTGCAATCAACTTTATTTTGTTAATTTCCATCTTGACATCCATTTCACGGACGTTATAGTTGTCTCTTTTTCTCCATATTTCTTATTTTTTTTCTTTCTCCATTCTATCGCTACTGAAGGTTCACTCTTAGTAATGGGGGTCTAGACCTAAATTTTTTTGATTTTCTCCTAACCCCTACACCTTCAGTAGTCACCACTATGATATTTCCAGATCCATATCAGGCATACCACAACTCAGCCAATGGACCTTTCACCGAAGCAAGGTATCAATTGCATTATGATTCATTTACCCTTACTAATATAAAGACTATGTTGTGTGTGTAGATGGCAATCATGCAACAAAGAATTGGATCTGGAAGGAACACTTGGAATGGAGCGGTGCTGAAGCAGCTATGCAAGGAGCAAGATCGATGGCACGCTTACAGATAGATAACGGAAGGTGCAATCTTGGCGTTGGCAGCAACAAAAATTCTTTCTCTCTCTTTCTCTTTCTCAGCTGCCAAATAAGGCATGATGTCAAATGTATAAAGTGTTCACTCTTGTTTTCATGAACACCAGTTTTATCTTGTTATGTAATGATGATCCATTCACATGTCATCCCATTCACCATTAGTTCCATTCAAGTCAATAATCTCATTCCTTTCCAATATTTTGTAAGGAACTCAAGGACGAGTTTTTATTTAATCATGGGGGTATGATGGGATGCGATATCGCATGGGCTACGATATTGCATCCCCCACGATATCATGTCTTCCCCTACAATATCGCGTACGTGATATCGCTGCACTGCCAAATCTATAAGAGGCGACTCTCCCTTGTTTCTCAATTTAGGCCTAGATCGTAGTGAAACTCTGGCAGTTTTACCTCTCCAGAGATAGAATAATTTCCATGTGCCCACAGTAGGAGCTCCAAAGTGAACGGATCTTTATTCGAGCAAATATTGTACCTGAACACAAGTTTGTGTACAGAAATAAAGACGAACTTCTTGGATAAAGCTTGTAGTGCATGGACTAACCTAGATAGGACTTTATTTATTGCTAATATTTAAATGCTTTATTAGTTAATTAAATCTCTCTCAACCCTTCTCCCATAGTTAAGTGCATTCAGTACGACCACTTCGAGCACGTGCATTACGCTTGGTGATCCCAGTAACGAATAGTGTTTGGTAACCAAGGTTGCATTGGTTTAGGGTGTGAACGGTAAGTGGGAACGAATACTGATGCTAGGTTAATTAAGGCTTAGCTAGTTAGTTAAAGTTAGTTAATTAGTCTCTTCACCTTCACCTCATTAGCATAGAAGATAAAACAGAAAAGACATAAAAATCATATACCTCAGACTTAACCATACAATCGTGAAAAATACAAGTAAGTTTGGGAAGACAACGAACGATTAACCTTAAGTTTTCCATGAGGCGTGTAGGCACTTAGTCTATGGAGTTCAACCGGATCATGCGTGTAACGCTCGTATTTGTATGGTTGAGTGTAGGGGTACCTCGCCACTCATCAATTATCTACATGGTAAATAGAGGTGTCAAAGTTTTCAAAGAAGTAATGTTAAACCTCTTCAAGTATTAGAACTGATACATAGTGATGTATATGAACCAATTAAAGATATTAAAACAAGTTCTCTTGGAGGTGCTATGTATTATGTTCTTTTATTGATGATTATTCTAGAAAGAGCTGGATTTATTTATTAAAACATACATTTAAAGTATTTGGAAAATTCATAGAATTCAAAGCTCTAGTTGAGAATTATTCAAGAAAGAAAATCAATATTTTATGAACTAATAATGGTGGTGAGTTTTTCTCAAATGAATTTAATGCTTTTTATAAAGAACATGACATTCAAAGACAAAAGACTATTCCTAGGACTCTTGAACAAAATGGAGTAGTAGAGAAATTCAATCAAACATTGATGGAACATGCTAGATGTATGCTCAGTGAATCTAATCTTGACAAGCATTTCTAGGATGTAGTAATGATTGCATGTTATCTTATCTATAGATATCCTTCATTAGCTCTTGATGAAAAAGTTCCAGAGTAAGTTTAGAGTGGTAGGTTCATTAATTTGAATTATTTGAAGATTTTTAGTTGTGAAGCCTATCTACATGTTCCAAGATCTGATAGATCCAAATTAGACTCTAAGTTTGTTAAATATATTTTTCTTGGCTATGGACATGGTGTCAAAGCTTATAAGTTGCATAACTCACAAACTAAAAGGATTATTTATAGTCGAGATGTTATCTTTAGATAAAAATGTGGTTCTATGAAGGAGGAATCTTCAAATACTAAAACTCCTTCGAATGATGTAACTCCTATTTATGTGCCTATTGAAATTAAGAATGAAATTTCTAAGGGTCATCCTCCCTTGGTTGGGGATATTACCCCTAGTGAACAAGATGGTGATAACATGTAGATGAAGATACAACACATGAAGGGGGAGAATATAGTTTAAGTGAACAACAAAGTGAATAGGATCATTTAAGATGTTCAACATGTATACAACGATTACCTTCACATTTAGAAGAATATGTCTTGTTTACTAAAAATAATGAACCATCAACATACGATGAGGAATGTTCATCTAATGCAAAATTCAAAGTGGAAATAGGCAATGGATGCTAAAATGCCATTAATTTACAAAAATAAAACTTGGAAATTAACTGAGCTTCCATCAGAGAGAAAACCCATTGGAAATAAATGGATGTATAGAATAAAATCTGGGAATCAATACAAAGCACAACTTGTAGCCAAAGGATTTTCTTAGAGAAAGGAGATTGATTATGATGAAATATTGTCTCTAGTAGTAAAATTAACATCCATAAGATCATTTTTGACTATCACAGTTGTTTATGATCTTGAACTTGAACAAATGGATGTGAAAACAACATTCCTCAATGGTGATTTTGAGGAAGAAATATATATGCTTCAACTTGAAGGATATGAAATTAAAGGAAAATAGCATATGGTGTGTTGATTATTAATATCACTATATGGGCTCAAAAAAGCACCAAGGATGTGGAATAAAAAGTTTAATGACCACATGATAAATCTTGGCTTCATTAGAAGTGTAGAAGAATCCTGTATGTATATTAAAAATACAAGTGAAAAATATGTTATCTTGCTACTATATGTTATAACATGTTAATAACAAGGAATAACATACATGATATCCAAGAGTTAAAACTTCATCTATAGTCTCAATTTGAGATGAAGGACCTTGGTGTTGTACAAAAAATTTTGGGCATGGAAATTAAAAGGGACAAGGCTAATAAAAGGCTTTGTCTTGGACAGTTTGCATAAGGGTTTACACAGTGTTTGCAACATTTGCGATGCCTATGGAGGTGAGCGTAGTTAGAGTTTCTAGTGCAAAACGAAGGTGCAAACATGCAAATATATGCAAAAATAATAAAAAAATGAGAGTAGAATGATAAATGCAAGAGAAAATGCTAAAAATGTGCAAGATGTGAGTGAGAGAGAAAGCAGCACCACCCCAAATGGGGGGTGCATAGTTAACTGCAACAAAAGGTGAGGAGGTACATGATGTACAAATAGGCATAGTAGGTAGTGTAGTAATAGTCTTAGGATGTTTGGGCTATGAAAATTAATGTTCACCATGAAGTATGAGCTTGCTGATTGGGTTGCTATGGTGTCCTACAGGTTGTGGTGGGCTAGGCAGTGTACAATGGTGCCGTGGTGTCCCACAGTTCATCAAAATGCCAAGTTCACTTAGGTGTCAAAGGCTAAAATGCTAGTTGAATTTTCAACCAAATGCTTTGAATGCTAACCCCTAAAATGTGAAGCATTCGAGTATTTATAGGCCTAGGGTTAGTGTGAGTTGCAGATCAAGTGCCATGTGGTAGAGGGGTAGTTGGGACTATGCTAACCCCAACTACACTCTCACTAAAGCCAATGGTGTTTTGCTAGTATGCTCCAATGGACCCTATGAAACTACTAAACTATGACTATGCTACTAAGGCTGCATGTGTGCATGCCAGAAAAACCACAATGTACCTAAAAATAATGCAAAATCATGCATTTTTGAAGACTATGCTCCAAGACTATGTTGTTCACTCCCTCGAGTGGTGTCAAGTGTAGGTACAATTTTGGGGCAAATGGGGGATGCAAATGGAATGCAAATTGCTAATCTTGCTTGTTGAAGGAATGTTGGAGCTGAGATGCCAATCGGTGCTAAGTTCTAGAGGCTTCTGTAGGCAATTTTGCATGACTACGCTTTAAAGCATAGTCCAACAAAGATAGACTTTGCAAAAAATGTTTTAGTGCAGACTACGCTAACTATGCTTTAGAGTGTAGTCTTGGAAGGGAGAGTGTAGCCTTGACATTAGAAAAATCTAGCAAAAACTATGTCTTCCTGCATACTATGCTAGCTATGCTCTGGAGCGTAGTAGAAGGCATAGCCTCAAAAGTTAAAAAATTTGCTAAACTATTTCTTCCATGCCAACCCATCTTGATAGCTTCTAGCTTGACACTTAGGTGAACTTGAAAAATTGGTCATTTTTGTGCTGGCTATGCTAACTACACTCTAGAGCATAGCCCTGATAGGGAGAGCGTAGTCAAGACACTTAGAAATTTTGCTGCTATTCTTGATACTTAGAGAAATTTGCAAATCTAGATGGTTTGTGTAGACTACACTGACTACACTTTAGCATGTAGTTCTAGCAGTGGGGAGCATAGTCCCAACACTTAGAGAAACTTTTCCAAGTTTTGACACTTAGACAAATATGCAATTGAGACCTGAGAGCCCAAATTTGGTGGTGTTTCATTGGCCCCTCTTTGTTGATGTCTAGAGGAGTGGCTCAAGAGACATCAACAAAGAACATAAAACACTATAGTAGGCCCACCACCAACACCACTCATCAGTACTTGATAGGATGTTACTTCACCATGCTCAGGAGTGCTAAGGGTAATGGTATGTTGGAGATAAAGGGTGTAGGGAATGCATTAGGGGATAATAAGAGGAATGAAATGCAAATGTTGTAATCCTATAAGATGCGACACCAAGGTGTCTTGTTGCCAAAATAGTGACCTCTTGTCAGAATGCTTATGAGAGAGTCATTGTCCATCGCACCAGAATAGTCTACCCCTAAAATTATGACCTCTCATTGGAGTGCTTATGAGAAGGTTAATGCAAATTCATGGTTGGAGTAGTTACAAAATTAGAGCTCTGCTAAATTTTTCTTGGGGATATGTTTTGCCTTGTTTGCCTTGTTTGCTTTTTTTTTCTTCTTTTTGACTAGGTGGGGAACCTACTTTGGATTCTACACATTGTGAGATGCTAGATGTAGGATGCTTTTTGTTAGGTGGGTTATGTGCCACCTAACGGGCTTTGCTCTAGTGCAATCATGTTGCATCTATAGGATAGGTGTTTTCTCTCTGGGATGATTTGTGTTACATTAGCTTGGGCTTTGACTAGCTCACAGAGGCTCCCCATTGGATGAGTTGCATTACAACCACTATGGGTTCTGTAGTTGATGTAAAGAGGGTGCCATGTGCATTGGAGGGGTTGCAAGCTTAGTGATGTAGTGGAAGGTAAGGAAAGGCAAACTATAGCTAGGAATGTGCACTTTGGAGTGGCTTGGATAGTCCAATAATGCACATCAGAGTAATGTGATGACTTGCTGCTATAATGAGATGCATCTCTACATGACTGCCTTTGGGGATTTTTCTTGCAAACACAACTTAGAGAGAATAAGAAAACAACCACACAACATGAGATGAGAGTAAATTGTTAAATGCAAGTGTGTTGTAAATGTTGCAATAGTTGGACTAGTTGCAAGAGCTTGAAGAGCTAGTGTAGGAAAACTAGTGTAAGTGCCGAAGTGAGAAGGCTGTAAAAGCTTCAATGGCCACATTGTTAGAAAGTGCTCAAGCAATGGCAAGAGTCCAAAAGAGTTGATGGGATGATGGAAACCTTAGTGCTACCATTGCTCCAAAGGGTTGTGCTGATGATGAGAGCTCCAAGCAATAATGAAATGCCCAAGGCTAGTTGATGAGTGGCAAGGTATCCCTACACTCAACCATACGAAATGAGCGTCGCACGTGCGATCCGGTCGAACTCTATAGATGGACTAGTTGTGGCACCTAGATATTTAGCCTTAGGTTGTAGTTCGCTATCTTCCCACCTAGACTAGTTTTGCATATGTCACGTATGGTTTAATCTAGATGAGGTGTATGATGTGTTCTAATTCTAACGCTACTCTTGATGGCAGTGGAAAA
>MNCI01001219.1:132540-156692 GCA_015680685.1 Gnetum montanum
CACTTTGTAATAAACACAATGGGGCACTTCATACGATGTAGTTCTCGAATAACAAGTTGACCCACTATGATGTTTAGGACCGTTAGATAGTATGCAAGGATTGGGCTGATGACTCGCATGGTTGTGTTCATTGGGCCTTATGGTTGTTGGAGTGTTTGATGGTGGCCTTGATGAACTTACATGAGACATTGGGTTCGAAGGTAAGGGTGCACCACAGTGTTGGACTTGTGCTGGGTTGGAAGATGCAGTGGCCTCAGAGTTATGTTGTCCCTTCCTACGGCCATGTTTAAAGAAAGGACGCCTTTGGTGTTGAGGAGGCTCTTCACTGCTGTTAGTAGCAGCAGCACAAGTGTTGTTCATGGGTTGCGATGGTACAAACACCTTAGGAACAGTTGGTGGCATTGTGGAAGGAGGGAAAGGATAAGAATGTTGAAAGTTAGGAGGAATGTAAGGTGCACAAGGTGGTGGTTGTGTTGGAGGCATGGGTTGATGGTTTTGTGAAGAATGGTATTATGCTGAGATAGAGTATGGTGGTCCAAATGAAGAAACAGGATGTTGGACGTTATAAGCATTTGGATTCGGAAAATGTGAAGGGTGCCTCCAGTCTAAGGGTAGATTCCCCCATGACTGGGATTGTTGCCACTGTGGTCTAACATAGTATCTCTATACAAACTCTGGATGTAACGTGTTTCCCCAATGCTCATGTAGATGTAACAATATTGGGCATTGACCTTTGGGGTGATCGTACAGGCATATGTTGCATTCATATGTAGGATTGGCAGTTGAGCACTTAGTCCCTTCATTTCTTCTTTCCGAATGTCTATTATTTCACCTTGCTTCTTGGGTTGTGAAAACTCTATCTCCAATGGTGTTGATAAAGTCTCCACACTTTTGATTCATCCATTTCAACATCTTATTGATCTTTGCCTCTGCTTCTTCTAACGATTGTTGTATTGGCAAAGATGATGTTTCCACCTTGAGATTTGTTGATCTCTCCTTGTTATGATCATGGACCTTTGTTGAGTTAAGATTTTGGTACCGTTGATGTTTTTAAACACTCTCCCATATAGCTATTTCTCCTTCTTCTTTTGATACCCGCTTAATAAGCTCTTGGATTTGATGGGTTCGTAGTTTGTATAGTTGACCTCGGGCATATGTTCCTAAGGTCATTCTAGTTCCAAAAAATAGCCCATCAATAATATGATACATTAGCCTTTCCTCGGAAAACCCATGGCCTGGACAGTTGTTTAACAGTGAATAATATCTTTCTAAGGCCATGTCCAAGGGTTCATGTTTTTCTTGTTTCCATCCTTGGATTTTTTTCCTTAAGGCTGACACTCTTGCGTAGGTTTGATATTTTTCGTTAAAGACCTCTACCATTGTTGACCAGCGTCGTATAGAGTTTGGTTTTAACGATCTATACCATACTTTAGCTTGGTCAACGAGTCTCATAGGAAAGAGCTATAGTTTTTGCCAACTGTTATCAATGTTATTCCATGTGTAGGCATCATAGAAGGCTAGTAAATGTTGATGCAGATCTAAGTCATAGCCTCCTGAAAATGTAGGAAAGTTGTTTAAATCAAGCCTGGGTAGTCGGCTCTCTTTACGATGCCTACGTGAGATTCGAACAACCTCTTGTATTTGCGTTATGCTTGTAGTGGCCAGTGGGGGTTCATCGTCATCAGGTAAGTTAGGCTTTTGTGCGTTGTGATGATGTTGTTTGTGTCCATGCTTATAAGAAACTCCCACTTCAGGTTGTATACTCCAATATTCATCTTCATATAACTCATTGGTTCTCCAATGAACTTCCACACTAAGTGTGGCGTTATTATCATCTTGTAGGAGAGGCATTGTTGTGTGTGAATTTATGTGCCTTTTTAATAATTATAATTTTCTGAAAGATATATCGTTAAGTTCTTTATAGAGACCTTGTATGATATAACTAATCTAGATAACTAGCACCATCCCAGACAACAGCGCCAATGATGAGTGGCGAGGTACCCCTACACTCAACCATACAAAACGAGAGTCGCACGCGCGATCTGGTCGAACTCCGCAGATGGACTAGTTGTGGCACCTAGATAGTTAGCCTTAGGTCGCAGTTCGTTGTCTTCCCACCTGGACTAGTTTTGCATATGTCACGTATGGTTTAGTCTAGATGAGGTGTATGATGTATTCTAATTCTAACGCTACTCCTGATGGCAGTGGAAAATAATATTAACTAATCTACGCTAGGAGGAAAAGGGTAAGAAAATCTCATCTAGCCTAAGTGCGATGAGCAACCGATTCCTTGATCAACCGTACACATCTTGGACTTCGTGCATGACTACCACTGGGATTACCAAGCATAGGCCTAGGTACGCCACTAGGATTACCAAGCGCAGACCCCAAATACGCCACTGGGTTACCAAGCATAGATCCCCCTAGCTACACCACTAGGCTACCAAGCAGTCACACTTAAATGCTCGTAATCAAGTCGAACTCGTTCCGCTTCTAGGAGTTTAAGGGTAAGAGAGACTAATTAGGAAAGTAGTAAATAACAATTAAATAAATAAATAAACAAAGTGAATGCTGCAATGATGAAGTAATCTCGATCTTTATTGCCAGTCATGTGCGTGTCCAAGTACACCACACTTGAATAAAGACACCGTACAATCACATTCACCACACTGCGGGTAGACATGGGAAAAAATCTAACTCTGGAGGGATTAAACTGCTAGAGCTTCACTACTCTAAAACTGGGATCCCGAATGAGGGAGAGCCACCTCTTATTTATAGACATGGCAGTGGACTGCGATATCGCGTACGCGATATCGCGGCCTGTGCAAACCGCATCTCATCACTAGTAATGCTGCAAGTGTAGCCTAAAGCTAGTAGTACTAGTGACCATGGAAGGAGCCCTAAAAGATAATGGCAGGAGCCTTGGAAGATTGTGGTAGGAGCTCTAGAAGGTTAGTAAAATGCCTAAGGGAATTTTTGGAAGATCAACAAAATGCTGAAGGGAAATAATGCTGCAAATGTTCCAGAGGCCTCTTCTAATAATAGGAAATTCACTTTAGAATTGTAGTGCCCCCACCCCATCCACAAGATATGGGCATATGGCATGGAGTTGGAAGTATTGTCACTTGCTTGTCCATAGAACTATGTTTGTTGAACTACAAACCTAGTTTAAGGTCCTCGTAGAATGTATGCTTTACTAGTTTAAGGTCTTAATAGACCATGAGCCCAGTTTAAGATCCTTGTAGACTGTAATGTACTAGTTTATAGTCCTAGTAGACTACTATGTGCTAGTTTAACGTCATAGTAGATAGTGGATGTTATGTTAGTTTATCAATATAACCCAAGGAAGAGTTGTGCCAGTTTAACATCATGGTGGACTATGGATGTGGATGGTAGTTTAATGTCATAGGGAACATGCTATGATAGTTTATAGTCATAGTGAACTATTTTATGCTAGCTTATAGTCATAGTAGATTATTTTGTGCTAGTTTATAGTCATAGTAAACTGATCTTTGCCAGTTTATAGTCATAACAGACTATTGCTTACCTTGCTTTGTCATGGATGAGGTGCTATGTGCTATGCATAGTATGACTTCAAATACAAGTGGTTCACTAGATTGACAAATTCTTTACCATCGTGGTTAGCAAGCTTGAATGCTCTACTATCATAGGCCTTGATGACCAAGAAAGGCCCTTCCCAATTATCTAAGAATTTATCCATAGGTTTTCGAACAACCTTGAGGATCATGTCTCCTTTCTTGATTGGGGTATTGATGTTGATTATGATGGTGCTTCTACCATTGTGTTTGTTGGTACTGCTCGATTCGATCAAGCATTTGCATGTGCTCCTCCTCTATTGAGTTGAGGTCCATGATTCTCAACCCATCAATTTGATCCTTGTCGATGAAGCTTAAGATGATTACACAAAGTGATGGGACCTGCAATTCAAGAGGCAAGATTACTTTAGATCCATAAACGAAAATGTATGACATCTTACCTATTATAGTTCTTTGCATTGTGTAGATGGCCTAGAGTGTATAGGTTAATTACTTATGCCATCACCATTTGCTACTACTAAGCATCGTCTTTAAAAGATTGATGATGATCTTGTTTGTGGCCTTCACTTGGTCATTTACCTATAGGTAGTATGATGATGAAAAGGAATGTTTGATTTTGAAGCATTTGCAAAATACTTTGGTCTCGACACTATTAAACTGTGGCCCAGTATTTGTGACTATGGTCATGGGTAAACCAAAATGGGACAATATGTTGTCAAGTATGAATTTGGAGACCTGTTGTGATGTAGTCTTCCTAAAGGGGATAGCCTCAACCCACTTCATAAAATACCTAGTTGTAGCTATGATGAAGCTATGCCCTGTGGAAGACGTAGGCATCATTAGTCCTATGATATCCAACTCCCAAAGTTGAAATGGCCACGTGATCTGTGTTGTATGCAATTCAGTGGGTGGCGTGTGCATTAAGTTACCATGTTGTTGACATGTGTTGCATGTCTTGACCTTGGAGATGCAATCACGCTCCATGTATGGACGATAGTAGCCTAAGCATATGATCTTCATGCCATTGCCCTGGATGCTATGTGGCCTCTACATGGACTTGTTCAATGATCATCTATGCTTCATTGTCACTAACACATGTTAACAGTATGCCATGGTAATATTTTTGGCATAATATGTTATCACCCACAATGATGTACTATTGCAATATTTTTTACAATGCATCCTTTTGGGCAGTGGTTAGATGTTGCGAAGGTTCACCTTGTAGAAGGTACAACTTGATGTCTTCATAACACTCTATTACATGGGTTGTGCTTACTGTGGCTATGGGTGCAATGTTGGTTGTTTTTATGATGGGCATAATGTAAAATTCCATCATGGTGTGCAATGTGCAAAACATTTCAAGTGTAATGCTTAAGGCTAACGTAGGTAATGCATCGACAATGGAGTTTTTATTATGGAGGATATGCTGAACATCAACAATTGCAAATTGATTGAGTAGGTGCATCATCATGTCATAGTAAGGTTTCAAGTGTTGGGCTTTACAAGCGTAAACCTTTGTAACTTGGTTGACCATCAATTGGGAGTCACCTTGGATCACTAAGTTTTTTATTCCTATGTCATGAGCTGGTAAGATACCCCAGAGGAGACCCTCATACTCCATAACATTATTGGTGCATGGAAATGTGAAATGGTATGTGAAGGGTTAGAACTCCTTGGAGGGGAGCATGATTATGGTAGTTGCACTACCCCCTTGAGAGGTTGAAGCATCATCAAAGTGCAAGAGTGTCTCAAAGTTGTCAAGCACTTGGCTTATGCTAGTGACATGTTCATTTGGAAATTTTGGATCTATTGTTGGTTGATTGTCTATTGGGGAAACCATAAGTTATGCGGCTATTGCTTGAACTTTGGTTGATGCTTGCATAATGTAATGTAAGTCAAACTCCATGATTATTGCTTTCCAATGTGCAATGTGAATACTCTCATAAATATTCATTGTAATTGCTCAGAGTACATTGCTTTTGCAGATTATGTTAACTTGGCTGTGGAAAAGATAATGCCTCCACTTGTGTGCAAATATCAAGGAAAGGCAATTATTTTTCACATCATTATACTTTGCTTCATAGGAAACTAATGCATGGCTTAGGTAGTATAATAGGACCTCGATGCCATCATCTTGCTTTTGATAAAGCAGAAAAGTGATGGATACATTTGAGGTAGCAAGGTAGATGTAGAATGGTTTATCTCCTTATGGAGGGTAGACCATTGGAAGTTGAGCCAAATCCTATTTAAGGTTGTCAAATGCCTCTTAGCATTGAGCTATCCACTCAAAGTGGACTCCCTTTTTAAGAAAGTGTTGCATTGATTGCAACTTATCGGTCAACCATGTGATAAACTGACATACGAATTGCAATCTACCTTGTAACCCTCATAGCTCCTTAAGGTTAGCTAGTGGTGTTAAGTTGATAATTTCCTTAACCTTATCGAGGTCTATGCATATGCCTACTTTGGATATTATGAAACCTAGCATGCAGCCCATCTTGATACTGAAGGCACGTTTCTTAGGATTTAGCCTAAGTTCATGTTTCAAACAACATTTACGCACAATGTCTAAGTCATCTGCATGGTTGTATGATGCTTTGGACTTAACTACTATATCGTCAACATAATCACTGAGTAGGCCTAATAGGTAATCGCTAAAAATATATATCATGGCTCGTTGATAAGTTGCTCCTTCGTTCTTGAGCCCAAAGGGCATCATTATGTAGAAAAATGTACCCCAAGTGGTCATAAAGGTGGTATTGAGATGGTGCTTTGGGTTAATCCAAATCTAATTGTAGCTAGAGAACCTATCCATGAAGGACAATAAGGCATGACTAGTTGTAGTATCGACTAATTAGTCAATACTAGGCAATGGGAAGTCATCTTTAATGGTTGCCTTACTCAAGTCCTGGTAGTCTATGCAAATGCATATGTTTCCATTTTTTTGGGTACAACCACGATGTTGGAGACCTAGTCTATGTAGTCAATGACCCAGATGAAACCAACTTTGTAGAGCTTGGTGATTTTGTTGTGAACTACCAACGCCACCTTAGGCCTAACCTTGCAAGCTTTCTGCTTAATTGGATTCAGGTTGGGATCAAGGATTATGTTGTGTTGTACTATGAGAGGATCTCAGCCTAGCATGTCTTCATAAAACCATGCAAATGTCTTGATGTTATCGTTGAGTACTTTTGCAATGTTTTGGGCATGTTAAGGCTCTAACAAAGAGCTAAGTTTCAATGTTTTCACCTCACCACTAAATGTTGCTACAAGGATTTCAACAAGGAGATCCTTAACGATGTCACCTGCCTCTAGGTCTAGAGCCCTAACTAGATGGTTTGGCTAGTCTAGAGGCACCTCTATAGATGTTATGTATTCATCATAGGTTATGGGCTCAAGGTCTAGGAATTGAGGGTTGATGCATTACATGAGATCATCATGAGGCCCAGTAAGGACCAAAGGTGCATAAAGATGCTCGTATGTAGACATGTTGTGAATTCTACAATAATCTTACAAAAGAAACCAAAAAAATGTCAAGCTACATTTGTATTAATGAGAGAAATATACATAGAATGAAGAAAAGTAATGCAATAAAACTCACCTAAGTATGCAAATGTGATTTTAAAAGGCAAGGGATGCATGGGCCGATCATAGGCCTTAATTGACCATGCGATTGTTAGTTTAAGGTCTTAGTAGATTGTGATATGTGCTAAATGCATCATTGGAGAAAGGCTTAACGTGTTGAAAAAGTAAAATTAGTTTGGGCGCTCATTATGCGACAAGAAAAATTCAAAATTTTTCTAAATCCAGAGATAGCCAGTAAAATCAAATTTTTTTTAAACTCTGGTAACTATGCTTCCATCCAACTGTGCTCTACATCATTGAGCTTTTTCCTAGGGTAGGTAAAAAGTTAAGTGGTCCTTGAGGGTATAAAAGAATGTTTTACCTTGGGTAAATTTGTCATTGCCAAAGTTGAAAATGCAAAATTTCCAAAGCGTAGTGTAGTTGGATGAGCATAGTCGCTAGAACGTCATGCTGAAGTGGATGCTAACAACCTAGGCTGATCAATGTGGATGAGGGAGAGCAAGAACTAGCACACATGTCGTGGGCATGCATGGAGGAGCAAAGGGCACCACTATCTACCAGGTAACATGACTATGCTATCTCGCTTTTCATTTCTTGCATTCTTTGCTTTCTTACACTTAGGCATTTTGTGGGTTTTGGGCTTGTTGGTGGTGCCTTGCCCTAGTAGGAGCTATCGCTGCCATGGCTATTATGGCCACCTTGGCCATGAGTGTGTGTGTGTTGGAAGGGGGTTTCTGTGGAGTGAGGGATTTTCATGATTTGATTGGGGTTTCAGAGGATGATGGGCATAGGGTTTGCAGGGGCTTTGTGGTGGCCATGGCTTCTACAGTGGCCAGTATGGCCATAGGAGGAAGGGGAAGGCCACAAGCCCATGTGTGAATTTTGTGAATGAAAGATAAAAAATTTTATTTTGTGGTGGAGCATGTAGGGCAAGGGGTTTGGGGCTCGACGATGGCTACTAAGAGCCATAACCCACCTACAAGGTTAAGGGTAGGGTCTGCTAAGGCATGTTTTTCTATTTTTTCCTACTTATGGGGTTAGAGATTGGGGCTTAGTGATCACCTTGGAAATCACCCATGGGATTAGGTATGGCGTGTTGCTACAAGAATTTTATTTGTATAAAATTCAAAAATTTCTCCTATACAAAGGGTAGGGATGAGCATTTGATAGTAGCCCTAGGGCCACTACCTACGAGGCAGGGCACATACCAAAGGATTTTCCCTTTGATTTTTTTTGCTTCTAATTTTAAGAGAATGCAGGCATGGTGGCACTTAGAGGCCACTATGGCTATGGGGTTTGTTGTGCCTTGCAACAAGGCTGCATAGCCTTAGCAGCTAAGAGAGGGGTGACACCAAAGGTGCATTTTCTACATTTTTTCTTTTTGTTATTTTTTTCAAAAATTTTTAGGACAAGGCATAGCACAAGGGTAATGGCATGGGTGACAGTTAAGTTTTTGGAAAGTTTTTTGACATTTTTGAGGCTATGCTTCCCAGGAGCATAGCTAGTAGTTAGAATTTTTTTGTATCCAGTACTACACTTTCCAGTTGCTAGAGTGTAGTTGATGGTTCTAGAGTTAGAAAAAATTTTCAATTTCTAGGCCTAGAGTTAGAAATTTTTATGTAGTTTTCTAGACTAGATTGCTTGGAGTTAGAAAATGCTTTTGAAAATTTTATGCAAAAGTGTTAAACTTGTGAAACGCAAAATGCTAATGCTAAATATGAAATTATGCAAAAAAATAATAATGCAACATGTAATGTTAAATATGTAATCATGAAAAATGAAATGATAATGATATGCAAAGTGTGCTATACCTAGTGAGTGCTAGGTGCATCAAATGTATGTATTGACATCCTATACCCATAGGGTGCATGGACCTTAGGATATTTTTTCTAACTTATGCTACATCCCGTTAATTTTTTTCTAAGTGTAATTTAATGTATTTTTGTCAAAATGCATTTATTAGTATACTAACACTATGTTTGTTGCTTTGTGATTACAGAGTCTTGGTAAAACCCATCCTAATCATCGTTGAGCTCATTGGCATTCTCTGCTACATGAGAAAGCATGTGCCCAACACCCCTACACTTGACATGTGGGTGGGTTGTCAGTTAGTGGCATTTTAGCTAGGGACATCTAAGTTCCTTGCATTTCTGCTATAGCACTTCAATGTGATTAAGTGATCACACTTAGCAACAGAGGCTACAAATGTCATCACTAAGACATTGCTGCCTAGGGCCAACCAAGACATATTGAGATTTATGTTTGATGAGTCTACCACTAGTGATGATATAGTAGCTAGTTCAAGATGAGGCCCCAAGGGTACTCATCCATTATCTAGGATTTGGTGGATGCCAGAGTTTGCTTGCTATAGCAAGAGCAACACCCTCTTTGTTGCTTTACACATGCATACACTATTCCAAAATCCACTTGGAACGGTATAATGCTATTGGCCCATGTCAACTTTTGCTAACTCCCAAGTGCTCATTCCTAATGCCAAATTTAGAGTTGATAATGAGGGTCTCCACAATGAGGATGAGGCTCTTTCATTAACTCGCATAACCCTAGAGTTATTCTCCTCTAGTTTGAACTTTTGGAAGGCTATACTTGAGTAGGTAGGAGGTGATCTAAAGAATTACTCCACTTGGTACTCGAAGGCATTTGAGAGGTGCAAGACCCATGATTGGCTTCATGAGGGGTGGGCTAGTGGTGAGCCCAACTTCGTGGAGCCAGTTGCACCACCTCCTCCATCTCGCATGCCATTTGTTCCATGTAGACATCTATCATTTTGGCTCTTATGCTTGCTCACATGCACTTGTTGATTTGCCCTTGCATAATGCTAACATTATCTGTACCTTTGTTACTATTTTAGTTACTTCAGGAGAGGTGGCAGTTGTCCCCACAGGCCACATTGAGGCCATCCTCATCATGAAATATGGTGATGTGGAGGGTGCACAACATTGGTTATGCCATCAAGCCTTAGAGGTGTTGACTAGTCGGCTCACATGTGCTAGGCTTATGGACCTTTTCTTGGCCCTTAGCCCAAGTATCTTAGTGGCTGAAATGGTTACCATCATTGAATCCTTCAGCGACAATGTCCACCACTTCATCACCCATGTGCATGGAGTGAGGGTAGTCCTAAAGCTAAACAAGGCCCTCTTTGCTAACCTCTTTGGCCTTTTCACTGATGGCCCGTTGGTCATTGACAAGGCTAATAGAGAGGTGGATTACAAAGAAGAGGTTAAGGAGTGGCTAGAAGCCACTCAATCTCATAAAGACATCCTAGTTAAAGACGTGCATGTGCATGAGGTTTGGAAGCTCTACACTCTATTTTGTGCTAACACCTTCCTGAAGTTGCTCTCCCAAGGGAAAGTCCTTGGGGTGGAGTAGGTGTGGGTGATGAAGGACGTATTGTAGGAGGGCAAAAGGATCAACTGCATCTCCTACATTCCCATTGAACTATACACAAAGATCACCAAGATTCACTACAACCTTCAGGTAAGGTCTCACGTACACTTCGTGTTCTTCACAGCATATCTACAAATGTTTGCAAAGCTTCTAGTGGTTCGAGATAATAGGTGTTGGGTAGTGTAGGACTGTGACTAGCTATCTAAGCCTTGAATGAAGCATATGTTCATAACCACTCACTCGCAAGACTTCCTAGAAGGGATTGATGAGTTTTATTTAGTGATGACCAAAGGCCATCTAGGATGGTCACATTATTCTCATGATAGCATGGGTAATTGTATCTCAATTGTCATTTGGGATGTGAACAAGGCCAACCATTACATTGCAAAAATAGTGGTGCCATCCAATGTGAAGATCAAGAGACTATGCTCAGTAGAGGAGGCTACCCCTACGGTTGGATAGGTAGGCACCAAGAAGATCTACCTCAAAATCCAAAGCTTGTGTACAAATGTTGTAGGTTAGTATAGATGCATTTGTTTTATATTTTTTTATGTTTATATTTTTAGTGTTTTTGCTTAAAATGTCATGTTTATAAATTAGGAGAGAGGGTTGCTGAAGCAATGATGGTAATAGTAGCAAAGGCGGCCCCTCCTCAGATTGAGGAGGAGGCAACACACTAAGAGGAGCTACACGAGGCCATAGAGGCCTTTCAATAGTTTGAGGTGGAGGGGCTATTCCACACTAATGAGGGTGATTTTGCTAGCCTCTTTGATGGTGTGAATTTGGGAGATCCCCCTACTTTCACACATGAGGGCTTGCTATGTAAATGCTTTACATTGCCATCTATTGTTGCTCTTTTTCTCTTTCATCCTTGGCTATTTAGTTGTTGCTAAGTGTTGTTGGGTTGTAGCCTCAAATGCACCTACTAGTGGTCCACCGCCTGTGCCTACCTACCACATGAAGCCATGGGTATAGATGTTAGACAAGTTTTCCTTCATGGAAGGCATTATTGAGGATATGGTAGACCACCTACAATAGGCAGATCCTAAGTGTAGTATGCATGTTGTTGTTTTACTTACATTTCTTTACCAATTTTATGCTTAGCCTGTGGCTGATGTTGATTTTCTTGTTGCATGCTAACAAGTTCTAAGCTCCACTATGATCCGAACTAGGTGGCTAGAGTTGATGCCATCCTTGAGTACCCTCCTAAGGTGGAGCAAGTGCCTTGCTATGCGTATAAGGTAACCAACAAGTGCATGCTTTCCTATGCAAAAGAATTATGGAGCTATAGATGCTCAAATTAGCATCTATGGAAATGTGTGCATGAGCTTCAAGAGAGAGTGGTGAGCCAATACATGAAGATCAAGGACCTCCAGTCCTAATATGATTTCTTGGTGGCTTGATCATAGGGAGATAGTACCTGGTGAATTGCAAACATTGACTATGCCAAGTTTTTGTTGGTCATCCAGGGTAAGAATGAGGCTACTCAAGAGATCATTGAGCAAAGGCTATAGATGGATCTACTTGTCTAGAAAAGTCAAGATTGGAAGAATCTCAGTGCTAAGGTGTGAAAGTGGAGGCATACATAGAAAAATCACAAACATCACTACAAGCATGAATGAGACACATGTCTTTAGTAGCTCAAAGAAGAGTTTGTCGATTTCCACTACCTTGAGATGTTTGTTGAGGAAATTGATAGGAGACAGGCCTTCTAGATATTTACTCACCACACAGTGATTAGTGGTTCTCTAGAGTGGAAGATTATCATGCCTTCAAGGGAGACTTCATCTACCACCTTCTCTATGTAGCTATTAACATGAACCATTGTGGATGAAGGCAAGACCTTTTTGGGTGTTGACTTTGGCCAGGAGGATTGGACGTGGCTATCAGAGGCTGAGATCCTCCAACATTTTTAGGAGGGCCTTGATAGCTTGCCTCTAGACATGGTTGATGTATGACCCTCTTAGATTTGTTTTTTTATTTTATTTTTATGCTTTTTATATTAGGTTGCATATTACACTCTTACTTATAGATTTCTATTTTATTATTGTTCTTGTTGACAGGAACTAGGTGATGATGTAGGCCCTAGTGGCATGATGGAAGAAGAGGAGCCTCCACCCCCACCTAGTACCACTGGTTAAGCAGATCCTGATGTAGCCCTGTCATCGGACATTTTTTGTATTTTTGTGTATTCTTGTTGTATAATGAGGATGATCATGCTATTATTGTTATATTTTATGAGATGTAGTGGATTTTTTGCTACATGGAGTGTATAATGAGGATGATCATGCTATTATTGTATTTATTCACCATGTGTTTGATGCTAATGATGCAATAAGTTGATGCGATTGGGCTGTAGCGATTACTAGTCTTAAGCCATTTTGGGCTATGTGTGTAAATAGCATTTTGATAGTTTTAGGACATTCTAGGCCCCCGTGATAATTTAAGGCCATTCTAAGCCATGCACTAAAGGAAAATTTTTGCTAGTTTTAGGCCATGGCAGGCCATATGATGCTAATTTTAGGCCATGCCGAGCCATGTTGGTAGTTTTAAGCCATTCCAGGTCATGTAGTGTAAAGGAGATTGCTAGTTTTAGGCCATGGTGGACTATGTGATAGTTTGAGGCCTTTTTGAACCATGTGTTGAAGGGAAAAATATTTCTAGTTTTAGGCCTTGGTGGGTTCGTGGTATTTTGCAATTTTTGAATTTTATGATTTTTATGAATTTTGATGTTTTATGTGTAAACTAACCACTAAAAAGTAACCAAGCGAGAATGTAAACTTGGTGAAAATGAATGAATATATGAAATAAATTCATAATAAGAAAAATAATGCAAAAATGCAAACAACCAAGCTAATGTAAAATGCAAAAAAATGCAAACAACCAAAGCATATAGAAGTGGGGCAGGTTGGCACCTAGTGCCTTTTGGACTGAGGGGATACCTTAGTCACATAGTTGTTTCCTAACCTAGTTTGGGTTAGCTGGCACGTAGGGTCTAGATGATATGATGTAGTACTTTCCTTGACCTTCATTAGCTAGGTTTAAGGGTAGTTCTACCCATAGAGCATCCTTCGAAAGGTTAGGAGCTCCCCTCGGCTCTTCAGGTTTCTCTACCTCACACATTATTTCAACCTTGTCCTTTGTGGAAGGCATGTCATCAAGTAACTCTAGTTATAACCCTTGTTCAATGTCAATGTTGCTAACAGTCAAAGGGGCTACATTTTCACCATATATGATAACCTCTCCACCTTTATATGGAAGGTGGATTTCCTGATGGATTGGGGAGGAGATGGCTCATAGCTGGGCTAGCCAGGGCCTACCCAAGATCAGGTTGAAACTTGATATCTCCTAAATCACCATGAATTCAAAAGTGGTGGGGAATTTCTCCCTCACCACAAAGGCCATTGTGATAGTTCCCCTTACAATAACACATGACCCATTGAAGGACTTCAAGCATATTGTCTTTGTTGGTTTAATTTGATTAGCAAGAATGAGCTTGTTAATGACTATGTATGGGATGACATTTTTTGCCACCTCATCATCAACATGCACCTTGTGGATTCTACATTGCCCCATGTGGATGGTGATAAACATTAACATAGTAATGACTTGATCCTTTTCAAGGTCCACCTTGATTGACTCATCATGAAATACAAGAGGTGTTGAACGAGATTGCTACAAGGGAGGGGACAACATTAGAGTGTGAATGGAATATTTGTTGGCTAGGATGTCCTTTGTGATAGGAATAGAGGTTAACATGTGAACTAATGCTTCATGGTGGATGAAGGAAGTCATGATCAGATCGTACAAGCTTAACATTGTAGTTTTCTATTTCAGAGCCTGCTTGACCTGAGCCAATGTGTCAAGGAAGTCCTTGTTGCTATCTACTACTTTATTATTGGCCTTCATCTCCTTCATGAAGCCTAAGAGATGAATCTCTCATGGAGGAGATTTGGGCTTTGCTTGCTTTAGAGCCTTAGTGCTCCATTGTTGGTTACTAGTTGTGGTGGCCTTTGTGGTTGGTTGGGCCATTGGGATAGAGGACAAGGGAATAAACTTTGGTGGGCCTAATGCCCTTTGCCCTTGGTGTTGCCTAAGCATTTGATCAACGAGGCACTCATTGGGCCTCCCCAATTGCCATCTCGATTACCTAATGGTATTGGCTATAGGATGAGGTCTTAGGAAAATAGGGACTGATGTATTTCCCACCATCGGACTCTGAACAAGTGAGGAGTTCACATGTTGTGGTGCCTTTATGATGAAGGGTGACTAGGTTGTTGCTATTGTAATGTGTTGTAAAGCCATGACCACAAAGAGTGTTATAGGTGCCTAAGGTGGTGCCTTGATAACGAAGGGGGTTCTCAAACTAGTTAAGGACAAGGAGGCCTCAACATTGCTAAAGGACATGTGGACCACAAATTATTCCCACACCAATTGCAAATAATCATCAATGTTGATTAAGCTGATGATGTACCCTATACCGCTTGCATTTAGAGGATCCTTGTAAACCCCCATTGATTAGTTTTAGGGGCACACTAGGTTGGTTACATCAAGGACCAGCTCACCCTTGTCAATCATGCATTGTATATCGTCATGCAAAGCCATGCAAAAGTTTGTATCATGACCCTACAATTGGTGATATTGGAAATAATGGTCCAACCTAAAATGCTTAGGGACCAAAGGCTTGTTAGGCAATGTGGCTGAAGGATTCTTGAGGAGCTCGCAACATTGGTCATGCTGCATGTGAATATCCTTGGACATCTACTTATACTGGATGTGTCTAGCATGAAGCACTTGGTCTAAAAGCTCTAATCGCTTAATGGGTAATGGTGTGTACTTCAATTCATCCTTACACTCGAAGTTAGGCCTTGTGACAACTAGTTCCATGGTCATTGATAGTGTAGGCTAGTTCTTCACCACTATGCTAGAGCCAACTATCTTATTGTTATTGGTTGGTGCCTTGGGTGGCTTGGCAATTAGTTTGACATTGACTAACTTAGCCTCATTGGCCACCATTGCGATAGTTGTGGTTTCCTAATTTTCCTTGTCTTTGTCTTTTTCTTTCTTTGTGTGTAGGTTTTTGTAGGCCATGTAGGTTGGATCCTTACTGGCCTCTGCCACATCCTAAATGCTCTTGGTTTGAGTGAATGCTTGGCTTAAGGACTACAGGGCAAGGTAATATGGCTTTGACTTAATGAAGTCATTCACTACACCTTTGAAAATGTCCAATAGGTGTGTTTCTGCGATGGGCTCACAAATTTTGTTAAGTGATGTGATCCAACATTGAATGAATTTTTGCACAGGTTCTAAGTGGCATTGCTTAACTTGCATCAATTGATCTAGATTTACCTTAGGCTTCAAGTTGAACTTAAAGCGCATGATGAATTGGGTGAGCAACTCCTCTAAAGAAGTTATGGAGGCCCTAGGGAGCTTGTGATACCAATCCAATGCCTTGCTAGTTAAGGACATGGTGAACACATGCATAATTGCATGTGGCCATGCTTATAGTAGGAGGCATTCTAATAGAAAGGTCACTAGATGAGCATTTGGGTCCCCTTCATCATTGTATTTGGTAAATTAGGGTAGAGGGACCCCAATGGGTAGTGCCGGTGGTGGAACTATAAGATATATTGGATCATCTTGGTAAAATTCCATCACACAGATGGTTTTAGAAGAGGTGGCCTTAAGTTGCTTGACCTCTTTGGTGAGACTTTGGATTAGCTAGAATGCTTGATCCAAGCCTGGTTTAGTTGTGGTGGGCCACATTGGTTATGCTTCCTGTTATGCTGTTTGGATGGCCCATGAACTAGGTCTAGGTTGTGTGACCACATACAATGCTTGTTGCATGGGCTATGCAACAAACAAAGCACCTGGTCTCCACCATGTATTTGTGGGTTGGACCATCATGAAGGATGCTAACATGATAGGTGGTGAGACAAATGATGCCTAAGTTGTATGTGGCTGAGAGATGTTCAAAATGTAAACATAAGGTTATGTAGGCACAACAGTTAATGGTAAAAAAGGATAAACAGGATGAACAGGATGCATAGATTGGACAGGTTGAATAGGCTATGCAGGTTACAAAGGTATGACAAAGGCATGCTGAAGGGAATGTTGAAGGGAAGTGTAACCTCCTGGTGTGTCTGTTACATTCGGTGAGTTTCCACCACAAGCGTGAACCTGGGTGGTGACACCTAGTTGATGACTATCTCCAAAATGATAGATTGGTGAGATGATGGAGGCTATGCATTGGAATGAGGTGTGGAATGAGTCATCATGCTCGAATTAAGCTTCGAACTCATCCAAGTCCTTCTGTAGGGGCTCCTCATAGTCGATCCCTACCTTACAAACCATGTTTTGAATAAGGTTGTCCAGCATCCATTGGTAGGCCTTTATGAGTAGAATAAAGTCTATATTGGAAGGGAACCATTCCCTCCTATCACGATGGATAACCTAAAAACTATGTTTGGTGTCTATGTCTTGGTGGTCTATGTACAAACCTGGCTGGAGCTTTGCACAAATGAAGTTATATTGCTCATCATTGAGCACCATGAACTTAGGAGGTAGGGTACGCTACTTGAAAGATTACCTTTCTGCTAGGAAAAGAATGCAAACCCTAGGAAAGTCAATCATGATATCCCACTAAATGAACCAAATAACAACTATGCTTGAAGTGGAGGTTGAAGGTTGTTCAGGGTATATGGTGCAAGGGGGAAATGCAAAGGTTGTTGAATGTAAAAAGAAGGAAAATGGCTAACTCCACTAACTAAAAGAATGGCTAAGTGTGGGAATGTAGAAAATAATGCTAAGTGTAAAAACGATGAAAAAGGGCTAAGTGTAAAACATAGAAAAAATGACTAAGTATAAAAACATAAAAAAATGACTAAGTGTAAATTGTTGAAAAGTGGCTAACTCTAGGACTATGTTGAGAGCTGACTACGCTCACTATGCTATGAGTTGACTATGCTCTCCTGAGTGCCCAAAGTTTGACTAAGTGTAAAGTGTACACTTTGGTGGTTGTCAAGCAGGGTTCCAGGGGAACCAATGATGAGGACCAATTTGGATGGGGTGCATAGAGCACACAAGGCAACAACCAAGAGAGGCCAAAGAAGAAAATGGTGAAGGCCCTCCTTCTAGCACCAAAAAATTATAGCAACTAAAAACATTGGAGGTAAGAATGCTACACTGAGAGGCTCACAATCGTACAAACTTGACCCTGCATCAGTATGAGGGCCTATTGGAAAATAGAGGTGGGGGTGCCCAAAATGGTCTTATTAATCATATTAGGACTTTCAAGGGCTATGAAAAAATGAATGTTAAGGGTTTACATGGTGTTTACAACATCAATGGTGCTTACATGGGTAATCATAGTTAGGGTTTCCAATGCAAAACAAATGTGTAGATGTGTGAATATATGCAAAATAGTGAAAAATGTAAGTAGAATGCTAAAATGTAAGAGAAAATGCTAAAAATTTGCAAGATGTGAGTGAGAGAAATTGGCACCACCCCAAATTGGGGGGGGATCATAGGTAACTACAAGAAAGGGTGAGGAGGTACATGATGTACAAACAGGCATAGTAGGTAGTGTAGTCATAGTCTCAAGGTGTTCAAGTTATGAAAATTGATGTTCATCATGAAGTCTAAGCTTACTAGGTTGGCTGCCATGATGTCTTGCAAGCTGCAGTGGGCTGGGCGATGTACAATGATGCCATAGTGTCCCAAAGTTTTTCAAAATGGCAAGTGCTCTTCGGTATCAAATGCCAAAATGCTAATTAAATTATCAACTGAATTCTTTGAATGCCAACCCCTAAAATGTGAAGCACTAGGATATTTATAGGCCTAGGGTTAGCGTGAGTCAGAGATTAGGTGCCATGTGGTAGAAAGGTAGTTGAAATTATGTTGGCCCCAATTATGCTCCCATTAAAGCCAATGGTGTTCTTCTAGTGTGCTCCAATGGACCTTTTGAAACTATCAAACTATGAATACACTACCAATACTACATGTTCAAGTGCCAAATAGATTGCAATGTACTTGAAAACAATGCAAAATAGTTTAGTTTTTGAGACTATGCTTTAGGACTACGTTGTCCACTCTCTCGAGTGGTGTCAAGTGTAGGTACAAATTTGGGACAAATGGAGGGTGCAAATGGAATGCAAATTGCTAATCTTACTTGCTGAAGGAATGTTAGAGCTAAGATGCTAGTTGGTGCTAAGTTCTGGAGGCTTATGTAGGTAGTTTTGCATGACTATGCTGACTACACTCTAGAGCATAGTCCAACAGAGACAAACTTTGCAAAAAATGTTTCAATGTAGATTACACTAACTAAACTTTAGAGCATAGTCTTGGCAGGGACAACATAGCCCTAACACTTAGAAAATTTTGGCAAAAGCTAATGTGTTCTTATAGACTATGCTAACTATGCTTTAGAGCATAGTAGTAGGTGTAGCCTCAAAAGTTAGAAAATTTGCCAAACTGTTTCTTCCATTCCAACCTAGCTTGACAGCTTCTAGCTTAACACTTAGGAAAATTTACAAAATTAGCCATTTCTATGCTAGCTACATTGACTATGCTCTAGAGCATAGTTCCAGTAGGGAGAATGTAGTAAGAACACATAGAAATTTTGCAGCTACTATTGACACTTAGAAAAATTTGCAAATCTAGATAGTTTGTGTAGACTATGCTGACTACACTCTAGGGCATAGTCCTAGTAGTGGGAAGCATAGTTTCAATACTTAAAAAACATTTTTCAAGTTTTGACACTTAGACAAATCTGTAGTCAAGGCTTGAGAGCCCAAATTTGGTGGTGTTTTAGTGCCCAAAGATGAGTGAAGAAAAAGAGCTCATGGTTAAAATTCCATATGCTAGTGCTGTTAGTAGTTTAATGTATGAAATGGTCTCTACTAAACCTAATATTACTTACATTGTTGGAAAACTTAGTAGGTATATGTCTAATCTAGGGAAACAACACTAGATTGTAGTGAAGCGAGTCTTCCGATATCTTTGTGGTACTTCAAATTATGGGGACTATTATAAGAATGATTCCAATAAACTTCATGGATTTGTTAACGTAGATTGGGGTAGTGATATTCATAGTAGGAAATCTACTAGTGGATATGTGTTTAATCTTTTTGATGGGTTGTTTCTTGGAAAAGTTAGAAATAATCTTATGTTGATCAGTCTACCACTGAAGCTGAATATGTTGCTGCTAACTTGGCATGCAAAGAGGCTATATGGCTTCAACAGCTAATAGTTGAACTTGGCATCACTTAGAATTTTTTTAATATTGGATATGATAGTCAAAGTGCCATAAGAATATCCAAGAATCCAACCTTTCATGCTTGAATGAAGCACATTGAAATACAATATCACTATATACGAAAGAAAATTAAAAAGCAAAGGATTCTTTTGCATAAAATATCTACTAAAGCAAATCTTGTAGATGTACTCACCATGTCAACTCCTGCTAAAAAGTTTCTCTAGTACTAACCAATGTTTGGTCTTCTTCTAACCTAATTTCCTAAAACTGGTTTGGACAATTCTTTAAAGTAGTTTTACCTTCAAGAGAGATAATTGTAAGGGTGGATGAAGGAAAATTTTTCTTGATTTTCTCTAAATAATTTTTCCCTACCTTATTATATTTTTATTCATGTCTATGTTATATTTGGTCTTGTACCCATCTCCACCAAAATAAACTACCTTAGCTCTTTTATTTTTGGGTTTATTTTGTGGCCCGAGCAATATATAAGGAGCTCAAAGGAAGCATTCAACAGGCCATATTCTTTTGAATCATAACCTTGAGAGTCATCTCCCCTTCTTTATAAATTCTCCTTGAGCTTCAATCCTCGAAAGTTGTGCTACTACTAATTGTCCAAGAATCAATTTTTTGCTGAGGTTTTTCACCTTGAAGACTTTTCCTAAGATAACTTTGTGTCTTTTTAATTTTTGCATTTTCCTTTAAATTTAATATTATATTGGTGTAAGTGACTAGGAACAACACAACAAATATTACAAGCACAAGAATCAGCAGCACATTAACACCTACAAGCACAAGAAGAAAAACTGGAGCAAGCAAGTGATGATGATGAAGTACACAAGAATTAGTTATAGTGTGGTTGTTGTAGGTATTCTGATTACATGTATATGTTGGAGTGACTATAGTTTGAGAAATCTACAATTAATCACAAGATCTATGATATATTGCAATGCAACATTAAAGTCAATTCAATCACATAGTTTGAGAAATATGCCATTAATCATAAGATTTGCTATATATCACAATGTAACCTTGAAGTTGATTCAAAATCGGATGGGACATTTAATTTATTAAATAGTGTTATATTTTTATTGATTTTTAAGTTTACTATATTATTTATTACTAATTCAAATGTCACTAGAAAAGTAAAATTTCTATATTTGATTTTACACTTTAACTAAGCTCTTAGATTAAAAAATTGGAAATTGCAACTATCAACATGGGTGAATATAACTATTCTATTTTTCTAATATTGATTGATGAGTGCTGAGGTACCCCTACGCTCAACCATACGAATATGAGCATTTCACTCATGATCCGATCAAATTCCAAGGACTAAGTGCTTATGCGCCCTTGTGGAACAAGGATGGGTTGGTTGATCGTTGTCTTCCCAAGCTTACCTGTATGTCACGATTGTATGATTAAGTAAGCTTGAGGCATATGATTTTTATAGCTTTTATGTTTTTATGTCCTATGCTAGTAGGGAAGGAGAGAGGTAAATAAGTGACTAATTTAACTTAACTACTCATTAACTAAGTTCTAACTAATCCTAACACCAGTATCCATTCCCACTTGCTGTACACATCCTGAACAAATGTAACATTGTGATTACCAAATGCTAATCATTACTAGGTTACGAAGCATTACATGCATGCTTGAAGTGGTCATGCTTGTGTAATTTAATGATTTTCTCAATTGATTAAAATGAATTTCTATGCTAACGATAGAAATGTAAAGTGCATAAAATAAAATGAAATAAATGCATAAGAAAATAAAATAAAAGAAATGCATAAGAAAACAAATCTCAAGTGCTGCAAGGATGAATTAAAGAGCTCGTCTTTATTGCCATACATAAGATGTGCTCAGGTACATAATGCTTGAATAAATATTTGTCCACACTTAGACCTCCTACTATGAGCACTTGGAAAATACTCTAACTGTTAAACAAACTACAAGAGTTTTTCTACTTGACTACTAAAAGACTTCTTCCCAATTGTGTGCCTAGGCACTGTATTTATAGACTTGGAAGCAACTACTCTAATAATTAGAGTACCCACTCTAATAATTAGAATAACTGCTAAAGTAATCGCTAGAAGAACCACTCTAATAATTAGAATAACTGCTAGAGTAATCACTCTAATAATTAGAATAACTACTAGAGTAACCACTAGAGTAACTGCTCTCATCATACCCCCACGACTGAATGAAAACTTATCCTCGAGTTTCTTACAAAATATTGGGAAGGTATGGGATTATTGACTAATTGACAACAGACGATGAAATAGGATGACAGACTCAACGTGCCTAGTGAATGGATCAATAAGCATATTACAACATTAGTGTTCATGACCATTGTGGTGAACACTCGTACATAAATGACATCCAAGCCTTTATTTGGAAACTTGAAGAGAAAAAGAGAGAGAGAGAGAGAGAGAAGATGGAGCATGTTGCTGCCAATGCCGAGATTGCACCTTCTGTTGTTTATCCATAGCCATGCCACCAAACTTGCTCCTTTTGTAAATGCTCTAGTTCCAGTCTATATTGAGTGCTTCCTCCAAGCCCAGTCCATTGTTTGTATAATCGCCATCTGCACACACAACACAATCACAAATGGAAAAGTATAGATAATCCATAATGCAGTTGATACCTTGCCTCGATATGAAGTGCATTGGCTGAGTTGTGATTATGGCAGAAACTAGTTCAGAGATTTATCATTGGCAACTACCCAAGGTGTAGGGGTTAGGCAATTAGTAAAATGACAAAAAATTAAAAAATTTGTGCCAGGGCCCCCATGACTATGAGTGAACCTCTGGTATCTATAAGATGGAAAAACATGAGGAACAAGAAAGATGAAAAATATCAACGACAACGCCAATAAAATGGATGTCATGGATGGGGATGAAACAAAAAATGATTGATTGTAGGGAATGTTTAAGGAAAAGAAGTTAACAATTGTACCAAAAAGAAATGCCAATGGGTCCTCTCCAAAGCAGGCTCAAGCCTTTTATGCCCTGACAAACCCACAAACCAAAGAGTCCATAGGCTCTAGGAATGTCATTTGGAAGCAAGAGTTAAAAACTTATCCACAAGAATTCACCAAAGAAAAAAAATGCATCAACCTAGAATGGACTAATGATAAAACCAGCAATGAGGTGGAAAATGGGAAGAAAGACGGAGATGAGAGAATGAAATGAAATCCCATGAACAAGGTTGTGTAAAGCCCCTTGTGTATTTAATGGTTAAGATAACTGAGTAGAACTCATTCCAAATACAGACTCTAACCAACCACATTTAGTGACCCTGCATCAATACACTTGGTCAATTCATCCTCTTGAGGACACAAGAATGCTTCCATAAAGAGTGATCACCATCCCAAGGAGAGTGAGATGGAGAAGCAGGAAGTGAGAAAGGGCCTTAGTTAGAGGGAACCTCCAGGCATGGGTAACATGTCTTTTCAGTGCCATGACCAATGCTTGTAGCCCATATTAATTTATAATGTCTAAGGGGTGTGCTTTGAATTCTCACCTTTTTGTCTTTTCTCTCTCTCTCTCTCTCTCTCTCTCTTTTGATGTTTATGCATGAGACCCACACCATGCAAAGACTTATTTTTATTCACTCAACTTCTTGATATTTGAACAATGTCAGAATGGCAGAAAACCTAAGAAAAAGCACCCAAGAACCCAAGAGGATGGCTAGCACCAATGCATTGAATCCCCTTGAAGTCACACCCTTTTCATCCTTTGAGTCTTTCCTTGGTTTGAAAAATACCCAGCCATCAATTCATTAACAAATTTACTTAGAAAAAGGGGCCTATATAGTTCCAAGCTAAAGGAGACCATAGAGTTGTATGGATGAGTGGACAGCATGGACTCATTGCTTGTTTTAGCAAAAGAACCATACCTTAATATTAGCATCATAATTCAAAGGTAAAAACCAAACATTAGCAATCAATATGATATAATTCAATCCACCATCATGAGCACTTATTAGATGACGAATAAAAGTAAATCAAGCAAACAAAGAAACAGTAAAAATAAGAATGATGGTGTAAAAAAAAATAAGAAAAGTTAAAAGAATGTGTAAAACAAAAAATGTGTAAAAAAAAATTCAAAAAGAATTGAGGGCCTAGAATGGTTAGCATAGATGGCCATCTCCCCCACTACTAAGTTTGAAGGAGGAGATCCAAAATAGTGAGTAGGGTTGTCCATCAAGATAGGTAGCATAGGTACTGGCTATCCTAAGCTCCTGGAAAGGTTTGGTTTATTGCACGTTGACTAAAAGTTTCTTATCCGGGCTCTCAAGTTTGTATATTGTCATGGCCCCTAAAGGAAAAGTTGCATAAATAATATAAG
>MNCI01001219.1:157096-167151 GCA_015680685.1 Gnetum montanum
TTAATAGTAGCTACTTCGGCCCATTTTGTTAGGTAATCAATGGAAATAATAATATAAGCTTTTCCATTGGACATTGGTGTAATTGGCCCCATAAAATCAATTCCCCAAATGTCGAAGGGTTCTAACAGTTGAATCCATTGTTGTAGACCCTCCATTCTAGTAGTCATTCCCCCATCATGTTGACAGTGCTCACAAGATTGGATGAAATGATGGGCATCCTGAAATAATGTAGTCCAATAATATCCTACAAGTAGGATCTTGATGGCCATTCATCTCTAGGTGTAATGACCCCCACAAGGACCCTCATGAGTGTCTTGAAGAACTTGCAATTAATCTATATCAGGAACACACCATCAAACCAAGCCATTAGGACACACTTTGTAAAGTTTCCCATTGATCTCCATAAAGTACTTGGCTCTGTGAAGAAACTATTGTTTTTTCTTAAGGTTTAACTCTTGTGGTGTTTGTTGGGTGAGGAGATAGGTAAGAATGCTACTGTACCAATTTGTCTCCAGGAGATAGTTGGATGTGTTAGTCATGGTATGGAATGGTTTGGACCTGTCAGGAGCTTGTAGAATGGGTGTTTCTACTAGCTTTTATTTTAGAGTTTGGAAAGTTAATTTGCATTCCTTGGTCCACTTGAAAGGTACGTCCTTTTTCGTTAATTCCACCAATGGTTTGGAAACCTTTGAAAAGTTCTCAATAAATCTCCCATAGTAGCCAATGTGTCCAAGGAATGACCATATGTCTTTGACAATTTCCAATTGACTAGTAATTTCTTGGATAACTTTGATTTTCTTGGGGTCTACCTCTATCCCTATGTGTGAGATTTTGTGCCCTAGTACTACATCTTCTTGCACCATCAAATGGCTTTTCTGCCAGTTGAGCCTTAAATTGATTTCTACACATCTTTTTAACACTTGCTCCAACTAGTCTAAGGCTTGATCAAAGTTTTCTCCATAAGTGGAAAAGTTATCCATAAAGACCTCCATGCCATTCCCTATTTGTTGTTGCAATATGCTTAAAACTAGTCGTTGAAATGTTGTAGGGGCATTGCACAAGCCAAACGACATCTATTTGTATACGAATGTTCCCCAAGGACTAGTGAACGTAGTCTTCGCTTGGTCTTCTGGGGCTATTTGTATTTGGTTATATCCACTATATCCATCCAAAAAACTGTAATAGCGATGCCCTGTGATGGTGTCTAAGACTTGGTCAAAAAATGGTAATGAAAGTGATCTTTGAATGTTGCCATATTTAGTAGCTTGAAATCTATGCACACCCTCCATTTTCCTCCCTTTTTAGGCACAATAACTAAGGGGCTAACCCATTCTCTATTAGCAATGGGGTATATGAATCCAACCTTGAGAAGCTATTCGATTTCTTCCTTAACTACTTACTTCAGCTTAGGGTTCAATCATCTCTGTTGTTGTCTTCAAGGCTTCATGGAGGGGTTAGTGTAAATTCTATGTTGGCATATCTGAGGATCTATTCTAGTTAATTTAGGATATGACCAAGCGAAGGATTTTGATCATTTATTTATTATCTTCAGTAGTTCTTCTTTCTATTGAGGAGCAAGCATAGCGTTGATAATTACCAATTTTCTGTTTTTAAGGAATGTGTATTCCATACCGATGGGTAATGGTTTTAGCTCAAGGGGCTCCTACTTAAATTTCTCAGGGATTTCCAACTTCCCCCAGTTGATATTTTCAAGGTTAAGACTTGGAAGTTGGTGGTGGACTTGCTCTAATGCGTCTATGCTATCAATGTAAGCACAAGTCAAACCCTCAGTTGGTTCCATGCATATGAGTGAACTACTTTCTTGATCAGTTGTTAGCCACTTGGTGTCTTCCTGTCGTGTGGCTATTGCATACAAGAATCTTTGTATGTTAATGACTTGTGCACACTGATTGCATGTAGGCAATGCTAAACTTTGCACAAACCATGACCTTTGCACACACCCTGTGTCACTGTGTACGATGCATGAAACTTTCTTCTTCTTAATATTTCCGAATGTATTTTCCTTTGATATTTCTAGGGAAAGATTGTGGATTCCTAGGCATGCATCGATGGTGCTTAGCCATGCTCTTTCCATTATGATTGGGAAGGCCCCGTTACTATTGTTTACCTGAATCACTAGGAAGTTAGTTGGGTACGACCATCCAAAAACAGTGGTAACAATGTCTTCCACTAGTCCTAATGGGATAGTGATGGACTGGTTGTCCAACTCTAGATGGATGTTACTCTATTTTAATGGAGGCAAGTTCCAGGCCTTGTACATTTCTTGAGAAATCAAGTTAACACTGGAACCTGAATCCAAAAGAGCCTTGCATAATGCATTTTTAGTGATTTGTAAGTATATCAAAGGACTCCTAGGATAAGATAATTTCTTGGGAAGGTGGCTAGCTTTGATCCAATTAGTGATGCCATGTGTTAGCATGATTGTATGTGTTGAGTGCAGTGATTGGGTTGAAGGGGGCTCCGAAGTTTTGATTGATACTAAGGCATCTAAGAAATTAGCTTCTTGTGATTGCAAAGGCTTGGTTGGACTGTTGGTTCTAAAGAAAGGTATTTTCTTCATGTTGTTTTTGGAACCAACAATAGGTTGAGAGTTAACAACCCTCATGGCATTACGTTGTTGTGGTTGGGTAGGGATTTCACCTTGCATTTCGGGAGTAGGTGGTAGTGGAGATATTGGTGGAAGAGATGTGGCCAGATGAGAAGGATGATATGCTTGTGGAATATGGCCTCTAGAAGAGGAAATCCCATAATACTTGTAGGCTTGGTAGTGAGGTTGAGGAGTGACGTGACCAATAGAGTCACATGGGGAGATTGGATGCTACACGTAATATCCATATGGGTTAGGTTGCTAATAAGGATACTGTTTCCTTGGTGGTGGCATTCCCCATGATTATGGGTGATGCCACTATTGATATTGCTCAATTGGTTGTGGTGGAGTTCCACTAGGATAATATGTTAAGGGTTGGTGGAATTTCCCTGGGTTACCTTGAGGATAAGATAACCTTTGGGGTGTTTGCCTTTTGTTTAATCATGGGTTGAGTGCATACACCCAAGACTCCTACAGATGTGAGATTATAGGGTGACATCCCTTTGGATGGTCATATTGATATATCGCACATCCACTATCATTTTCTATTTCCAAATCCACAACCTCTTCAATGATGGCAACTTTGCCCTTACCCTTGCTGCGTGCATGTTCATCCTCTTTCTTTTTTCTTTTCTCACTACCTTGCTCTCTAGACTCCTCTACTATTTTAAGAATAGTTTGAAATCTATTGTCTAGGGAATCCCATGTTTGGTCTACCTTTTTTGAAACTTTTGATGTCATATTTTGGATAGGAAAAGTTTTCCTATTCACCATCTCTTTGAGTGGTGACTCTTCTTCATCCTCACAAAATCTTCCCTCTTTCGAAGGGAAGGATCTCAATTATACTCTTCCACACTTTCTCTCTTCTATAGCTCACCTTCTTCCTTAGAAACTTGCTCCAATATTCTTTGAATTTGATGGGACCTAAGCTCTGATAGTCTCCCTTGGACATAAGTCCCAAGGGTTCTTCTCGTTTCATGCCTAAGCCCATCCATAAGATGGCGCAGTTGATCCCTTTGTGAATAACCATGGCTAGGACAACAATGTAAGAGTGCACAGTATCAATCCATGGCAGCATCCAAGAGTTCATGTCCTCCTTGTTTCCAGCCTTGGATTTGCTTTCTCAAGTTAGACACTCAGGAGTACGTTTGGTACTTATCATTAAATAGTTCTAACATAGTACTCCACCTACGAATGGATTCTGGTTCTAAAGATTGGTACTAGCTTTCCACTTCTTTAACTAATGTCTATGGGAATAACTTAAGTTTTTTCCATTCATTCTCTATGTTCTATAAGGCACATGCATCATGGAATGCTTGTAAATGATTCTAAGGATCAGCGTTGCATCCCCCTTCAAATTGTGGGATATTGTTCATATCTAATCTTTTGGTCCTACTATCTTTTTGATGCCTTGTTGGAATTCTAACAGCCTCAGTTATGTCCAACATACTTCAAGTAGTGAGGAGGGATTCATCATGATTGTCTCATCCATGGAATCTATGATGCCTACGTTGTCCCCTACTCTCCCTTCTTCTATGTCGTGACTTTCAAGAGTGCCCTTGTCCCCTTTCTTGGCTATTTCATCTATGAATTTCACTTTTCCTACCTTTATCCCCATGATCTTTTTCTTTATGATCATATCTAGATATTGAAGGAGAGGGTGAAGAAGATGATGAAGGTAAAGAAGAAGGAGAACCATCACCATGACAGTGTCTACTACCTTCTCTTCTATGATCTAGGCCCTAATCGCGATTACGATCAAAATGCCCATCTTTATCATGAGTTCATATCCTTTTTTCAGAGCCTTTATGCCCATGGGTATCAGGACCTAGGTTATGAATAGTGGAATGAAGGTTCTGATACACAACCCCTTGGCCAAAGTCAAGGGAAGGAACATCATTGTGAGGGTGACTGCTTGAGGTAGGTTCACTATCCTCATTTTCACTTAAGACATGTGGGACATCCTGGGACCACTTACCCTTTAAAGAATTATGGTGTCTCTCCTATTGCAAGTCCCTTTGATGTTGTGCCTCCATGGGATGGTATTCTCTCAAGTCATGGTCTTGCACCACGTATTTTGCATGTAAGTGTGGCATGCCAATTCATGTGAGAGCACGAAGAAGCATGCTGGGGATTGAATGATCAGGAGGTAACACTATGTTACCTTCTAAGTCTTNTGATAAGCCGAAAATACCAAAAAAAATCACATACCTCAGACTTGCTTAACCATACACCGTGACACTTACAAGCAAGCCTGGGAAGACAACGAACGATTAACCCCAAGTGTTTCTTGTGGTGTTAAGGCATTTAGTCTGCAGAGTTTGACCGGATCGCGCGTGCACGCTCGTATTCGTATGGTTGAGTGCAGGGGTACCTTTCCACTCATCATAGGTGAATCCAATTCTTGAGAATTTGTTAAGAGCATGTGCTTTATAGTATAGAGATGGTTGGGATTATATGCTACCATTGGCTAAATTTGAATATAATAATAGTTATCGGGAGAGTTTACAAGAATCACCATATAAGATGTTATATGGTAGGTCATGTAGAGCACCTTTATGTTGGAATACTATAGAAGATTGCTAATAGGTGAGGATAGACTTGGTGAGGTAGACCATAGGGTAGGTTTAAGAGATTTGAGACAAATTAAGAGTTGCACAAGATAGGCAGGTATCATAAAACTAATTAATGTCAAAGACCATCGGAGTTTTCAGTTATGGATCATGTATTTCTTCATGTTGCTCTCTTGAAGGAACCTTACATGATTTGGACAAAAGGAAAAATTAGCTCGTAGGTACATTAGTCCTTTTAAGGTGCTATAGAGGATTGGGAGAGGGATCTATCAAATAGCATTATTTCATTGGTTGATACATATACATGATGTGATTCATGTATCTATTTTTTGATATTATGTGCTTGATGAACATCATGAGATTGATCATTTAGAGAGAGGTAACTAAGTGACTAATTTAACTTAACTACTCATTAACTAAGTTCTTACTAATCCTAACACCAACATCCATTCCCACTTTCCATACACATCTTAAACCAGTGCAACACTATTGGGATTACCAAACACTAATCGTTACTAGGTTACCAAGTGTTACATGCATGCTCGAAGTGGTCATGCTTGTGTAATTTAACAATTTTCTTAATTGATCAAAATGAATTGTTCTGCTAATAATAGAAATGTAAAGTGCATAAAATAAAATAAATGCATAAGAAAATAAAATAAAAGAAATGTGTAAGAAAAAAAATCTCAAGTGCTGCAAAGATGAATCAAAGAGCTCATCTTTATTTTTGTACACAAGGTATGCTCAGGTACATAATGCTCAAATAAAGATCCATCCACACTTAGACCTCCTATTGCGGGCACTTGGAAAATACTCTAACTTTTAAACAGACTACAAGAGTTTCGCTACTTGACTACTAAAAGACTTCTTCCCAATTGTGTGCATGGGCACTGTATTTATAGGCTTGGGAGCAACTACTCTAATAATTAGAGTAACTGCTCTAATAATTAGAATAATTGCTAAAGTAACCGCTAGAGTGACCACTCTAATAATTAGAATAACTACTAGAGTAACCGTTAGAGTAACCACTCTAATAATTAGAATAACTTATAAAGTAATTTCTAGAGTAACTACGCTAATAATTACAATAACTGCTATAGTAACCGCTCTCATCATTGATGATTTTAATCCAATTCTTACATTGATTTATTTAGATTTTTCCCATACGATTTATAAAAAGGATTACTAATTTGCCAATCAAATCTGATTTTTCAATCTATGATAAATAGTGTTATAGTTTTATTGATTTTTAAGTTTACTATACTAGTTTTATTACTAATTTTGATGGCAATGAAAAAGTAAAATTTTAATATTTGGTTTTCTACTCTAGCTGAGCTCTTAGATGAAAAAAATTGAAAAATGCAACTACCAGCATGGGTGGATATAATTATGCTATTTTTCTAATATTGACAATTTTGATCTGATTCTTACATCATTTCATTCAAAATTTTTTTATCTAATTTATATAAAGGGTTGCCAATTTGTGGATCTGATTTAATTTTTCAATTTATAGAAGTGACTGCATGGCTCATGCTCACACACGTGTAGTGGCTCCAAAGTTCAATGTGAGAAAGTACTAAGCCAAAGGTTATGATGCAACCAAAGACACCCATGCCTCTGCTATTGCAAGAAAATCTGTAACCTTCTATCCTAGAAAGCATGTTGAGTGCTTTGAAGAGACAAAGTTTTAAAAGTGAAAACCATGTATATTATATTGAAAAATATTCAAATAAGCACCATGGTTTTCACAAATAATAGAAAGAAGATCAAAGAAATAATGGGTTTAACACCTTTGTTAATTATTTATAAAATATCTTACAAATAACAAACATAGATGTTACAGAATCTCAAGGATCTAAATTTAATCTTGATTTACTATTTTAAAGGCACCAGTAAAATAGATAAAAAATATTAATTAAGAGCATAAGTACATTATATCAATATAGCACAACAAAATTTCAATTACTCACATACATAATTAAATAAAATTTAAATATATAAAATTTGAAGTTTTTGTAGCTAGAAAAAGGACATTGTCTAACAATTCCACTAGTTACATCATAAAATAATGTGTAAAACAATGATGCCAATGATAGTTGTTTGGTATTAATTGAATGTTTAGAAATAAAGTTATTTGCACTTTAAGTTTACTAAATTAAATAGTAAACTATTAATATATAATAAATACTATTAAATTTTCATGAATATATAGCATGCACCAAAATGAAAAATGTTCCTTGCAATCTCACAATCCCAATGCCATAGACAAAAAATTCATATCTATCATACTTTATTATTTATTCATCAAAATAGGTACATGGCTCAAACATTCAAGAAGTATACAAAGATACAAAGATACAAATAATACAAAAATTATTTTTAAAGTTAAGGGGGTCCATCTTGTATAAAATTGGTTCATCTTTCATCCTATGTCCCTCTTCCAACATTTCCTTTCCTTCTTTGGGCTCTCTATGTCAAAGTGTAGGAGGAGTAAGAACTCCTCAAATAAAAAAGGTTATCTTATTTCCCTCTTCATGAAGCATAAAGGTTCTAGGCCAAAAGTCTCAAGTTATGGACTATGTGAAGATTTGTAATTTAATATTTAAAAAATTTTCAAGGTCTAGAAATGTCACAAATTTTCCAAAAATCCAAATAAAATTCAAAAATCCAAAGAATACATATTTTAATTATTTAATTATTTAAGGTTCACAGATATCATAAATTGTTCAACATACACTCAAAGAAAATATATTCTATCTAGGCATTTCCAAAGGCTAGGTCTTGGCTATCCTCGCTTCCAAAGGAACTTATTGATAGGTCTTAGAATAACCTCACTATTATCATTGGAGTAGTCTCATAACCCCAAACAAGACACTCATAGTTGGGTCTTAGCAACAGCCTCACTACTAACATCTTCAATGACCAATGCACACATCTCATTAGAATGATAGGTCTTGACTATGCCTTACCGCACACCACTAAACTCAACTACTTAGTGCCATGGTCTCGACTAAATCCATATTCTCACATGAACATACAAATCAAAATCTAGGGTAAGAAATCCATCCAACTATCCTTATTTTCATGGGACAAGTCCGACTAAAGAATAATTCACTACTACATATAGAGGGGACATTTAAAAGATCCATGGCTCTCACTTCCAATTGAGCAAAATTAGTCACACAAATATTATTATTTTATTCTAAGAATTTAAAATGTGTCCAAATGGACCAAAAATCCATAAAAGCTCAAAATCCACAAAATTCTTGTAAAATCATGTTTATGTCATGTGCAAATCCCAAATATTCATAAAATATTCAAGGGCAGGTTGGACATAATTTTCATAATGTCCAAAATTCCTCAAAAGACAAAAATGATATAAACAAAATTAAAATATTATTGAAATCCAAAAATCACATAAATCTAGCAAAATCTCAGCATATTAATTAAAATCATAGAAAAATAACATAAGACTAGGAAGTAGATAAGAGAGATAGAAAATCCATAGCAATATGCGAAAGTCATGTGAAAGGAAAATAAAGTAAACTCTTGTGTTGGTTTTGCCTCTAGAATTTTCGTATGTCTACCTTATCTAATGTTCTTAATTGGTTTTTGCTTTTCTTAGCATGTCGCACATGAAACCCTTCTTCAAACTAGGACAAAATGTATCTAGGGCTACTACCTATTTATAAGGGGAAGAACGAAAGAAACCAAGCTCAAATCCACTTCAAAACAAATAAGAAAGGGAAAAAAATTTTTTTTTAGAAAAATGTGATGGAATACTATTTTATAAAAATGATAGTTGCAAAATAAACAGAAAATTGGCAGCAAGAAATAAGCGATGGGTGAGGTAGCAAAGAAATCATGATGAAAAAAAGAAAAGACATAACATATGTTTATGTTTTAAGCATATTATATGTTCTTTACATTTTAATGATGTGTTTCGCATGTGAATGAACTTTTTGTAATGGTGCTTGGCTTTCTAATTTTTATTTTTATTTTTATTTTTTAAAATCATTTTCATAAGTTTATTTATAATTTTTCTCTTTTTCCTAATACCCTTGCACATAAACACTCATAACATGTACATCAAAACTCCAAATGAATTTTTTTTTTAACCTACAAGATCCTTATCAAGTGTTCTACCTAGTTGTATGTTGAATATTATCTAAGCATTACTTTGGCAAACCAAAAAATGTGATATCTTGGGAACCATAACTCTAATTCTAGTGAACCAAGAGTCAAAATATACATTTCTAGACATTTTGGACACATTGGTAAACTCAAATCCTAGTAGGACATCATCCTAAGGTACTTCCTTAATAAAGCTAATTTATGTAGTATTTACTAATAATTAAAAATGAAATCCAAATACTAGTTTAATGAAAAACTATAACAAGGGATATGGTTTGGGTAGGGTTCGGGTTCATAATTGCTCCATGTATAGAGTATTATATAAGCACATGTGCATAATAAAATAAAAGGATGCATTACTAGATGTGCATAATAGAGCACAAATGTGTAGAATAAAGTAAATATGCATAGCTAAATACTTCTAAAGGCATGATAACTAATAAAAGAAAAACTTCATGGGGTAATTGGATTTCAACATTTAATAATAAAATGTAAAGTAAATCTAAGACTGAGCTCTAGCAGTAGTAAAATAAATGATACAAAAATTTAACAAAACATCATAGTAAGCGGATTTCATTCACATATGTAGGAAACTAGGAACAACAACAACAACAATAACAACAATAGTGATGATAGAGATGTAATTCTATGATTTAACCAAGAATATTAAAGTTAATTCATTGAAATGTATCTAACAGTATTAAAGGATTAATCATATGCATCAAATTAAATAACTAAAC
>MNCI01001223.1:2682-13367 GCA_015680685.1 Gnetum montanum
GCAAGAATCATGTGTAGCTGCGATCAAACATCACCAATGCCCTGCGAACCACCAACTGCATAAATATAAATCCACCACCACCACTTGCCATTTGCTGAAATAAAAGAAGATAGAAAGAACCACATGCCATCTGCTGAAATAAAAGAAGATAGAAAGAACCATATGCCATCTGCTGAAAATAAAAGAAAATCTGCCGACGTCCAACCGCCCAAATTGCTCAGAAAATAAAAGAAAATCTGCTGACGTCCAACCACCCAAATTGCCCATTACTGGAAAAAAAAGAAAGAAAGAAAAACCATTGGCAACCACTCAGGGAAAGAGGAGGTTCAGTCTATGGCTTCATGGCCCTGGCCTCATTAGCCTAGGGCTTCCTGGCCTGACTTCTTCTCCTCTGCCTCCTCCCCCCAACTCCATCACCTTGATGGCTTTTCATAGCCAATTTTAGGGTTAGGGTAACCCATCTTTTTTTTTTCTTTTTTTTTTTATATTTTTATTCTTCTTTCTTTTTTTATTCTCTTTTTTTAAAAAAAAAATAAACAAAGGCCCCATGCCAAGCAAGCATGGGCGTGTTGGTATCAACAGTATCAGAACACAAGATATATTGAGTTTGACTATGGTTTGAAGTGCTCTATTGCCAGCTTAGTTTAACTTCAATGTCACATGGCAAGCTTGAAAACAATATTAAGTTCTCTTGAGAAGTGCAATGTTAACAGTTTGATTTGGTTTGATTAGCAATTGTCCCGGGGTGCAGTTTGGCTTTATTTATTGTTACAAGTGACTCAAGGATCACTTGGTAACCTTTGGGCTTTGTTAAGCTCTTTGGTTTTGTGTTTTTACAGTATAGCTAACATGATACAGTTACACATGTTATAAGTAGGGGAGAAGGTATACTAGTAATAATGCCATGTCAATGCTTGGGCTAGAAGTCAAACTATTTGAATTGAACTTATAACAATGAGGTGTTAGCCCAACAATTCTTGATTTGAAAGCTCTAAGTCAACATCATGGATTAGATTTTGATGGGCAATACCGAGTTACAAACCTATATTATAATTATTTTAGGGTTCCAACATCCAAACTTTTAGCTCAAGTAGTACATTTATACCCTAAGACATATAGTTGATAGTGCATTACAATATATATGTCTGAAGTGTGATCCTAACTTGCAATGTTAAAACTTGCAATCTCTTGCTTAACAAGACAATGAGCTAACCCTTTGCGTCACCTATCACTAGCAACCTAGCTACATAAGTTCATCTAAACCCCTTTATCCTTTATCCAAAAATCCAATGCAACTCCATTTCCTCTCTTATTTAGCTGGCATTGAAACTAGGACCTCCTTTTTACTTTTGTTTGTTGGTATGTTTCTCTAAATTCTGAAAGCACATACATACATGAAACTGTCACGGGCTTCCATATTTTTGTATTGTTTACTTAAACATAAAAGTAATTTTGTACTTTGTATCTAAGTATAAAAGCAAATTTCTGTTTTGCATGAATAGAATTACATTCTCGTATGAATTTTCATGTCAATCGGTTATTCTCTTAATCATTGTTAGGAGTGAAAACTCCAATGGGAGAGTAGCATTGGGAAGCTCGTGTCCGTTAACGTTGCATACTAAAATAATGTTAAAATAATATATAAGCACTAGTGGTCTAGTGGTAGAATAGTACCCTGCCACGGTACAGACCCGGGTTCGATTCCCGGCTGGTGCACTTTCGTTTTGTCTTAGTTCAACATTCCTACCAAACCCAATTTTTTGTTTTGGTTCACCACCTTTTTAGGAACAACCGGAACACACTAATTTTAAAATTCCTCTGAAAGATAACAAGGTATATTATCTTATGTATAAGACAAATGCAAATGTTTTAGTGGACAACTAAATATCTTTTTTTAAAAAAATTTAACCAATCCTTATCAAAGAATTTTTTAATGAGAAATAACACTAATACATTTATTTGATATTTAAAATACTCTTACATAAACATTGCCCCCTTTATATTTTCTCACAACTCCTAAATCAATTATGCACTTCATTATAAAATTAGCATTTAATAATAATATCCTTCAAAATCAATTTGAACAATCTATGTTGAGTTTTAATGAAGATTGGGTGTGTAATCCTCAATCATACCTTCCCTCTTAACTAATTTATTCACTCAATATGTTATATTACTATTATTATTTATTTGTGAAACATTTTACTAATTTTATCAATGTTACCCCTATCATATAATTCATAAAAAATGCTTTTCCAAGGTTGTTTTTATTAAATATTAAATGAAGTTCAATTATCAGTGAGGCATTGCTAACTTGGTCCAAGTATGTAGCTTGTAGTCTACAAGTCACAAGCTCAAGTCCACCTCAAGGCATACCCAATAACCATAGTAAAAAAACCAGGTTTTGTACCTGGAAGGTATATTCTTGACCAAGTTCTCTTAAACCTCAAAGCTCCTTCCCTCTACTAGTTTGCAATGTGAGACTGGTTTAGCGTTAAGGCATATGATAAAAATAATTTAGCCTTACATGAATGTTATTTTGCATGCTTTTGGTTTCCCACTAATTGGATTTGTAAATTAACTTAATGCTATAAATGTTATAGAGTTTCCTTATTGATTAATGTTCAACAGGTTGGAGACATTCCAGCCAAAACTGGAGTTTCAGCAGGGTGATCCAAATTTGTCATTTCAGTTTATCTTGATTTTACTCAGTCAGTTTATGGCAACACATTTTTTTCCTTGGGCATGGCTTTACAAAGATTCTTCATGATGAAATTCAATAGCTACTCAGTTTTACAGCCAGGCATTTTGTCAACCAAATTTTCCAGAAACAAGGTTCATAATTTTGGAATTCCTCCAAACACATCAACCGACTTTTATGGTCAGTTTCAATGTTAGGAGGATACCCTTTCTACCAAATATCTTGGAACACCTGTGTTTTTACGTAGAATGAAGATTAGTACATCAAATGAAATTATTGATAAAATTCAGAAAAAGATTGGCATGACGGAAGGAAAAATTACTTTACTTGAAATGAATTTTGATATGATAACAAGATATGTACCTGTAAAGGTTGGAAGAGCCATTCTTCCTTTATTTGAGAATGGTACATAACTGCTTTTACAATTTTTGCTCAAATCTCTCCAGCGAAGCTTGGTCTTTTGTTTACCCCCTTATCTTCAAGAGTGTTATGCGAAATTGCATGAAATCAAAGAGCAAATGCCGAACAGTTAACTCCAACCGGTAAAATCGTACTAAAATCTCTGCTAATGTTAGAGCGTGTGAATAGAGAGTTTGATACACAGCTTTCAAATTCGATACTCCTAAAATATATTTTAAAAATAAAAGTGCTACACCTGCATCAAAAATAAAGATGTTTGGGAAGCAAAATGACAGTTTTAACGACGTGCAGAGAAGACGTCCCAAAAGGCCAAAACCCCGGAAAATATGCTAAATAAAAACTATGATGTCCCACCTCTGAATAAAAAACTTCGCTACCAACTATTGTTTGAGGAAAGTCCAGATTGTAAGCATACATTTGTAATCCGACTCGTATCCTTCTCTTCCACGATCATGGCATTGCAGATGTACTCGCATTCGTACAAGAAGTTGCAGTTGTCTCATATCTGATAAGTTATTGGATGTGGTTTTACTTTAATTCAGCTGGGTCACCACAATCTGATGTAATCATGTTCAGTCTGCCATCATTGTATTCTTGGTTTTATTGGTGCTAAATTGGATACTGCAGTTGGTTGACTGTACATGATTATGTTCTAGTTTACATCGGTTTTCCTAAATGTGATTCTGCATTTGGGTAACTTTATGTCATGAATGTTGAATTTCTGGCTTTCGAAAATCAGGGTGACTTAGCTCACCGGTCCTCAAACTGTGTTCATGCAAATGGCATATTTTCATTACATCATCATCAAATGTGCTTTGACAAAATGATGTCGGAATCCAAGTATCCTAGCGTAAATGTTCTAAAATACAACTAAAAGTCAAATTTCGATGATAACGTCCATGCAGATTATGCCTCCTACTTTGACAAAATCAATACAGCTGGAGGACATAAGGCATTGAAAAAGGCAAAAGAAATTGTTTAGAATTTAGAAGTGTACAGAAATACTTCAAACATGTCATCGTCGAATTAGAAGACTCAAACAAAACCAGACGACATTCCGCACCAGCGTATGTAATCTTTCAGAATATACAACTACATGACCAATGATGAAGTGTCTAAAAACAATGATATGTTATTTCAACCATTAGCATCGTAGACAGTAGAGAGTGATCTCAAAACTGAATGCAAATCCTCCCTGGCTTTAGCCGGGGAACGACCAGGAAACAGCGCAAAGACACCAATACGCTTCTCTCCTTCGGTTCAGGAAAAGTCAAACTACTAACCAATTTGTAGGCTTCACCCATCAAAGATATTTATTACAGTTTTAAAAATTACATAGCTAAATTTTAAGATGCCAAATCTTTTTTCATCATTCGTTCATGAAAGAAAATTTTCATTAGCAGCAATACCAAGTTCATGTCAACAAACATGACAAGATACGAATGCTCAATATAAGATTCAGGATGAACTTCCAGATTTCTTTTCCCACCACTCGAAAAACTTAAGCTGGGCATCCATCGTATCAAATTTATATAGCTGAAGAGAATGATTTGCAATTTCTTTGCCAAACATCCATCCAAAGGCAGCGCCAGCACCAAGCGATAATATAGCTCCTGCAAATACCGGAAGAAAGTTAATGATTTTTTAAAAATCTATAGCCAACTATTAAAACATTAATGACCAAAGGCTATAAATGCTCACTACATTACTAAACATGTACCATGCGAACAGGCATTTGCCCTAAAAATGCAATAGAAATAAGGCATAGAAATAAGTAATGTGCCTTATTACAGCAACAACATAAAAGTATTGTTGGACAATTAACCTTTTTTAATCACAAATGAAAACTACCTTTCCAGATCCAAAACCAATAGCCTATGTAATAATATGCCTAGAGAAATATTGCATATGCAATGATACACATTATTTTGATGTTCTACATTCATTTAAGGGACCATCATTCAAAGTGATGGTAAGGTGCTCATTTCTCAAGTTGAAGACCTGCGCACAGCCACTTGAAGAGGTTAGGCTTTTGCTCATCTACCAACCCTCCCAGGACCCCGCTTTTGCTCATCTACCAACCCTCCCAGGACCCCGCTTAGCAGGATGAACACTGCAGCACTGGGTGATGATTCTTTATGTTCTACATTCATTTAATTCAAAAAACATTGACTGTGTTGCCACTAAGAAAAACTACTGCCAACTTTTTTCTTTTTAATGAAGTCCATACTCTGATTGCATTCATCCACTAGAGCATACATTACATTATTGCAAATGAGATGCAGCTAAAGCTCTTTCAATCAAAGTCTATGGACACCGCTAGAAAACAATACATGCTGCTCTGCCTTTCCTTGAGATTTTCAAGAAATTGTATACTACGTATCACCTAACTTTCATTACCTCCAATCCTGACAGAAGTTTATCTATATTCTAAATACGTACAAATGCATTTTACCGATGAGATGACAGATTCTATGAAGAAGCCGGGAAATAATGGCTAATAACTTGTTAAGATATTTTTCAACTGCTACCATTAGCCTTGCCCGCTACCTTGAAGAAGAGTACAAAGCTTGTAACATGTACAGCAATATTTTCTCCCAGATCCAAGGTCTTTGTCCATGGATATAACATTTCTATTCTGTTTTACTGTAATCACTGCCATTATTTCCAGTCCATGTATTTGAGGTCAAATTGCTGTATTTTATTGAGTGGTTGTCCAAATAAAACCTGTCTGAAGGCATATTTTACCATTTCATCAAATAACATAGGCGGTATTTTAACCCAGCAAAAAACAGAAACAGATAAATGATTGGAAGGAATAGAACTATTAACATATAATATACTAATAATTTCTGTCAGGTAAATACTCCCAAAAAGTACGAGCATTTAGCATATTAGTAGTCCTTGAACAAGAGTGCATTGAACAAAATCAAACAGTTAAAGGAATAATATTGTGTCATAAATCATAATATGTTTACAAATTCAATGCAGATCATTTTTCTTAAGCAATGGATGAAATATAGAGGCTTAATCTCTTTTCACAAAGGCCTGAATATAAAACAGATTTTCTGAAATCCTTTTACAGAATTTTTTTTAAAAAAATCCATAACTCAGCTCTACCCCCACTGGAATCAAACCTATGACCGGGGGTTACCAACCCAAGAATCTACCACTTAAAACAATAAAAACTCTGGGTTTCTTTTATAATAGAAAGAGGGGTACTTACTACCCGTAGCAACTGGTTGTAATGTAATGAAGCACCAGTGCAGAGGATTCGAAAAAAGGGTTTTCAAAGTTTTTTATTTTCTATTTGTCTTGTAAGCAAGCCACTTCAATGAAATTCACCCTGTCTCAATATTAAAATCATTCCAGTAATTTCTCTGACCAAGCATCTGTGCTCGGGTCAATGGCATGGTCATACTCTGCGAGCCATTCTGGTAGCCATAGAAATGCGAGAAGAAGCACCTTCAGATAAGTCAGAGGAAGGGATAAGGAGGAGGATGGAGTCAATAAAGGAAAATTCTTAGCTACATGTAAATGCAGGGGAGAGCTTAATTTCTAAAACAACATAGTATAAAATTTGCTAGAGAGCTAGGCCTGTTTAATGCTGTAAAAAATTGTTGGAAATGTAGCTGTCCAATGCTGCGGAAAAAAGGATTCTTTTAGTTTTTCACGTAGAAAATGCAAGCTTAAAAATGTGCAAGAGCTGGACTTGTTCAAGGATTCAAACCTACCTTCTTTTCTGCTCCCATTTAGTGAATTGCTCAGCAGCCTGCAATAATCTCCTGCCGCTTCCTCTTTTTCTGAGCTTTTTTCTGCTTTTTCATTAAGTGCTGCTTTTGAAAGCATTCAATTCACTTTTGTGTTTAACTTCTGTTCGATGTTGTGTCCTCTTGTTGTTTCACCTCTAGTTCTCAAAGGCTACTAGAAAGAATAGCGATGATTGTTTGCAATGTTCAATGAAATAATAACACAATGCCTTTGCAGTATTCAATGATTTTGGTGACCAGTTACTACAGGTTGTTAGTACCCTTCCCCACTATTATTCACACTTACCGCATAATCACAATACCCACAGTGAAAGCAAGGTTCAAGTAAACAGATGATAAACCAATGGCAGACATTAAGATTCGATATCCTCTGTTACTGACAGCATTTAGTGTCAATTCTTCTATAGTTCCTCTCTAATTCATCTAACTTCTCAATAACTTGCCTAAGCCTAGTTTACAAAATCTTAACTCCGCAATATATATATATATATATGGTTTCGTTGAATAACTTGAAACATACAGCATGAATTTTTCTATTTTACATCCATCAGTTTCACACTTTCATAATGAATTCATGTTTAAACTTAACCATTCTTATCCAAAAATACATTTGATAACACACACTATTTATCAAAAAGAGAGACGGAATCAAATCCCCTACCGATGCCACTCTTCGAATATTTCAGGGTGACGCCGGCAGTGGAAACGGCCCCTATGACGCTACCGGCTGCGGATATCTGAGCTGCTTGTCTGGTTTTCTTTAGCTGCCGAGACACACAATCCAGCAGATACAAAATCAACACATATTATTTCCACGGAAATGATCGAAAACTACACAGAAACCCTAAAACCCCTAGCAAGGCCATAGCTGATGAACCTGAGGGCCGTAAACAGGATCCTGCTGAATGAATTCCTCCACATCTTGCGAGGACCATTTGCGGAAGGGCTGATCACGGGAGTAGATCTGCTTGTACTTGTCAAGGTAGGCGAATCGCTCCTTCCAGTATTGCTTTCGTGAGCCCCAGAACGATGTGTCGTCTTCCACCGCCATTCGATTTATGACACTGATCACACGCACAAATGATATGTGATCAATTCAACAACAACAAATTACTATTACGATTTTTTGATTTCAGATGTCTTGGTGGTGTTCTTGCCTGATTTTGTTCTCCCCTGCGAGCTGATCACCTGACGACGACTACCTGATACGTTCTTCTTGAGCTTTTTATTTGCCGTACTTTCATTCTGCGAATTTTCCGTTTTAACTAAGGAAAGTGAACCTGGTTTGGCCACCGTCGGACACGCACGTGCAGAAGGAAAAAAATGATTTTGTCGTGACCTTTGCATTTGTACTGGTAATTCCACTAATAAGCATGATTTGTTTAGTGTTCTTTCCTTGTCATGTGATTACAAAGGGGAAGGGTAACCTTTAATCGCGTATCTTCCTAACACCGAGTGACGTGAAGGTAAATCACTCATACAAAATGCTATACAAATAAGTGAACCTCAATTTTATAATCATTGTCTCATAAATGTTATAAGGTAGAAGGTTAGTGATAATGAGCAATTATAAGGTAGAAGGTTAGTAATAATGAGCAAAGAAAATTCAGAATATATCGTAAGCTTGACATTATCCAAACAAATATGGAAAGAAAAACTTTTCCAATTTTAATACTATCTATTGAGATAATATTGTAAAAAAAAAAAGTTAAAACAACTAACTATTAATAAGGAGGAAAGTCCTAGTCCTATCAAAAGTTACATCACTTTTCAACATTCATGCTTGAATACCAAAAATAGTGAAAGGATTTGAGATACAGAGTAGTGGCTTAATACCAATATTTGTTTCAAAGCAAAAAAGTGGTAACACTTGAGGGAGATCAATCAAGTGAAAAATTGCCTTTGAACTATTTGTCCAAGCTAATTAATACTTTCTTTAGTACTAGTAAAAATATACATAGGAGCATTTGTCTTCCCTAAATACTTTATTGCCACTTGATCATTCTTATCATTGGCATTAACTTGATTTTTCATATCTTCAACTTCATATTGTTTTTTTCTATATTCAATATTAATGAAAGAGGTTACTCTAGTAGTTATTCTAATTATTAGAGTGGTTACTCTAGCGATTACTTTAGCAGTTATTCTAATTATTAGAGCGATTACTCTAATTATTATAGTAGTAGCTCTCAAGCCTATAAATACAGTGCCCAGGCACACAATTGGAGAGAAGTCTTTTAGCAGTCAAGTAGCGAAACTCTTGTAGTCTATTTGAAAGTTAGAGTATTTTCCAAGTGCCAGCAGCAAGAGTTCTAAGTGTGGACGGATCTTTATTCGAGCATTGTGTACCTGAGCACACCTTGTGTACGACAATAAAGACGAGCTCTTTGATTCATCCTTGTAGCACTTGAGATTTGTTTTCTTATGCATTTCTTTTATTTTATTCTCTTATGCATTTATTTTATTTTATGCACTTTACATTTCTGTTATTAGCACAGCAATTCATTTTGATCAATTAAGCAAATCGTTAAATTACACAAGCACGACCACTTCAAGCATGCGTGTAATGTTTGGTAACCTAGTAATGATTAGCGTTTGGTTATCCTAGCAATGCTGCACTAGTTCAGGATATGTACGGCAAGTGGGAACGAATGCTGGTGTTAGGATTAGTTAGAACTTAGTTAATGAGTAGTTAAGTTAAATTAGTCACTTAGTTATCTCTCTCCTTCCCTACTAACGCAGGATATAAAAACATAAAAGCTATAAAAATCATATGCCTCAAGCTTACTCAACCATACAATCGTGACATATAGGTAAGCTTAGGAAGACAACGATCAACAAACCTGTCCTTGTTCCACTAGGGCACATAAGCACTTAGTCCTTGGAATTCGATTGGATTGTGCGTGAAATGCTTGTATTTGTATGGTTGAGCGTAGGGGTACCTTGCCGCTCATCATTGGCGTCGTTGCCAAGGACTTAGTTGTTTGTGCGCTAGCTAGAACATAGGAAATCATTCACATCGTTGGAACAAACCCTTAGGGTTGGTTGAGAAAATAATAAACAAGAATATATTGCATATTGAACAGACAAGTATGTCTCCTTCTTCGTACGAAAGCGCCTCACCGCCTAGGTTTGAAACACGAAACAGTTTGCGGGTTAATACACATGATGTTGATCTGCCAGTCCCTCAACAAGTTCAAGTGGTATATATTCATCTTGATGAGTATATACTAAACTTTACCTTTATCCTCCATCAAGATGAACAACTGCGTTGGTGAGACTTAGAAGATAACATAGTGTTACCTCCCGATTGTTCAGTCCCAAGCATGCTTCTTCGTGCTCTCACACAAATTGGTATGCCGCACTTACATGCAGAATATGTTGTGCAAGACCATGACTCGAGAGAATACCATCCCACGAAGGCACAACGTCAGAGGGACTTGCAACAGGAGAGACATCATAAATCTTTGAAGAGTAAGTGGTCCCAGGATGCCCCACATGTCTTAAGTGAAAATGAGAATGGTGAACCTACCTTAGGCAGTCGGCCACACAACGATGTTCCTCCCCTTGACTTTGGCCAAGGGGTTGTGTATCAGGACCTTCATTCCACTATTTATAACCCAGGTTCTGATACCCATGGGCACAAAGGATCCGAAAAAGGAACACGAACTCATGATAAAGGTGGACATTCTGATCGCAATCACAATCGGGGCCAAGACCGTAGAAGAGAAGGTAGTAGACACCGTCATGGTGACAGTTCTCCTTCTTCTTCACCTTCATCATCTCCTTCATCC
>MNCI01001223.1:24926-37589 GCA_015680685.1 Gnetum montanum
AACTCCATATGTCATCTACCTTAGCCACTATTTCTATTGTTAACTTTTGAAGCAGTAAGGTCTTTCTGTTCACCAACTTTTCAATTGGTGACTCATCCTCTTCATCACAAAATTTCACTCCCTTCTTTCGAAGAGAGGGGTCACGGTTGTATTCTTCCGCACTTTCCCTTTTTCGTAGCTCACCTTCTTATTTTGCTACTTGTTCCAACAAGTGATGTACTTCATGGACTCTAAGTTGTGAGAGTCTCCCTTGGGCATAAGTCCTAAGGGTTCTTCTAGTTTCATGTCTTAGCCCATCCACGATGTGGCGAAGTTGATCTCGCTGAGCGTACCCATGGCCTGGGCAATGATGTAACAATGTGTAGTAGCGGGCCATGGTAGCATCCAAGGGTTCATTTGTACCTTGCTTCCAGCCTTGGATCTGCTTACGCAAATTGGACACTCTGGAGTATGTCTGATACTTATCATTAAATATACTCATCGAGATGAGTATAAACTATCTTGTATTGTTTAGGACTTGGCTGATTTTGGCTATGTGTTTTATGTTGCCAACTGTCTCGTGTATGGTTCTTAGGTGGTGAGTTGCTCTTATGAGAAGAAGACATTGTTATCGGTGTGCTATTTCATCGTTATAAAATTTTTATCTTGATTAACCCGAAGGTTCGTTTAGGCTCCCAACGATGTGAGTGATATCCTCTATGTTCTATTCGGCACACAAACACTTAGTCCCCAGCAATGGCGTCAATGATGAGTGGCGAGGTACCCCTACACTCAACCATACAAAACAAGCGTAGCATGCGCAATTTGGTCGAACTCTGCAGACTAAGTGCCTACACACCCCATGGAACACTTGGGGTTAATCATTCGTTGTCTTCCCAGACTTGTAGTTGTCATGGTGTATGGTTAAGTAAGTCCGAGGTATATGATTTTTATATCTTTTTATGTTTTTCTCCTATGTTATCACGGTGAAGGGTTGAGAAACTAACTAACTCTAACTAATGACTAAGTCTAAATTAACTAGCGTCAGCATCTATTCCCACTTACCGTACACACCCTGAACTATGCAACCGCGGCTACCAAACACTAATTGTTACTGGGATCACCACGCGTAATGCACGTGCTCAAAGTGGTCGTACTGAGGCACTTAACTAGCCTAAGCGTAATGAGCATCCATTCCTTGACTAGCCGTACACATCCTTAGATGCTCGTAATCAAGTCGTACTCATTTCGCATTCTAGGAGTTGAGGGTAAGAGAATCTAATCGCGATGAGCAACCGATTCCTTGATTAGCCGTACACATCCGTAAATGCTCGTAATCAAGTCGTACTCATGTCGCGCTACTGCAGGGTAATAAATAACAGGTAAGAAATAATAGGTAATAAATAACAAGTAATAAATCCTATTCCATGCATTGAAAGGTTTATCCACAAAGCTTGTCTTTACTGTCGTACACAACTTGCGTTCAGGTACACTGTTGCTCGAATAAAGATCTGTTCACTTAGGGACTCCTACTGTGGGCACATGGAAAATATTCTATCTTTGGAGTGATCAAACTGCCAGAGTTTCCCTACTTCTAACTCTGGATGGAAAATAAGGGGAGTGCCGCCTCTTATTTATAGATTTGGCAGCAGATCACGATATCGCATACGCGATATCACAGGGGACGATGCGATATCGCGGCTCATACGAATCGCGTCTTATCAATTGCCAAATGAAACTTTGATTATAAGGTAGGTAATCCAAAATTTGAATAAACACATATTGTGATGAAAGATTAGCAACCAATGACTCGTACACATTATTAAAAAGAACAAAATCAATTGTCTTACTTGCATCAACATCACAAATTTTTTTGCTAGCTTATAAATCTACATTTCCACATCAATAAAAGAAGCATGAATTTCAACATTAATTGAAGAACTTGAAAGTAATATGGAATCCCCCATAGTGGATGATGAGTGGTGAAGTACCCCTACACTCAACCATATGAATATGAGCATTTCATGTACGATCTAGTCGAACTCCAAGGACTAAGTGCTTACACACCTTAATGGAACACTCAGAGTTAATCAATCATTGTCTTCGCAAACTTACTTGTATTGTCACGGTTGTATGGTTAAGTAAGCTTGAGGTATATGATTTTTATAGCTTTTACCTTTTTTATGTCTTCTGCTAATAAATTAGAGGGAGAGAGAACTAAGTGGCTAATTTATCTTAACTATTCGCTAAGTAGTTTCTAAATGTTCATAACACTAGTATCCGTTCCCACTTACCGTACACATCTTGAACCAGTGTAACGCTGCTAGGATTACCAAATGCTAATCGTTACTGGGTTACCAAGCACTACACGCATGCTCGAAGCGATCGTACTGAGTGTACTTAACTAAGAGGGTCAAAGGTTAAGAGAGATATTAATTAACTAGGAAAGAATTAAACACTCAACAATAATTAATTACTAATCAGCTTAATCTGTATGTTGTAAGGTTTATCATAAAGTTCATCTTTATTACCATACAAATATGTGTGCTCAGGTACAAATTACTCGAATAAAGATCCATTCACTCTATGACTCCTACTGTGGGCACATAGAAATTATTCTAACTCTGAAATGACTAAACTGCAAGAATCTAGCTAAGGGTCTAAGTCTTACTACTCGGAACAAAGGGCGCTGCCTCTTATTTATAGAAGATGAGGCAGGATGCGATATCTCGTGGCGGATGCAATATCGCGGCTCATCATACCCCCATGACTAAATGAAAAGTTGTCCTTGATTTCCTTACAAAATATTGGGAAGGTATGTGATTATTGACTTGAATGACAGCTACTGGTGAATGGGGTGACATGTGAACAGATCAACATTACAATACATGGCGACATTAGTATTCATGACCACAAGAGTGAACACTATACACATTTGACATCCAGACTTATTTGGCAGTTGAGAGAGAAGAGAGAGAGAGAAAAAAGGAGAAGATGTGTTGTTGCCGATGCCAAGATTGCACCTTCCATTGTGCATCCATGAGCATGTCATCAATCTTGTTCATTGCACAACTATTCTAGCACCAGTCCATCCTGAGTGTTTCCTCCAGGTCCAGTCCATTATATGCACACACAACACAGTCACATATGAGCAAGGATAAGTAAATAACAATACAGTTGATACCTTGCTTCGGTGTAAGGTCCATTGGCTGAGTTGTGATATGGCCAATACGGATTCCAGAGATATAACACTAGTGACTACCCAAGGTGTAGGGGTTAGGAAAAATTGAAAAAATTGGACCAGGACTCCCATGACTAAGAGTGATCCTTCGGTAGCGATAGATTGGAAAAAGATAAGAAATAAGAAAGATGGATAAAAAGAAACAACAACAACAATGCTAAAATGGATGTTAGAGGTGGGAATGAACAAAACAAATGTTGATTGCGGAAATGTTGAAGGGAAAGAAATTAACTGATGCACCAAATAGGAATGTTAGTGGGTCCTCCCCAAAGCAGGCTCATGCCCTTTATCCCTTGACAAACCCACATTCAAAGAGTTTGTAGGCTTTGGAAATGTTGTTTGGGAGCAAGAGTTAAAGACTTAACCCTAAGAATTCACCAAAGAGAAAACAATGCATCAACCAAAATATATACTACTGACACAACCAACAATGAGGTGAAAGATGGAGAAAGAATGATGGGAAAAAGAGAATGGAATGGAGTCCCAAGAGCAAGGTGGTGTACAGTCCCTTGTGTATTTATGGTTAATGTGACTAAGTAGATCTCATTTCAAATCCAGTCTCAAACAATCCACATCCAGTGACTTCGCATTAATACACTTGGCCAATCCATCCACTTGAAGTAACAAGAATGCTTCCACCAAAGAGTCACCACCATTTCAAGGAAACGAGAAAGGGAAAAGTAGGAAGCGAGAAAGGGCCTTAGTTAGAGGGAACATGTTTGTTTAGTTCCATAACCAGTGCTTGTAGCCCAAATAATTATTTTGTCTAAGGTGTGTGCTTTGAATTCTCACTTTTTTTTTTGTGAGAACCACACCATGCAAAGACTTATTTTTATTAGCTCAACTTCCCGATAATGGAGCAATGTCAGAATGGTAAGGAAAACTCAAGAAGAAAACATCCAAACAGCCAAGAGAATGGCTAGCACAAATGCATCAAATCCCCTTGAAGTCACACCCTTTTCAGTCCTTGAGTCCTTCCTTAGTTTGAGAAATGCCCAGTCACCAATTCGTTAATAGTTTTATTATTAAGAAATGGACTGTACAATTCCAAGCCAAGAGAGATCATATAAATTCATGAATGCATGGATGACGTGGACTCATTGCCTGTTATATCAAAAGAACCATACCTTAGTATCAACATTATAACTCAAAGGTAAAAACCAAACATTAGTAATCAATAGAATACAATTCATGCCACCATCAGGAGCACTTATTAAGTGATGAACCTAACAAAACAAAAATAAAAACAAACCAAACAAAACAAACAATCACACAAGGAAATGAAAAAGTATAACCAATGTTGCAAGAAAAAAACAAAAAAAGTTAAAGAAATTTGTAAAATAAAAATGTGTAAAACAAAAAATTAAAAAGGAACTGAGGGCCTCAATTGGTTAGCAGTGATGGCCATCTCCCCCATGACTGAGTTGGAAGGGGGAGATTCGAAATAGTGAGCAGGGTCGTCCCTTCTCAGAGGTATTATGTGCACTGACCATTCTAAATTCATGAAAAGGTTTGGTCTGTTGCACATTGACTAACAATCTCTTATTAAGGCTCTTGTCCGACTTTTTTAGAAATTTCCAACTTCCCCCAGTTGATGTTTTCTAGGTCAAGGTTTGGAAGTTGGTGACGAAATTACTCTAGTGCATCTATGCTTTCGATGTAAGCGCAAGTTATTCTCTCAGTTAGTTCCATGAACGTTAGTGAGTTACTCTCTTGATCAGCTATCAGCCACTGGGTGTCTTCTTGTTGTGTGGCTGCTGCATACAGGCACTTTTGTAGGTTAAGGTCTTGTGCACACCGATTGCATGCAAGAAATGCTAAACTTTTCACAACCCATGATTTCTGCACGCAATCGCACCTTGTATCATTGTATGTGATGCATGGAACCTTCTTCTTCTCGATCTTTCCAAAAGTGTTCTTCTTAGATATTTCCAGGGAAAGATCACAAATTCCTAGGCATGCATCTATAGTACTTAGCCATGCCCTTCCCATTATTATTGGGAAGTCCCCTTTATCGTTATTCACTTGTATCACTAGGAAATCATCTGGGTACGACCACCCACACACAGTGGTAACGATGTCCTCCACCAGTCCCAAGGGAATAGTGATGGACTAGTCAGCCAGCTCTAGGTGAATATTGCTCTTCCTTAATGGAGGCAGGTTCTAGGCTTTGTACATCTCTTGTGATATTAAGTTGGCTCCAGAACCTAAGTCCAGAAGAGCTTTGCATGGGTCATTCTTAGCGATTTGGAGATAGATTAGAGGGCTTCCAAGATCAGAGAATTTCCTAGGAAGGTGGCTAACCTTAATCCAGTCAGTAACGGCATGTGTTAACATAATTGTATGCGTTGAGCTCAGTGTTTGGTTTGAAGGGAGCTCTAAAGCCTTATTTGATGGGGAGGCATTCAAAGGTTCAATCGCTTGTCGTTGTAAGGGCTTGGTTGGACTATTGGTTCTGAAGAAAGGTCTTTTCTTCATACAGTTGTTAGAACCAACAGCAGGTTGAGGATTCATAGCCCTTATGGCATTGCGTTGCTGTTGTTGAGTAGGGAGCTCCCCTTGCATTACTGGAGCAGTTGGTAATGGAGCTATTGGTGTGAGAGTTGCGGATGGATTTGAAGGGTGGTCTGTTTGTGGGTTATCTTCCCTAGGAGAAGGAGTTCTATAATACTCATGAGCTTGGTAGTGATGTTGTAGTGTAACGTGACTAACAAAGTCACGTGGAGAGATTGGATGCTGCATGCAGAAGCCATATTGGTCTAGTTGCCGGTAGGGGTATTGTTGCCTTGGTGGTGGCATCCCCCATGACTATGGGTATTGCCATTGTTGATGTTGCTCAATGGGTTGTGGTGGAGTTCCACTTGGATAATATGTTGAAGGTTGGTGGAACTGCCTTAGGTTACCTTGGGGATAAGGTAACCATCAGGGTTCTTGCTGTTTATTAAGTCGTGGGTTGAGTGCATACACCCCAGACTCTTGTAGATGTGAGATCATTGGGCAACATCCCTTAGAATGGTCGTATTGGTATATTTTGCATCCACCATCATTGTTCATGTCTGAATCCACAACCTCTTTTGTGATGGACATTTTACCCTTACCCTTGTTATGTGCATTGTCCACTTCTCTCTTTTTCTTTTTGTCATGGTCACTACCTTGCTCCCTAAACTCCTCTACAATTTTAAGAATAGTTTCAAACCTGCTATCCAGGGAGTCCCACATTTGGTCTACCTTTGCCAATACTTCTGTTGTTAAATTTTGGAGTGGCAAAGTTTTCCTATTCACCATCTCTTTGAGTGGTGACTCTTCTTCCTCCTCACAATATCTCACTCCCCTTTTTTGGAGGGAAGGGTCTCGATTGTATTCTTTCGTAATTTCTCTCTTTCATAGCTCACCTTCTTCTTTGGCTACTTGCTCTAGCAATCTATGAATTTGATGAGACCTAAGCTCTGATAATCTTCCTTAGGCATACGTCCCAAGGGTTCTTCTTGTTTCATGCCTAAGTCCGTCCACGAGATGGTGTAGTTGATCCCGCTGCAAATAACCATGGCCAGGGCAACGATGTAATAGTGCGTAATAGCAGCCCATGGCAACATCCAAGGGTTCATGATTTCCTTGCTTCCATCCTTGGATTTGCTTTCACAAGTTAGACACTTGGGAGTATGTTTGGTACTTATCATTAAATAGTTCTAACATTGTACTCCACCTCTGGATGGATTCCGATTATCATTTCACTAGTGTCCTTGGGAACAACTTTAGTTTTTGCCAGTCTTTTTCTATGTTTTGCAAGGCACATGCATCGTGGAATGCTTGTAAATGATTTTGAGGATCAGTGTTGTATCCCCCTTCAAATCGTGGGATGTTGCTCATGTCTAACCTCTTGATCCTACTATCCTTTTGGTGCCTTGTTGGAACTCTTACAGCCTCCGTTATATTTAGCATGCTTCTACTTGCAAGTAGGGGTTCTTCGTGATCATCTTGTTCATAGCGTCTATGGTGTTTACCTAGTTCCCTACTCTTCCTTCTTCTATACCTTGATTCCTTAGAGTGCCCTCATCCTCGTTCTCGACTTTCTCATTGATGTCTTTCACTTCATTTTCCCTTATCCTCATGATTGGTTTCCCTATGACTGCATCCGGACACTGAAGGAGAGGGTGAAGGTGATGATGAAGGTGAAGAAGAAGGAGAACCATCGCCATGACGGTGTTTTCTACCTTCTCTTCGGTGGTCTCGGCCTCGATCGTGATCACAATCAAAACGTTCGCCCTTATCGTGTGTTCATGTTCCCTCGTTGAACACTTCGTGTTCATGGGTATCAGAACCAAGGTTGTGAACAGTGGAGTGGAGGTTCTAATACATCACCTCCTGACCATTGTTAGGAAGAGGAACATAATTTTATGGGGAACCTGTTGAAGCAGGTTCACCATCCTCAATTTTGCTCAAGACGTGAGGAGCGTTAGGGGGCCATTTACCCTTCAAGGATGTATGGTATCTCTCCTGTGGCAAGTCCCTTTGACATTGCACTTCTGTGGGATCATGCAATGTATTCCGCATATAAAAGTGGCATGCCTATTCATGTGAGAGCATGAAGGAGCATGTTGGCAACTGATAGATCTAGAGATAATACTATGTTACCCTCCAAGTCTCTCCAACGCAGTTGTTCATCTTAGTGGAGAATAAAGGTGAAATCGGGTACATACTCATCGGGATGAGTATATATCACATGAAATTGTTGAGGAACTGGCAGATCTTGGTTACATGTATTATGCTGCCGACTGCCTCTTGTATTAGTCCTAGGCGGTGAAGTGCTCTTATGCGAAGAAGAAGACATCTTGTCTTGTTCAGTGTGTAATGAACCATTATCTTGTCTTTCGTTGATTAACCCTAAGGGTTCATTCTAGTGTTCCAACGATATGAATGATTTCCTATGTTCTACACAGCACACAAACAACTAAGTGCCCAGCAACAGTGCCAATGATGAGTGGCGAGGTACCCTTACACTCAACCATACGAATACGAGCGTTTCACACACGATCCGGTGGAACTCCAAGGACTAAGTGCTTACGCACCTTAATGGAACACTTAGGGTTAATCAATCATTGTCTTCCCAAACTTACTTGTATTGTCACGGTTGTATGGTTAAGTAACCTTGAGGTATATGATTTTTATAGCTTTTACCTTTTTTATGTCTTCTACTAATAAAGGAGAGGGATGGAGAACTAAGTGGCTAATTTATCCTAACTATTTACTAACTAGTTTCTAAATGTTCCTAACACTAGTATCCGTTCCCACTTGTCATACGCATCCTAAACCAGTGCAACGCTGCTGGGATTACCAAATGCTAATCGTTACTGGGTTACCAAGCACTACACGCATGCTCGAAGCGGTCGTACTGAGTGTACTTAACTAAGAGGGTCGAAGGTTGAGAGAGATATTAATTAACTAGGAAAGCATTAAACATTCAACAATAATTAATTACTAATTAGCTTAATCTTTATGTTGCAAGGTTTATCATAAAGTTCATCTTTATTGCCATACATAAATGTGTGCTCAAGTACAAATTGCTTGAATAAAGATCCGTTCACTCTATAACTCCTACTGTGGGCACACAGAAATTATTCTAACTCTGGAATGACTAAACTACAAGAATCTGGCTAAGGGTCTAAGTCTTACTACCCGAAACAAAGGGCTCCGCCTCTTATTTATAGAAGATGAGGCAGGACGCGATATCACGTACGCGATATCGCGTGGCAGATGCGATATCGCATACGGGATATCGCAGCTCATCAATGGAATTCTAGAGAAATTCAATTTGTTGGAGAAAAATTAGACCCACTGAAAAAAATTAGATTTTTGAAAGAAACATCAAATTCACTGAGAAACATCAAATCCATTGAAAAAATATATGACTAGTTAAAAACATTTAGATATGCTAAAAGCATTAGATTCATAAAAAGACATCAGATTTATTGAAAAAACATCAAATTTGTGCAAACAAAAGAAACACTATCTTGGTATGTCTAAGGTTACTAGTTAGAATCACATTTAGTAAGTATTATAAAAGCAAGAAGTTTGTTGTTTATTGCATCTAAAGCACGTTCACAATTTATATAAGTTTTTCCAAACTACCATATCAACTATTTGTTCTAACGGTGCTTATATACATAATTTTTTTCAAAGTATCTATTTGTTAATTAAGAATGCATTTCTAAAATTGAAACATTATTCCTTTACATGTTTTTTTGAGGGTTTTTTATTTAGTAATTAAGCATGTGATGTACTCGTTTTTTTTACTTTGCTTATTATTAAATTTTTTGGGATCTAACACTCTCACCCTCCCTCCCAAAAACTAAACCCAAATAAATAAATAAATATTTTATTCAAAGGAATACCTCACATCAACTCCCTAGTTTTTTATTCAACAATGAAGTGTTAGTGGTAAGACTCTTGATTTGGAAATTATGGGTTTAATTCTAGTAGATAATTCTAAGTTATAAAGTTCTAATTATTAATATGTTAAGGATATTTTAATTATTAATAATTCATTTGCAACTATTGATCAAGATATGGAGATAATTTCATTTGATAATGTTGATTCTACTAATAGGGTAGGGGCCTCCTCCCCCTCCACCCAATGTTAATCTTTTCATGAATGTCTAATGCCTTATAATAAACTTCAAACAAAAGTTGTTAATGCTTTTCTTTACACACAACATTTAATTTGATTTTATTCTTCTTCAAGAGATTAAAATTTTCAATTTAGATATAGTCATGGCTAGTAATGGTATTCTTCATGATTCTACAATATTATTTAGTAACCATAGCATTGGTCAAGTTAGTGCAGATCATGTTATCAATCAATTTTTGTCTAAAAAAAATTCTCTCATGGTAGAGATAATTTTTTAGTCTTGGTAATTCTTTAAGGTGCTTTAGATCCTTTTAGTATTTGCAATATTTATGCTCCTACTTCTGCACATAGAATTGCTCTATGGCAATTTCTTCTCCAAAATTTACCTAACGTTCCCTTGGCTTTTTTATGATAATTATAATATGATTGAAAATTCGTATGATAAAATTGGTGGAGTTTCTTCTCAGGCCATGAGCTTTTATTTGGTGTGATGTTAAGGAACGATTTTATTTATATGATGTTACTTATTCAAATGTCCGTTGTGATGATTAGTTTACCTAGTCTAACCTCTGTGAAGGTAATAATCAGATTTTTGAAAGACTTTATTGTTTTTATTTTTCCAATTATTCTTCTTGGTTCTGTGATGGAATTATTACAGTTCACAAAAATGCAACTCTTTTATACCATTTTCCAATTTCTCTTAATTTGTAATTTGGTATTAAATCTGTAGTTCAATGTTATGAGCTTTTTCATATGAATGCATCTTTATTTCTTACTCCTTCTAAAAAGGGTATTTTGACGTCTTTATGGAATGTAGAAATGAGACCCCTTAGTACATCAAGTTGGATTAATTGGTGGTTGCATGTTATATATTGTGTTCATAATTTTTCTGGTTGGTTGGGTAAGTAATATGCCAAGGGACAAAGGGAGACAAAAAAAATTCTATGATAAAATTCAGCAGATTAATACTGTAATACAAAATGATCCTTTTAATATTATTCTTCATTAATGACTTTCTTATATACGTTCAATTAGACAAAAATGAGATATGCATAATGTTAAGAGTGCTCTTCTTAAGAGTTATCTCAATTGGTTGAAAGTAGAGGGAGAACCATGCTAGGAATTTTTTAAATTTTAAAAGGTAAAGGTAATTTGCCTATTATTGACTTGATGCAAGTTAACAATCAAATTAATTTTGATCCTCTTACTATCAATTATTTTCTTGAAAGACATTTTCAACATATATTTATTTCAAAGGGTTTTGATTATGAGGATTTTCTCTCTAATTGTGATCATATACCTAATATTGTTCATAGTAGAAACAACCATATTCTTAAACATGATATCTCTCTTACTAAAATTAAAGATGCTTTGTTTTACTTAGCCAATGATAAAGCTCCAAGTTTTGATGGAATTTCCATTGAATTTTTAAAAAATCAACAAGATGTTGTTGGTATGAGCCTTTATTTTGTTTTTGTAGAAGCCACTAAACAAGAATGTTCTCTTGGTCAAGAGCTAAATAGAGGAGTCATTAGACTTATTCCTAAGAAAGGTGATCTTTCCACATTGGTATTTAATGCCCTATTGTTGTTTTGAATTCTATTTATAAAATTTTGGCTAAATGTCTTACTAAAAGATTAAAGGTGAATATTCATTAATTAATTACTCCAATGCAAACTCACTTTGTCAAAGATAGATATATTCTAAATAATGTTGTTGTAGCTTACGAGGCATGCAATGGGCTAAGGATTCCAATCAAGACATTGCTTTTTGAAGCTTGATTATGCTAAAGCATATGATAGAATTAAATGATATTTTATTATTGCTTATCTTTGCAAATATGGTTTTAAAGAAAAATTTATTGGAATGGTGGACACTCTTTTTGTTGGTGCTAATGCAGTTGTGGCTACAAATGCTAGCATTACTAATAGTTTTAAGCTTGAATGCTTAGTTAGACAAGGTTATCCTCTTGCTCCTTATATCTTTATTCTTATTTCATATTTTTTTATGTCATGCTATATAGAAGGACAAGGAACATAATTTGCCACAAGGTATCTTTATTAAAAATAATGTCCCTACTTTATTAAATATGCATTTTGCAAATGACTCTTTTTTATGATAAAAAATGACAGAGTTATTACAATTGTCTTTTTTATCATGTTGATCAATATTGCAAATTTTCAAGCTCTGAAATTAATTGGTTCAAATCTTCTATCTTTTGTAATAAGAGGGTTCAAGAATAGGCTTTGCCTAAATCTTGGCATCTTCTAGAAAAGTTAGATAGTTTCAAATTATTAGGCATTTCTTTTTTTCTTTGCTAGATCTTTAAAAACTTGATGGAATGTTATAATGAAAAATATTAAACAAAAACTTATTAAGTGGAAGGAGAAAAAACTTTCAATGGCTAGTATGTTTATTATTTGTAAGCATATCATTCAAGCTAATCTTGTGTATTAATCTTCATGTTGGGCTTCTAGTATTTATGCATATCATCACATTGATCACCTTATTCCAAGTTTCCATTAGAGTAGTAGCCATTATAGAAAAGAATTTTGTCATGTTGCATGGGATATTTGCACTTCTTAGAAAGAAGATGGTGGTAAAGGCATTACTATATCAAGTTCTATTTTCATAAAGCACATTTTGCAACAATGATGTGTTAACCTAGTAGTAAGATTTGTGATTGGAAATCTCTAAGTCATGGGTTCAATTCTGGTAAATAATGTTGAGTTATAAAGTTCTATGTGGATTATATATCTTGGGGTGTGCCTATGTTTCAATTATTTCAAGTTCCATCCCCATCCCTCCTACCTCCTCC
>MNCI01001223.1:52476-116076 GCA_015680685.1 Gnetum montanum
CTAGCTTAGATTAGTTAATATTATTTTCCACTGCCTTCAGGAGTAGCGTTAGAATTAGGAACACATCATACATCTCATCTGGACTAAACCATACGTGACAAATGCAATACTAGTCCAGGTGGGAAGATAGCGAATTGCGACCTAAGCCTAACTATCTAGGTGCCACAACTAGTCCATCTGCAGAGTTCGACCTGATCGCACGTGCAACGCTCGTTTCGTATGGTTGAGTGTAGGGGTTCCTCGCCACTCATCACTAGAGAAGAGATTTTCAAGATTGGTTATAAGGATGAAAACCTGATAAGGCATCCCCAAAACCATTGGGCTTTTCCTTTTTGTTATTTTAGAGTGTGTCCTCTACTTCTCCAAATTTGTACTTTGAATTTTTATTTTTAATATATTTATTTTTTGGAGTTCGATACCTTATAAAGTTATAATTTGACCATATATCTTGGGAGTAAATATTCTGAAGCAAATGATTTGGGTTTTGATGTCCTATCCCCAATCCAAAAATATTTGATTCTAGCAACCTCTATTGCATATAATCACTAGTGTTTGATGATGTTGGAACCTAAAACGTTTTTTACTACATATACATTCAAGATATATAACATAATTTTTGGGTATAACTTAGGTAGAATGTAAACAAGTCATAAGTATCATTTCAACTAGCAACCTTTTGTCTATGCAACGCTTATTAGACAACAAGACAATGAATTAAGCCACCTCTTATTGACATACTTAAGTAATCTTGGCCATGTGTAGAGTTAGAATAAAATGGTTATCTACTTACATAATTAGCACAATAATGATCTTCTACTACTCGTAGTAGACATAATCAACACATTATGTCCTTATGTGGCACATTATTCTATTTTCCATCTCAACTCGAAGTAATGAGCTCCAATCCTTGCCTTCTTAATTAGTATTCACACAAATATAGGAATAGCAATATGTAAATATTCCACATCCTTACACATGCCATATCTAATATTTTCTAGTAAAAGTTAACCTTCATTTAGTTTTGTTCATTTTTCCATTTCTTAAAAATTGCATAGTTAACAAATTTCAAAGTCTTATAAGTCCATTATTACATCTAAATTATCAATACTTCATTTTTTGTACTCATAGTTTTCTTCATGATATTTTATTATTATAATTATTTATCATCATCATCCTAACATTGTTCTAACAAAATGGGATCAACTACATAAGTTCTCTTTTGCCATTTGCCTACATGAAGAGCTAGATACTTATTTATATGTAATTTCTTCATATCATTTTCACCACATTTTATTGATCTTCTTTTGGTGGCTTTTTTGAAATTGTGATATGACAACCTTATTTGAGATTCTTTAGATATGGCCAAACCATCTAAGATGTCATTTATGTAACTTATCTAAAATAAAAACCAATCCAAGCATTCCTCTAATGTTTGTATTATGAAATTTATCTCTTCTCAAAATATTAAGCATCCATCCAAGCATTCACATTAATGCCACATAGATTTGTTGTTCATTCCTCTTTTTTAATTTACTACCCAACTTTCAACAACATATAAAATTGTAGGATTGATTATTATTGTGTAAAATTTTCCCTTTGTTTTTATTAGGATTCCAAGATCTTGGGAGTGCATTATGCGTTCCTTGCTTGATCATACAATTGAAGTACATTATGCTCAAAATAGTGGGAGTGCTAGGTGACATGATCACTTTAACTACATTCTGGTAGTACATTTAAAATTTTTCACAACTCTGCTAGATGATGTATACATGTGCACCATGCATGGTGACATACTTGTAATAAATGTATGTTAAGGCACACCATAGTCCATAGATCTTACAGCTAAAGTGCATTATGCTCAAAATGGTGAGACTGCTAGGTGGCATTATTGCTTTAGCTGCAAGCTAGTAGTAGCATGATTGATGCAATGGAACAACACTAATGATTTGTAGAATAGCCTTGAGGCATGTTCAATAAGCAGTAGAGCGAGCAACTTGGTGTTGTGTTGGTAGGCATCAAAAATCACCAATGAGTAGGGAAAGCACCATGTATGATGCTTTTACATCTAATAGTGACAATGGCTAACCTAGTGGGGTTAGGGAAGGAGACTATTGGAGTTTGCAATGATCATGCAAGATGTCAAGGTTAGAGTAGTCCCTATCATCAATAATAATTAGTGGGAGAGCAACTTCACATTTATTGTTTTGAAGTTGCACTATGCATGAAGATGTATACATGCACACTTGCAATAAATGCAAATTAAGACACATCATAGACCATACAATTGAAGTGCATTGCACTTCAAATGCATACTAGTAATAGCATGGTTGATGTGATGGAATAACATTGATGATTTGTATAATAGCCTAAGGCATGTTCAATAGAAGTAGAGGGGTGCCTTGGGGTCATAATGGTAGGTATATAAAATTATGGAAGGGTAGGGAAAGTGCCATGTATGAAAACTTCCCATGTGACATTAACAATGGTTAACCTGATAGGGTTAGAAAAGGAAACTAATTGGATGTGTAATGACTAGACCAAGTCAAGGTTAGAGTAGTCCTTATCCTCAATAATAATTAATCAGGAGTAATTCTTTGCTTAAGTATGAAGGAGGGATGCAACCATTTCAGATTAAGCAAATGATGTGATGTCCTGCGTTCAAGACCGATGATGTACATTGAATGCTGCCCAAGGGTGAGGGAGTTGTGTGTACATATATTACAATTATTTTAGAATACCATTTTTATTATAATTATTAAGTCTAAGTATATTAAATTTTCAAAGCAGAAAGTTTTTTGCAAAATTTTTTTAGGGAAAGTTTAGTCATTTATCCAAGAGGAGGGGTGAATACCAAATCAGCAATATCTAAGAGAACGGATGAATCCCAAATCAGCAATTACAACAGTATCATCAAGGAAGAAAGAAAATAATCCAGAAAAAGAAATTAACGCTACCAAAAATGAAACCATTAGAAAGTTTTTGCTTAGTGCGGCCCTTAATTGTCGTAAAGAAAAGAACTTTCCTGGAAACCATAAAATTACCCGTGGTCAAGAAGTTCAACTCCTTCCTATACGTGTGCGTTGTGTGATGATGAATTGAAGTTCGCAATGCAATAACTTGTGAATGAGAAAACGTACTTTTAACCTTCCAGAAAGCTGAAACCCATACAAATACATACAAGATCTCTCTTTTTGGGGTCCGACACCCCCCAAATACATACAAGATCGCCATCGTACTTGAATAGTTAGCATTCAATGATAATCGATTTTTGGGCATAATCGGGGAAAACGAAAAAAACTATTCTGTTCATCACACCCAACCAGGCATATGCCAAGAAGAGGTGGGCCTCAACGTTGAATTTTCACAGCATTTGCAGTCAAAATACTGAAGCATAGGTACCCACATCCTCGAAAGTTCCTGAGATCTGAAATATTATGCATCATCATGTGCAGGCTTGGCTTCATTGAATTCAGACCCAGCCCATGCATGCCACTTTGATCGACAGGTCACCAAATTGTCACAAGACTTGGCACTTGCCTTTCGAAATAAAACAGGAAAAACCAGTCAAAACCAGGCTTTGGTGAAATGAATCCATCCATCCATTATAACACAACAACATATCATCCTCACCGCGGAAGGAATTCTCCAACAACGACAAGAGGCACATGGCCTGCAGAAAGTAGCATGGAGAATTGATGCTTACGCACAAGGCCCACTTCCAAATTCTTCTGTCTCAAGATTATAACTAATATAATTACCTGCATCCGCCATGTGAGAAATTCCTGCTTGTTTTGTGTTTGTGGTTTTCTTACGGGTGTGTCTCTGTCAAACTGTTATGCCCAATTTGCTGGATGGATTCGGCCCAAGCAGAATCATCCATAATTGGGTGCTTCAAAAGACCTGATTTCTGTTCTGTTCTTAGCATTTCTGTTGTTCTTCTGTGATAGGTTTGGATGGGAAGGCCTGAGATTTGGGGTGGAAAATGACGGGGAAGAAGCGGCTTCATTACTCTCATAATCATATTCCTCAATTTTCTCAGAAAGGGCGTTTGAAATGGAAGAGGATTGTTCTGATTTGGATTTCACTCGTTTTAGTAACTACGGCCTTGTTTGCTGTTCAGACATTTTGGATGCCTGGCTTCATCATGGATTTCATCAATTTGAATCCACAGCCAAAGATTGCTTTCCTTTTCATTGCCAGAAATCGAATTCATGCAGACATTGCATGGCAACGCTTCTTCCAGGTAGCTGTTGTCTCTAGTATGTAATTGTGATCTATGTTGAAGGTTTTGTTTCTGGAAACTAAAAATACAATTATTGTTTTGGTCCTAATTTTTGTGTGTGTTTCGATATGTTTTTCCTTAATTTTATTGAATTGATTGATATTAAAAGAAGTTTTTTCGTTCTAAAGGCTGCTGCGAATGTTGGGTACAATTCATACTACTACGAAATTGGGTATTTCTGACCCTTGGCTGAAACTGCAACGAGTCCGCAATCTTTATCGCTTAAACCTCTGTATCACATCTCCATCACGAGCATAAGTATTGAAATATTAGTCATGTTTTCAATATTTTTCCCCAAAAATTTTTGGATTTGGGTGTGGATGAGTTGGTCATGAGCTCATTTGTAAGCACCTCTATTGACCAGGGTGCGAGTTCATTCTTCACATAAGATACACCTAAGGCCGCATCAGTTCGTAGAAGTTCATTTCTTTAAAAATAAAAAATATTAAAACTAATGGTATGTACTAAGTCACAGCAATGGAATGTTGCGCTAAAGGAGTTACTGAAACTGAAGTTTTATTAAGTCTGTAGATCCTCCGCATTTATTGGACAGTAGAAATGCACAAGTGCTTCAAAAACATGAAGAGAAATTACTAACTATCCTTAGTAACATTTGGAACAAATTGACCAAATTTATAACTTTAATATCCTGCTTATGTGTATTTTGCTCAGGGCCTTTGAATGAGGTTATTAAGATTATTGCAGTCTTCGTCTTATCCATCAACATTTGAGGGTTATTGCAGTCCAACAACTCGAGATTGATTTATTTATTTGCAGTACATTGCTGTTTGCGTAGATTCCATTTCCATGAATTTTACCTTTGAAGGCAAGCTTTAAAATTAATGAAATTAAAGATTAAATGAGACACGCTTTATTTTCTTTTGGAAAATTTGTTTTAGTAGTCTGGTTACTTGGCAATTTAGCATATTCTGAGAGGATTCTTTCCAAGCTATAGATATCAGCTAATTTTAAATATATATGCTTACTGTATATCTAAGCTAGTAAATAAGGAGATTTTCGAATTCCAGATTTCCATATCAGTCAATATGCAATTTCTATTAGAATATTTTGGAATGTGTAAAAAGAAAATTAATAATAGAAATATTTATCTTTCTCAGAATATTCATTAAATTTTCCTTCTGCATAATTTGCCACATAGCAATCATGTTCTCAATCATGCGTTTCTTTAATACATTTTTCAATTATTTTTCTTAAAGACCGAACTAAAATGGTGTGGCATATTTTATTCTTGCTTGATGTCTATGACTCCAAGGATTTCATAGATGTATTCTAAATATAAATTTATATTTGTAAAATCGTATTTTTACCGGTTGAAAAAAAATTAAACTAAATAGAGATGTGCCAGTAAGCAAAAAACATGTAATAAAAGTTCCCAGCCTTTAATAAACTCCACACCATGCCATCATTTTTGAGTTTGAACATTGAAGATGAAAGAGAGATTATAATGGTTGAGCTTCTCTGTGAACCGACTAAGTTGGTGGTGGGACCTGACTGTTTATGGGTAGTTCTTCTAATGCCGGTCATTGCTATTGGCTGGTTTCTTTAACAGTAGGGGTACAAGTATTGCCATTTACTTGACTTATTTTTTGATTTGCAGTATTTCCATTTAATATTAGCAAGTCTTGCATACTTCATACGGTCATGTTCATTACATTCTTAATTTTCCATGAAAAATGATGACCATGAAAACAATGCACCCCGGATGTTTACTTTTACCGCAGTTAGGGAACCAATGATTGCCAGAGTTGTTAATTTTAACAATGCTGTACTGATTTAATTTCAAGTTATTTTCAGTTAATCTGTTGAACATAGATGGTTGAGGGGGTGATCCATGATCGGGCAGGCAGAGGATGCTGAAATTAAGACTATGTTTTGACACTGGAAGAAACTAGGTTATCTTTATATCAATTTTTGGTCACTAAAAAGCTAATAAGATTTCATGCATATGGATGAAGGGTTAGGTTGCCACTAACAGTTATAATGCAAGGCTGTGGCTAAGGTTAGCATTATATTTGTGCAACATCAACGTTTCTTGAATTTTGGGTTTAGTTTATTCAGTTGATAATTTCTTGTGCTTTTTACATTGCACTTTCCCAGAACGTCATTGAAGTAATCAACGTATTAATTCTGATGGACATTGCTGATGGTTTGATTTTGTATGCATGTTCATTTTTCCATAACTAAGCCTCACCATTCTGCAATTTCTTGCGGTGATTTTTCATCTATGCATGTACTTTTTCAAATCCTACTCATATTGCAGAAGCATCAATAATGTGCAATTCTAGAAAATCTTGCAATGAAGATACTGCAGAAGCACCAAATCCACTGATCTCAATAGAAGATATCCAACAAAGCCTTTGCAGCTTTGAATGTGTGTTTATTTTTCTCTAACCAATCCTCATCATCTTGAGATTTCATGTAGTGATTTTTCATCCCTGCATGCCCTTTTTCAAATCCTGCCCATATTGTGGATGCACCAATAATATGCGGTCCTTTTAGACTATCTTTTAACAAAGTGATTGCGGAAGCACCAAATCTGTTGAACTCAATCAGAGAGGACCAACAAAGAACTATTTGGGACTAACAATGAAGAGGGGTTGTGCAAGAGAATAAATGGTAGTTTAGATGACCGATTTATCTGTCTGGTCTTTGGACTGAACCAGACTGTAATCAGTACAGCTTATCTTGTTTCAAAGCAAGTTTATTTGATACTTTTGCATCTGTTTGCTGTGAATGACTATGATTCTGACGCTTGTATTTCCATGTGTAAAAATTCTGTTCTTTGAAAAGTTCAGTTAAGAATCTCTCCATTTGACAGTTTTTTTTTTTTTTTGCCCAACGAAGAAGTACGAAAGATACAAGAGCAGTACTAGTAACAAAAAAGTGTTGATAACGACAAATATGTTGATACCAAATGGTGAAAATGAATGAAAGATAAACATGTATCCTTCTTTTCTTATTACGAATGCATAGATTACATAAGTTTCTATAAAATGTGTAGGATCCAATAGATGATATGCTAGCCTTGTTAAGTTTGTAATATAAACATGAACTTGGCAGCATTAGGTTGAACCCGTTATATCTGTTTGCTTGGTCCCCATGTGAATATTAGTTTGGGCGTAGGTTATTAAAACAACCCCACTATTTGTTTTTCCCAACAGAACATGGAGTTTTCCAGTCACTCATTATTTGCAGCTGATTGAAGCAAATTTTATGAATTCAGGAATTAGTAAATGTTCCAGAAATTTCGATTCTGGACTTTCCTTGTGTTATTGATGCTTATCTCAGTCTGTTATATTTTGATTCTGTGCAGGGAGCAGATAAGTCTAAATTTTCAATATATATCCACTCTAGACCAGGTATGTTATATAGCAAAAGAACAACTAGCTGTCCGCAGTTTTACGGTCGTCAGCTCAGGCATACTGTACAGGTTTGTTCTGGAGTAACTGATTAAATTAATAGTGTAGATATAGCGTGGATGCCAGTCATTTAGTTTTTATAACTAGCCATAAATTTCCAATGCCTTGTGTCAATATATATATATGATTACGCAAGCGTTACTATCAAACAGATTATTTTGTACATTAGTATAAATTTCTGATTTAATTGGAAGTTTATAGTATTGCAGCATACTGAATTTGAAGTTTCATTGCTATTTATTTGGCATTGGCACATTTAGGTGGACTGGGGAGAATCAAGCATGCTAGAAGCTGAGCGCCTCTTACTTAGAGAAGCACTGGAGGATCCAGCAAATCAGCGATTTATTTTTGTTTCAGACAGGTAGCTATGTGCATGTAACTAACATTTTATAAATAACTTGCTTGCCAGTCCAATATTACGATGACTAGTTGGCATCTGTGACCTAGTCTATTTGTTTTTTTAAAAGATAGCTACACCTTCTCGTCAATTCATGCTTTACGACATTATCCGGCTTCAGGCTGTTCAATTGTCTTAAAATTTGTTGCATTGATGAAGCTTGCATGCATTTCATAGGAGTTTAAAGAACATGAAATCAGCATGTTATTCTAACATGACAGATTGCTTCTGATTTTTTTAAATAATTGTGCAGCTGTGTACCGTTATATAACTTCAGCTATATATATGATTATATTATGTCTTCAGCAAAGAGTTTTGTCGACAGGTAAAATGACAGATATAATTATTCTCTCTTTAGTTTCATTTGCTGATATTTTCGTTTTCATCTTGATTAGTTTGATCATGCCTTAAGATAAATGTCCCGGTCACAAGGTTTCAGTTGTTTAATATTGTTCTGTACAGTTTCAGTGACACAAAGAATGGTCGCTACAATCCCAAGATGGCTGGCACCATTCCAGTAGATAAATGGAGGAAAGGTTCCCAGGTAAATGTACTCGAAGACATTGGTAACAAAAGGGAGAGAATAATGTTATTCTGTTATACATGTCCCTTAAAATGTAAAGCTTGATTTCAATGTCTTTTGCAGTGGGCAGTCCTCATTCGAAAGCATGCAGAAATCGTAGCTGATGATGATACAGTTATCCAAATGTTTCACCTTCATTGTAGAGTGAGTTTGAGTGTTTGTACAGAAAGTTAGAGAACTATAAAAGCTTGAAAACTCTTTTACTACTACAAGTAGCTCTATCCATTTTGTTGTGATTAAAAGAAAAATATTTTTCCCCATTAAATTATTCAAAAGTCAGTTTTTGGTACTTATATTTCAAATTTGAGATTTTTCAGCAACTTTGATTTGTTTAGTTTATTTGATTTTACAATTTCCATAATCTTTAATAAAAGTTAAATACAACTTGAATCAGATGTTTGTTTAAAAAAGTAATTTTTAGTATGATAAACAAAAAATTAGGAAAGCAAACATTTAGGGTTCCTAGTTACTGATGACTATACTAGCATAATATCCTAGTGAAATAGTGGCAATCTCCATGTGAACAACATTGTATGTTCCAGAAGGGGACCGTTCAGCCAAGTCTTTAGAGGGATAGTTAATACATGTTTGTGTTGATTAGCTGACGTACCTTAAGTTATTTTTTAACGTAGTATCAAAGCATTATCAAAGTCTTTAGTTCAATTTGTCTGAGGATCAAGTGGATGGTTCGTGTCTATGTGTGGAGCATACACGCGCTTGGGTCATTTCCAGGGGACCTGATATGAGTGGCATTTGAGAGACAATGAGGAAACCACCATTAGATACAGATTTCCTTGTATTTCATTTGGATGACTTCTTTCAACGAGGCCCACGTTGCTAAGGTTTGACCAATCAATCCATAGTTTCTCTACATGGATGATATTTAAGAAAAAGAAAACTTTAGTTTTACTTTCAGTATTTAAAGGGTCTGTCTTTTTTTTAATGGAAGGGCAAATTTTGGCTTACATTTTAGGGTGAAGCTGGAAATTTTTACTTTTCCCTTGAGATTAAAGAAGGACTTGTTTGAATTTTTTATTTAAACATATTTTAAAAAATTTCCCATACCCAAACATTCTTTTGCCAGAAAAAAGGGCAAGCATGAAGTAGTTTCATGTCAATAGCTATGTGTTGTACAGTAGTAGCAAGAGATTTTAATGAAGTTGCATTTACAATAGCTAATAGTATGTACTATGGATGCTACAAATACAACTAATAATTTACATCATGAAATTGTATGGGAAAAGTCAAAGCTGCTAGCTAGTTAATACTATAAGGCGAATCTAGCATTTCATCAAAATTGCTCTTTCTACGGATTCAAAAAATTTATTAGGTGTTGGTGAAACTCAGTTAGTAGTAGCCTATGGTTGAGGTTTATGTCAAGTGCACAAATAACTTTTACTTTGTTACCCTGCATAGCACTAGTCTCATGACAAACACTAATGTTGAAAGTAACTATACCCTTATTTAATTTTTGGTTAACATAAGGAAAACATCAACAAACCCTATTAAGAAGGTTTTGTTTTTTTCACTTCTGGGAAATCTGTAAGTGACATAAAATGCAATATTAACTTTTTGCATATGATACAATAATGTGAATTATCAAGGATCATCACCTAGAGGTTCAATGCTCCTTTTGCCAAGGTGAGGTCCAGGGAGGGTAGTGGATGAGCAAAAGCCTAACTTCTTTTGAGTGCTCTGCCCAGGCCTAAACCCAGGTCTTACAACTTGAGAAACAAGTATCTTACCATCACTCCAAGTGGTGGTCAAATGGGTTGGCTGGTAGCAATGAGGATGAAATAATGTGAATTAAAACCTCTTCAAATTAAGAGAAGAAAATGAAACTTATATTAGATATTCCACTGAAGTTACAACAAGGCCTATTAATTTCAAGTAACAAGTAGTAGCTGTAAGGGACCATCATTTAGAGTGATGGTAAGGTGCTTGTTTCTCAAGTTGAAGACTTGGGTTTGAGCCTTGGTGCAGCCACTTCAAGAGGTTAGGCTTTTGCTCATCTACCAACTCTCCCAGGACCCCACTCAGTGGGATGAGCACTATGGCTATAGGTGATGATCCCTTTTAAGTAGTAGCTCTAAGTCCAAGCACAAATATGAGGCTATAACATTATAGTGAAACGGACTGCATGGATTGAAAAAATAATCTGCAACTGTGAAGAGAAGTTTTAATATGATGCAACCTGTGTTATTATGACGTGAACACTAAATTATTCACCATGAATTCTTAAATCAAGGTTTGAATTCCAACATGAAAATTCTAGCGGCAATGAAGCAGTGGGCCTGTGAAGTTATTTACTCATTTACTACTTTCACCCACGATACAAAGGTTGCAACAAAATACTTACTTGCATTTCATATCTCAAAGCAACAGTCAACTATTTACCAATGTGTCAAAATTGAAGCCTGCCTGACTGGCCCACTCTTTCCACCATAATTTCATTTATGACCTGTTACAAATGTTAGCCTTTCAAATTTAAAAATAAAACAAGGGGGTTTACTTTATAGCTGATAAACTATTTTTAAAGTTTTTCTGAGTTTAAAAGGCAATTTTCAGTTACCACTTTTAATGATGGTTTTAAGATTCACGAAGGCCTATGAACCTTGAAAATCCAAGTCTTACAATTTAAGGATTTGTCTAGTAGTACATTAGTGTTTTTTTCCCCTTATCCAAGAACAAGGAAATGCCATGGTTCTATACTGGCTGGACTGCAGTTCAGAGATTTTGGCTTAAATCTCCAAACAATTAAGGAGTTAAGCTGAATTGAAAACTATTTACCTTCCAAGGATGTAATTAAAGTAGGAGCTTTGATTTATTTATTTGAAGTTTTGAATTAAGATGTTCCTCCTGGGTACTGACCCTTTTTGCTTAGTGTACAGAGTTACAAATTCATTTATTTAGAAGTCAACTCTTAGTTTTCTAATAGTTTATTGGCCTGTTCCAGATGCAAGATCAGAATTTATCCTTAATGTTACCATTTAATAAAATACAGTTCCATTCTTTGTAACAGTTTCTGAACTGAACTGAACCACTTGTTACTACATCCTAGACCTTCCTAGATTTGTTGAATCAGTTCAGCTCTAGCCTTTTCATCCATTGAAATGTGGTGGACTCAAAAAATAAGATTATTGGAATATGCCCTTTTTTTTGGGAAAGTTAGCTTGGAGAATTATAAATGAAGATGTCACATGGGTTAAAGTGATGAGGCTAAATATTTGAATCACACCAAAAGTTTTCTATAAGGGCCACATGCTTTTGGAGTTTCTGCAATATGAGCAGGACTTGAAAAAGTATATGCATGAATGATACTTGGCTATGAGAAAGTAAACATTGATACAAAGTTGTAGAGGATTATGATACCTTACACACAAGTCAAGTAGATAAAGAAGCTATTCATTGAAAGAAAATAGGTTTTTCTTTTCTTTTTTGGAAAAATGTCGAGCTGTATTAATAAAAAAAAACTATACAAAAGGACAGCGTGGGTCAGCAACCCCATTCCCCCAAAACAATACAAATTGCTTGACTCAAAATCCTACCTGCAACGTGTTCCTTGCCAAGAATTTGAGCCAGAAATCCTCCCCCCTCTTCAAACCCCATGCCCCCACAACCCGACCCAAGCCGCTAAGCACAACCAAAATAAACCACGAAAACAGCTGAGAAGAAACTGACAGGAACCCCAAACCCCCCCCCCCCCCAAAAGGCTAGGCCATGTAACCACTAGATGTACGCATTTGGGCCTAACACGTTGTGCCCCACCGTCTTGCTCGGCCTAGACGCCGACCCCCTACTCTTAGCTTCAGCCGAAGTTAAGGAAGGTGCCCCATCAACGACGGTTTGTGTGGTCGCGGTGCTGGGCCCTAGCACCAACCTCTAATTGTTCTCTTCAGTGAGCTGTGCTAGCCTCGTCTAGTGCTTAGCGATCACTACCTCCATCCATCGCAGGTCCTTAATTTGTAGGGCGTTTGCCTCCCTTTGAGCCTCTTTCCATAGATTCTCCCACCACAGCTACCATTGTTCCCACTGCTTTAGGCACGCCTACTCAGCAGCAAGGCAGCACTCCTCCAAACGTGTTCTACCCCTAGCAGTTTGCTTGGGCTCCTGCTCCCTATCAATTGACTAGCTTAGCCCCTCATCCCTAGCAGAAGCTGTGCCACGACTTCCTAGCATCGGCGTCCTGGCCCCCTGCCCATGGCCCCACCTTCATTGATAAACAAGTGTTGTTGCCAGAGGCATGATTGGTGTGCTCCTGCACCATAGCACAAAAATCACCCTTGGGTGCCGTTTAGGCCACCACCTCCGTAGGGACCCCCAAAAAAACTGGGGCAGATTGATGGGTGTGTCGTGCTGCATATGCTTTAAGACTATGAATTGTACACCCACAAGCTTGTGGGGTTATCATGTTTGCACGAAATACATTTCCACAAGAATTGCCGCTTCCTACCAGATGCTCTGCAACCCAGATTTCTTGATGTGCCTGTTGGCAGTCTTGAGAATTGTTTTGAGGAAAAATTCTGCCGCTTCCGTTTATGCCCAAGCAATGGGCAACACAACCTCCCTTTCTGCGTTCATCCCCAATGTAGGAGCCAACGCCAGTACCAACACCTCAATCTTTCTACCTTGATACTGTGTTGCGTTTCCTTTTCAGTTTTTATAGAATTGTTGGGTGGATAGGTCTGGCTCTCCTTCTAGGCGTTTTAGCATGTCCACCCAGCGTAGTTGCTCAACCAACACCCATACCTTAGGCTCTCCTGAGAACTCCTTCCATGAGGGTTCGAAGAGCAGTTGCTGCTCCATGGCCTTTGTGGCCTCTGCGCACAGTAATTGCACCTCTCGGACAATTGTTGTTGTAGGACAGGCCTACCCACAAAAAACCACCGAATTCCTACGCTTCCACAAAACCCACAACATGACGAGTGCAAAAGAATCCCCGTGGCATGTAGCAACTGGGGTAACATTGGCAAACTACCAAACAACCTGAGAGACCCGACACCCATAAATAAAGTGGTGTAGTGTTTCGGGCCTTGTGTGGCAAAGCAGACAATTGTTTGCCACCTGTAGCCCTCTCTCCCTCAATGTGGCTCTCATCGGTAGTGCCCTATGCTTTAATAACCACCCAAACGCCTATATCTTTTCTGGAAGACAACCTTTCCAGACCTCTGCCTAGCCATCCTCTAGTGGGGATAAAAATTTGACAACCTCCTTTGGGTTTTGCCCTAGTAAATCAAGATGCTCCACCACACCCACATGATGGCACATATTCTTCCAGAGCTGGGAGCTGTCTATATGAGCCTCCCAACAACTGTATTCTATCACAGTAACTAGACCCATGGTGCCACCCCCTCAGTTTGCCCTAGATACTGGTTAAGCAACTAGTGTAGACCCAGCATCACCTCATCCCCAAATTGTAAGATGCCAATTCCCCTTGCTAGCTTAGGATGCACCGTCACAACCTAGGACACCAAATGCATCTTTCTGCCCCCTTTGCCTCTTGACCACACAAACTCTTGAATGATGTTGTCTATTTTCTGCATCACCGTGGCAGGCAGCGTGTTCATAAATTGCACAAACCGGTAGTCACCAATAAGATTGTAGCAACAAGCACCATCTTCCCTTTCTGGGATAGGAAATGGCTAGTCCAAGGCGTGGTTTTCTACTGAACCTGCTCCACCATTCCCATCTAAGCCTTCTTCCTATTCCAATCAAAGATGGGCATGCCCAAATAGGTGTCTTGTGCATTGCCCGATAGAATCCCCAAGGTCTTAATAATTCTAGTCCATATCGTTCCTGCCATGTTGACAAGGTGTATGGCTGACTTCTCTTTATTAATTTTGAGGCCTACCTCATGCTGCATCTAGTCAAGAGCCCGTAGCAGACCATTAGCCTATGGCACCGTAGCCCTAGAGAAGATCATCGTGTCATCTGCATAGTGTGCAGCCAGACAGTGCACCCTGGCAACATTGAGCCCTTGAACTCCTTTGGCAAGGCAATAGCTTTTGAATAGGTCTATAACCATGATAAATAGGAGTGGCAACAACAGATCACCTTGCCTCAACCCGTGCCTCGTCCCGTGAAACCCCCATAGCCTCCCATCAATGTCAAAAGAGTAGCGTTTGTTGCTTTGCATTTGTATGCATAGGTTTACAAATCCATCAAAACCCTTTGCCAGCATTACTGCTTAAAGCGTTGCCTAAGTCACCGTATCATAGGCCTTGGTGATATCAAGTTCAATACATATTCCCGGGAATTTAGCCATCTTAAGCAAGTGCAAGATCTCCTGCAACAACAACACCTAGTCCCGCCCTTGATAAATCCAGCTTGATGTGCCCCTACTAACTTCATCATTAATGGTGCAACGCATCCAACCGACATCTTGGAGAAAATCCGTAGAAGAGTATTACAAACTCCAATGGGTTGAAAATGCCTTGGTGATGACAGATGAGGCACTTTGGGCAACAACACCACCCATGAGTAGTTGATTTCTCTCCTCACTTGCTACCAGCAAAGCATGTTGTTGAAAGAGTCTAGCATATTGGGCCCCAAGATGTCTTGTACTCCCTAAAAAATTTGATGGGCCATCCATATGGCCCCAGAGTCTTGTTAGGCTACATCAACTTCATAGCCCTTTATAGCTCCTCTTGTGAAAATGGACGCAGAAAATTTAGGTTGTCAACCCTTGTAAGGACCTGTTGTATTGGCACCGAGATATGCTTCATTGCTTGCCACCTCCAAAACTTCCCCTAAAACGCTTGTAAGGCCTCCAACCCCCACCTACTACTTTGTGGTCCTCCCCCACCTATGCGCTTCAGCAGGTTTTGGATTTTGTTCTTGTAGGCCCTATTGGTTTTTGCCATAGCAAAGAAAACCTTCTTGTCCCCTTCCCTCAACCAAGAAACCCTCGATCTCTGCCACCAGTAACCCTCCTCCTCCCCTGTTAAGTTCTTGGAGTTCCTGTAGTAGCTCATGTTCTTCATCTTCCTGGTCAGCCCTTGTTTCCTACAACTGTTGCTCCTATACTTGCTTCCTGTATCCTTGGAAACTGTACTTGTCATTTGTTGCTTTGGCCTTGATGTTGTGTGTAAGAGCCCGTAGTGCATCTCTTAGGAACTTCTAGGTTCTTGCTCCCCTATGTAAGCCTGCTAGCTATTAGCCACCAATGGTTTCAGCCAAGCTTTGTGCAGCTAGGTACTTTCAAACCGAAATGGCTAGAGGTCCTGACCCTCCTTGGATTGGATATGGTAGAGGATGGACCGATGGTCCAAAGCCTGCTATTCTTTACCTTTCGCTTGGATGTCAAATTCTATCATGAGGCACGAACTAACCCATATCCAGTCGATCTTGGATTGCAGCCGATCCGGTCCCCGTTGTTGGTTGCTCTAGGTATATTTGCATCCCATAATTTCCAGATCCACCAAATCATATTGGCGGAGAAAATCAGCGTAGGCCTAGGCCCTTGGAGGATCCGTGTAATGACTCCTAGATTTTTCCTAGCAATATAGTCTCTGATTAAAGTTGCCAAGTAACATCCATTTTGTGGTGTTGGGAATGGGGGCTAGATAGGACATAAGGCGTGCAGTGGAAGCTGACAGATAGGCGTTAGTAAGTCACGCAGCAAGTTCTAGTATATCGTCCAAAGCAACACCAATGGCGGCATCAAATTCAGCTCTTGTAGGTTCCAAATTCTCCTCTTATGTTTGTAGATTGTCATAGTATTGTAGCAATAAAGATAGCTTACTCTTACCTCCCATACCTAAACAACAAGACATCTACCCAATGTCCTCTTTGAATCCTTTAGAAAGTCTCCTGTATGCACCTCTTTTGAGTGTGATTTGGAAGTCTCAGGAACTGGTCTTCGACCCGTTGCCCTTAAATTTTTTAGCTCGGAGGAGGTAGATAAGTGGCTTGCAGCTGGTTTTAATTATGTATACATTGCTGAAGTAGACATCCATATTCATCCGCATTTCAATTACAAACTAAGAAATCCTTACTGGATCACATTAGTTGATTGCATGATGAAAAACTTTGAGGATGCAATAATCACTCAAGCTAAAGGCTTGCTGGAAAAAGATGCTTTAGTAATCACAATACCAAACTTTACTCTTTCATTAAGAGACCCCCATTTATATGAAAGTCTAATGATTATAGCCCATATTCCGATCAATATAGCTAGTGATAGTATTTACGCTACAATAGGAACTCATCTAGTTTTCAAANATAAAAATTTTTGTTCTTTCAATTGCACCTGATACTTTTCTTTCCAGAATGGTATCTAGATTTTCTAGGCTTCAAGTATTCATAGAATTCTTCCTGAGTTTCATCTAAGTCTAGATAAAGTTTGTGAATAGGAAGATCCTTAGTGTTGATCTGAACACCGTATTCAATATTGGTAGATCCAATTGAAACTGCTTGTTGTCCAAAGGGAACTATAGTTCTAATACTGGTAGATTCAAACAATTTGAAAACTAGATGAGTTCCTATTGTAGCGTAAATACTATCACTAGCTATATTGATCGGAATATGGGCTATAATCATTAGACTTTCATATAAATGGGGGTCTCTTAATGAAAGAGTAAAGTTTGGTATTGTGATTACTAAAGCATCTTTTTCCAGCAAGCCTTTAGCTTGANTGAAATAGTTCCAAAATCTAGCTCTGAAAACGAGTCTTAGCCCGAACCCTCAGGTTCAACATTACAACCTTCTTCTATTTCTGATAGTTCTTGTTCTCATAACTCCATGGTGAAACAAGAACAAAAGTACCATTGCACAGAGTGTGATGCACTTTTAAAAATCAATATGAACATAGAGGAATCCAACCCAAAACCTAAGCCTAGAGTTCACATGCTTATGCATAAGGTATCCGAAGAACTCCCTGTTGATATCCTTAGGATGCAAAATTGGACTAATGATAGAATAGGAATTATTTTGGATCAAAACGCTAGACACCATCGAGAACTTGTACGAGTAGAAGAAAAACTTCATGAAGTAAGAAAAATCTGGTTACCAAAGAATAGGGACAAAGGGAAGGAAAAAGTTGAAGATAAACCTAAGCAACCTGAAAGGAAAGTAGAATTAGATCCAGGTTCTCCTCTAGGAGCAATGCCCTCTAGAAAAGGTTCTCACTCTCACAGATCTAGGCCCAAACCCACTTATAAAGAAAAAGGAAAATCTATCAATGCAAATTTAGAAGATCGTGGATCCATAGTCTTTATGGATACTTCATCTGACGACCATACAAATCAAGCTCCCCTAGACTCTGATGAAGAGGATGTATTGAGAAAATGAAAAGCTTTCCATGGAAGACCAGTAGATTTAACTGGCATGCAAGTTAGACTACTTAGTGAAAAATCACCAACCTTTAATATGGATAACCTCTCTGTACCAGAACGATGAAAAATTGTCAACAGGATCACCAACTTCATCAATAGGCAATGTGTTTTAGAAAGACATTCAATGCCTCACTCTATTAGGAACTGTACTATGAATTTCGAAGGTATTCTCAAAAGATGGTGGAATCAAATTGAATCTGATGTCCAACATAAGTTAATAAATAGTCCATTAGTACTTTTTATTAATGCAATAACTAAAGAATTCATAGGTAAAAAGGTAGATCATGATTTAGCATACAGAGAATGGTATTTCAAAGCTCGATTACATAGAATCCAGGATCTTCCTGAATTCTTAAATACAATGGAAGAATGGTATTACAATGGTAAGCTAACACATGATTTAGCAGCGAAAGAACATTTGTTAGGTGCCATTCCACAACCATTCTATAACAAGTATTATACCGCTCTGCAACAACAGAATCTCAGTTTAGATGAAATGCATTTTAGTACTATTAAAGAATTTATAGAATTCGTTAATAGAGAGATATGTTATGATAATCAAGCTCAAAAATTAATAGGTACCTTATGAAAGAAATTAGGAAAGTCTTTATGTTTAGAATTATGTCTTGAAGAAAAATTCAAGAAAAAGGATAAAGAAGAATCTTGTTGCCAATCAAAACATAAACGATAGTTTAGAAGACCCAATCAACAATGGTGTTGAAAATACACCAAAACCCCACCATCAAAAGTCTTTAGAGGTATGTTCAAACGCAGAAAACAAAAGGTCAGAAAAAATCTGACATTAAATGTTTCTTCTGTAAAGGGAATCATTTTGCTTGCAATTGTCCCAAAAAGGATAAATATCCAAAAAAGGTTAATTTCATTGAGCATCATCAGCTCTCTGAACAATATTATGAGCTTACATATGATTCCTCCACACCATTTGAATCAAGTGACATCTTGTTAGAATCATTTGAATTTAGCGACTCCCATATCCTTTCAGATTCAGATCCTTCTTTTTTGTCCAGGGGGGAATGATGGGAATGACACCGATGATGCTGATGTAGTTTTTTATTGCAACATGAACACATTTAGAGGTCAGGGTTGAAATCTTTGAAATATTAGGATCCCATCTTCCAAACAAGCCTGGCACAGACTTGTCATAAGAGAATTAGTGGAAGAAGAAGAGTTAACACCAAGACCATTAAATACAAAGGACATAGACCCATATAAAAGAGACCCTACCTATATTAGGCTAAAAACAAAACTTAGACAATTAAAAGAAAAATTAGAAGATATTCCTACAGATGAAATACATCAGTATAGGGCAATGAAGAAAAGAGTTAAAGGAAAAAAATGAGCTAGAAAGCCATAAATACTTTCTAGAAGAACAAGAATTCCTGTTTCCTGATACGCAACCTTAAGAAGATGGCCAATATTATTCCCAATATAGATCAAATAGGGAAGAGTTTGGTTCGGATCAACAAACAGAACCAAAAACCCCCAATGAAGATCAACAACCTGATTTAACTAGGAATATATGGCGAACTACCAGGATAGGACAATTAAAGAGATTCCTACAATGGGCTTCACAAGAATTAGAAGCATCGGAGAAAGAGCAAGAAAGTGCTGAAAGATTACAATATTAGGAAGAAACTCAAAAAGCCATGCCCATCAGCATAGCAAACAATAATAAACAAAAATCAACAATCCCCATCTGCTTATTCAAAATTAAGTTTCCAAATTATAAAGAATATTGCATAGATGTATTAGTTGACAGTGGTGCCAAAGTTTCCTTGGCTAGAAAGGAATGTATTCCTCAACACTTTTGGGAAAAAAAAAAAGATAAAACATATGTATCTTTCAATACTCGGAAAAGAGCAGTTGAATACCAAGCCAACATACCTATAGTAACAGATGAAGGAATGAGTTTGATGATAAAGGTAAATCAATGTGAGTTACCCTCTATGACATGTTACTAGGGACAAACAACCTTCGACATCTAGAACCATATAGTATAAGTCAATTACATTAGGAAATTACAAGTTCAGTAGATTACCAAGGTATATAAATAGGTTTACCATAGAAAATCCCACAAAGATGAAAAATAATAGATGTCTAGTAAATTTGATCAACAAGATGAAAAAGCAGTTCCATAATATAAAAGAGCAACTATTGCTTTTAGCAAATGAGGATCCAACAACTTTTAGACACAAGAAAGAACACTGGTGTCATATTGAGTTAAAAGATGGTATAAAGATCAAGTCAAAAGCTCATCACATAGAAATGCCACCAAGCTTAAAGGTAGAATGTGATGAAGTGATTAATAAGTTACTTTCAAAAAGACTAATTTAGCCAAGCATAAGTATGTTTGCCTGTGTAGCTTTTTATGTGAATAAACGAGCAAAATTAGTACGAGCAAAAAAGAGATTAGTAGTTAACTACAAATCCTTAAAGGACTTGATTAAACCAATCCAACACCCCATTCCAAACAAAGATGACCTATTCCAATGCCTATATAAAACCAATTTATATTCTAAATTTGATCTAAACTCTAGTTTTTGGCAAATTCAGGTTTTTCCAAAAGATTGGTGGAAGACTACTTTTACGGTACTTGGTGGTCTTTATGAATGTACTATTTTACCATTTGGAATAAAAACAGCTCCATCCATATTTCAATCTTGTATGGATAGGATATTTAGTCAATACGCTTTCATCATGGTCTACATTGATGATATCCTAATTACGAGTAAAGATCTCCAGAGCATCTTAACAGTATTTCACAAATTAGTAGATGAAAATGGCTTAGTACTTTCTCCCACAAAAATGCAAATAGCCAAAGAAGAAATAGACTTTCTTGGATTACAAATCAGCCATGGTAAGATTGCTTTGCAACCACATGTCTTAGAATCTATTTCTAAGTTTCTTGATGAACTTAGGGATAAAACTCAATTACAAAGATTCTTAGGATGTGTGAATTATGTATCTAGATTTTATAAAAACCTTGCAAAAGATAGGAAGCTCTTGCATGATCAATTAGGTTTAAATCCACCTCCATGGTCTCAAGAACACACTAGTATAGTCATCTGACTTAAAGAGCAATGCAAGAATCTCTCACACTTGCAACTTCCAACAAATAGCACTTTAATCCTTGAGACAGATGCCTAAAACAAATTTTGGGGTGTAGCTTTAAAGGAAGATAAAGGTGGAGCAATAAGAGTTTGTAGGTATGCCTCTGGTAAATTCTCAAATACACAAAGAAATTACCATAGCACACATAAGGAACTCCTTGCAATTGTCAAAGGTATTGAAAAGCTTAGATTGTTTCTTCAAGATAAGCATTTCATCATTAGAAGTGATCTTAAACATTTTGATAAATACCTGAGCTTGAAAAATTTAAACAAGGTTGCTCATACTAGATTGATAAGATGGGCTTTGTATCTAGCAAATTTTTATTTTTCAACAGAGTTCATAATGGCAAGAAAAATTGTTTAGTAGACTTCCTCATCAAAGAGTATCATCTCTCCAATTAATTATTAATGTATTTTGTTGTTTTCTGTTTGTACATATACTAACCCAGGAGGGATGGTTACTCAGATCATCCAGCAGAATAAGATCATGTAGGGCTAATGAATTTTATATGCCTACTTTAGAACAAAATACTCATGGGATTCAACATGGTGCAAACTTTGAAAGGTTTCATCGCTTCCTTAGGTTTGAAGATCAATCTACCAGACTCTCTCAAATGAACTACCATCCCATGATTGCCCCAATTCCTATAAAAACCAATGTCACCATTACCAACCTTAACCTTGACTCTCATCCTCCTTTCATTCCAGATGATGAAAATGATGAAGGTTCCTATTCCATTGAAGCTCTTGTGCATTGGCCCCTATACCAACCTAGCCCCTTCCATTTTTATCAAATCGAAATAAATAAATGGCAAGGTTCAAATGCTACCTTCTGGCAGTTGTGGGAAAAGTATGGTCACTCCTCTCAGTACTTTGCACCTACCTATCCAAGGCATCTTTTCAGAAGGAATAATGAGTATCATGGGGACTTTATCTATTACAGGGATCTTTAGGCAAGAGGATGGCAAGAGGATGGCTATTTTCTGATAAATTGTATTACCCGAAGGATAGATTGGTTTAACCCATGGGGTTATGCTTTCTATCGCGATGTCTACACTAGCAATAAGTATGACATGGAACAATACTATCATGAATATGGCATACAAAACCCAAGGACACTAAACCTCAAGATGCTTGACCAAAGGATCACACAAGCACATGCAAATGGTACAGGATATCAAATTTTAGATATCCTCTATGATGGACCACCTAGAGGCTTTTTTCACACCTCCTCCTTTTCCACATTCCTAGAGTCCTATAGAAGACAATTATGTCAACTCAGATGGAGGGTATGATTCTCTTGGCGATGCATATTTGCACAAAAAAGCATCTTGTACAGTAAACAATCATGTAACAATGTGCCTGTGTGCTGTAATAGTATGTCTGTCAGTCTACTTTTGTAAAGTAACTTTTAAAAAGTAGCTTTTGTGGATGCCTTAGAGATAAGGATCCGGTAGTGCTGTCTGCGTGTAGTGCACTATGTATAGTAAAAAGTGTGCTTGTTTTCTCCTATAAAAGGAGGTCTTTGTATTCTCAGGAGGCATCGAAAGAGAAATTGCCTAGTGCAACTCACAACGCCTAAGCAAGCATTCCTTCCAAGCATCCCCTAAGAGGCTTGAGTCTTGGTTGTATCTCTGGATCCCAGATCCAGTGTAAATAAATGATCAAAGGCTCTTTGTTTTCCTAAGATCTTGTGTTTCTTGGCTATCATATGTTGCGAGAAATCTTGTGGAGCAAGCATTTGAGTTGAGTGGGTGGTTCCTAGGCAAATGAATGTGGATGTCTACTTTAGCGATGTGTACATAATTAAAACCAGCTACAAGCCACTTATCTACCTCCATCGGGCTAAAAAATGTAAGGGCAACATGTCGAAGACTAGTTCTTGAGACTTCCAAATCACACTCAGAGAGGTGCACACAAGAGAGACTTTCTAAAGGATTCAAAGAGGACATCGGGTAGATGTCTCGTTGTTTAGGTACGGGAGGTAAGAGTAAGCTATCTTTATTGCTATAATACTTTGATAATTTACAAACATAAGAGGAGAATTTGGAACCTGCAAGAGCTGAATTTGATGCCGCCATTGGTGTTGCTTTGGACAATATACTAGAACTCATTGTGCGACTTACTAACACCTATATGTTGGCTTCCACTTCACGCCTTATGCCTTGTCTAGCCCCCACGTCTTCTATAACAAACACAAAAACCTGGCTCTGATACCACTTCTCACCCAGGAACCACTCACTCAACTCAAACGCTTGCTTCACAAGATTTCTCACAAGATATGATAGCAAGGATAGCAAAGAAACACAAGATCTTAGGGAAACAAAGAGCCTTTGATCATTTATTCACACTAGATTTGGGATCCAGAGATACAACCAAGACTTAAGCCTCTCAGGGGATGCTTGGAAGGAATGCGTGCTTAGGCGCTATGAGCTACACTAGGCGATTTCTCTTTCGATGCCTCCTGTGAATACAAAGACCTCCTTTTATAGGAGAAAATAAGCACACTTTTTTACTGTACATAGTGCGCTACACATAGACAGCACTACTGGATCCTTATCTCTAAGGCATCCACAAAAGCTACTTTTTAAAAGTTACTTTACAAAAGTAGACAGACAGACACACTGTTACAGCATGCAGGCACACCTTTACATGACTGTTTACTATACAAGATGCTTTTTTGTGCAATATGCATCGCTAGGAGAACCATACCCTCCATCTGAGTTGACGTAATCGTCTTCTATAGGACTCTAGGGATGTGGAGAAGGAGGAGGTGTGAAAAAGCCTCTGGGTGGTCCATCATAGAGGATATCTGACCTCAACAACACATCTTAATTACTGGACTCGGGCCTCCCAATCTTGCGCCCTGTAAACATTTGTGAGCTAGAGATCTGCTTGTGGCACGTAAACTGTTTGACTCCAATTGGAGTCTTCCACATAGTTGACCAAGATTTTAGCCAAAATGGCCAGCCCTCCCACCTGGCCCCTGCTAGGCACTAGGTGTACACTCCATCCCTCCCAGTTTAGCAACTTCTATTCTAACGTTTGCAGCTTTGTCTCCTGTAAGCAAACCACATTGCATCCTGCATCCCAAACCATCAGTTTTAGGGTATTTCTTTTGTACGGGGTAGCTTGGCCTAGACAATTCTAGGTGAGGACTCTCATGGAGATCCAGACACTCGTCTGTGATACACCTCCCAAAGCGTCTGCTACACCCCCAAATCAATATCCAACGGCGTGGATTTCTTGCATGTTGCCATTTTGTCCAAGCGCCCAACTTTGCCCTCTGGTGGTGTGATAGCAGCACTAGGCAAGCTAGCTGCCTTCATCGCCAAGATGTCCTTCATTTTTGGCCTTGAAGACCCTTGTCCAACTGTTATTCATTCCCCCAGCTGGTGCAGCTCTAGCTCCGAAACCTTCAGCACAGCCATCCTTTTAGTCAATGGGGTACATGGAGAGCCCAAGACCTCCTTGTAACCCCCCAGCCCACCCCAGCTCGATGACCCCTTTGCCTAGCCTTCCACCATCATTGATTCCTCTATTCCCTCTTCCACACAAGGTAGAGCATTTCCTATTTTTGGAACCAGTTTGCCCCCATTTGTAGCAGGATGTGGGTGATGAAATCTTCCACCACCTAACAGCAACCCTTGCTTCCATATTCGGCCCTTTTGGCCAACGATGCTCCATCCCTAATTGGTCTCGGTCAACTCGTAGTGACATTCTAACGTGGGGTGCCCTTTCCCACATGTCTTGCAGATAGGCGTTTCCTCCTTGTGTACCTTTGGCATGTTTTCGAATTTGACCCAAATCTTTTCTTCACCTAGGGCTGTGTCTAGGATGACCTTAGTGGACCCTATCCTCAGACCGCAGCAACTGCCATACATAGAAATGAGCATAGCCCATTTGATCCATTTAGGTCGTGAAGGCATCAAATTTGATGAACTCTTTGAAGAGCCCCGCCAGGGACTTCAAGAAGCTTGGTGCCCAGTATTCCAATGGTAGGTTGAGCAGTCGGATCCAAACTGGCACGCAATCGAACAAACTCACATCCCTATGTGCCCCAGGCCTCCAAAGAGCCAAAGCAAGCCCTCGGGCCCTATAGAACCATAGGCCCCCCAACAGGATCCTATCTCTATCTTCAGTTGTTTGAAAGCTAAAGAGCAACCGGTCATCCACTAGACTTCGAATGCGGACGTTCTCCAGCCCCCAGGTCACCTGGACCTGCTTTCTGATCAGGTCCATGCATGGCTGTACCCCCTCAAAGACAATTTTCCAAGAAGACTCTATTCCAATGCTTGCATGGTCTCCTCGGGTGGGTGCCCCACCTTGAGCCACATGACTGCCCCGTCCTTGGAACATGCTTCAAAATCTTCGCCACCTCTTTCCTTCAGGGGAACCCTAACCCTCGTTTCATGCATGTGCTCATCATCTCCTGTCTCTCCTCGGTGTTCAGTCTCCCTACCCTGCTGGTCTTGTATGGGCCCGTGCTTAGTCACTCCAGCACTCCCTCCATCCATTGCACTTGTCGCCACTACCGCTCCCGCTCTTGCTCCCTTCACTCCCATCATGTTTTCGCCAATCAAACTATCTTTCCGTTAAACAGTTTCCATTAATTACTAAAGTTTATGTCTTTTCTGAACTAGCACAAAAAACAAGTTTTAAAGAGAGAATCCATGATGGTTAATGGATGTTTTTGTAACAATGCTTGTGAAGATGGTGATCATACCTTTTTGCACTACCATTCAATTACTCATATTTGGAATAGAGTCTGGAAAGCTACAAATCAGCATTTTATTATGCCAAAATGTTCACAAGATCTTCCAGCAGTTTGTTAACAAAAAATTAGAAACCAGCCAGAATCATCTGGAATTTCTTGGAATCATCTGGATTACTTCAAATCATTTGGAATCACAATCCAGAATGCTTTGGAATCAATATTCCAACACTAATCCAAAGAATGGTGAACTAGATCAAGAGTTTGGATTTCCAGAATTGAAATTCTGATCTGCATTTCATAGGTATGTTTGTACTGAGATACCCAATAATTCTACATCATCATTATTATCCTAGCCTAGTCTGAAGTATATGGGGTTGGCTATATGAATAATTTTCTGCCATTCACTTTTATTAAAAGCCAAATAAGTTTTAACATCCAAATCTTGGATATCTTTCTTTATGCTTGCAAAAAAAGTGTGTTTTGGCCTACATCTTTGTTGTTTTCCCACAACTTTAATAAAGTGACCTTTTCTAACAGGTGGGTTCTCTGTTCTTCTCAGCACATGATGAAACCCTCTAAGATGACTTTCCTTAATCTTCTCATCTATAGGTGCTACTTCCAAACTTACCTTACTAAAAGAGCTATTGATTCAATTTTTTTAGTAACATCCAATAACCACCTTAGCATTCACTCATCCACACTGAGATATTCAAGAATTATGCAAAAGAAATGACTGAAGCTGAACCTTGTCTAACATATCCCCAGGTTCTTGTGCTCCACATGGATGTGACAAAAGATTTCAGTTTCAGTTTCAATTACTTTGTATAATTCTATTTGGTTTCTGTCCTTAAGATTTTTCATTTTCATTCTAAATTAATAAAAAATGGTCAAAGAGTTTTGTTGATAAAAACCCTTCGTAATAAAACGTTGATGTTTTGGACAATTTTTAAAGTACCTGTCAGCTGGAAAATAGTTGAAAGGTGAAGAATTATACATGGCTGATACACCCCTCTTCTCTTAGCCACATTTGCCTGTTTAACCTCTTAAAGTGTAGTTTTACCACGGCTTGCGACAGATTCAGTGATTGGCATGATCTGGCATGTTGCTCCACTTGGCTGGTTTCCAAACACTAAAATGTTTTGATTCCAGAATTTTGGAAAAGTTATTTATGGTAAAGCTGCTAATAATGTGATTCGAGGTGTAAACAAGAAGGAAAATTTTGTGCAAACTAAGAAAGAATTAGGAGAGGGAAAATAGTTACAGGTGAGATTTGTTGGAATAGGTTTGAGAGTTAATTTCTCAGTCATTTAGTAAGAGTAAACGTCCTAACTTATCAGAAATAAATTATCAGTATTTGCTTTTAAAAAAGGCTAGAATGGATGTAAATAAAACACGGTATTTTGAAACATTCTAGATAGGGCTTGGTTCATGTAGGAAGAAAGAGAGAACTTGATGGTGGCAATAGTGGGATTCAAACCGTAAAAAATGTAATAACATATAAGCTGAAACTGAATTCATTACAATGCCCAGTGAAACTGGATTTGATTATGTATCATATTTCATGAAGATTTATTTAGAAAATGGAATTTTGCTACTCTGAGATATATGTGTTTTAATTGGTTATTTTTTCCCTTGTGAAGTAATACTCTTTGTTAGGAATAAACATCGTTAGCTTTGCTTGAGTTAGTAATCGGTTGGCAGTACGGAATAAGCATCTGTCACCTGATATTGTAATTCTCTTTCGTTTCTTTGTTGATGCAGAGAAAACCACTGCCTGAATTTTGGAGGCAGGAACACATGGTATGTATAATTTTTTTATATGTTCAGAATGAGGATTCTTTGTTGTAACACTGAAATGTCTAGAGTTTCATGTTGATAGGTTATTTTGAACGGACAAATCTTGTTAAAAAGGTAGAAAAGTCAAATTTATTATGATATTTTCATTTATGAGTTAGATAATAACACAAGCATGGTCATTTCTGTTTTCTTTTGTTCCAAATAAAAAATCTACATGAATTTAATGAATTTTCAAGAGGAACATATTAATCAAAGACAGATCATCATCAACATCATGGTGTGTTTATTCCAACAAACATAGGCTAACCCGTTAAGGTAGGTGAAGAATTTGATGATGATTTTCTATGGTCAGTTGTCTACTTGACACTGTACCCTGATCGCATATTTTTATGGTGCTTCCAGTTGCCAAGTGTCTGAACATGCCCTTGGATCAAACCTGTGAATTGTACAGGCACAACCCACATGCTCTTACCAACATTGAAAATTTGATATCTACTATCATTTGGTTTTGTTTTGTTTTTGTTTTTTAACGCATTATTTAACTCAATTTTATCTTCACTCTGAGAGTTGTACTGCTTTTATTAAAAATCAATGTCTTATGTTCATTAGCAACAATAAATTGTTGTGTCATCAACATCCAAGTTTTGATCTCATCTACTTAAGATTATCTTTTTTAAGTGTGCTGTTCTAAGATCACTGTGACGGTTCGATTCTTGCTTACTAGCACAAAACCTGTTTATGTCAGAGAACTAATCGCAATTGTAGTATTGAACAAGTTCAAGGTGTTTTTGACTGAGTAATGTTTATCTTGGGTGCTAAACGTAGTTGTTAAGGTATGAAACTGTACGTTAGATATTTTTTCTAGCACAATCTTGAACTTGGGAGATATTAAGAGAGAATTGGTGACCAAGTGTGGCACTGATTTTATTAATAAAAACACAAGATACATCCACAAATAAAGGAGCGCAGCTCAGGCACTGTAATTCCTCACACGTAATAATAGAACCGTTCTAATTCCTTGCATTTAATAATGGTTCACAATTTCAATAATGACTTAATCTTCTTGCAAGGTTCTCGTTGCCTCACCTCTTCCTATCACTGACAATCTGAAACCTCCCAAAACCAGGTCCTTGGTGCCATTAGTGGAGCTCAAGCCTGCAATCTGCAACTTTTTAGATAGACGTACTACCAATCACTAGCAATTGGTTAACCTCTGTACTTTTTGATAATTTAGTTTGACAGAAAATAGAAGGCTTTTTAATTGGGAAGAGGATGGGAAAACCTTTATTAAAAGTATAGAGATGATGATTCTCCCATCAATTCTATGATCTGTATTTCTCTTCAGCTTCTGATTTTATATTCTATTTTAAGTCTTCTAATTTGAGTACACCTTCTTCACTTACTATCTTCTGTTAGTCTACCTTGTTGCTTCTCAGAATTTTAGTTAAATATTTCTGTGAATTTCCACCTAGTTTAAACTGTTTAATCGTAGTTTCTAAAGCCTAAAGGCCTGATGCTTTCAATACAATGCCCGAAGTAATCACAGCTCTTTTGTAAACTTTTAAGCATATTGTGAAGTTTTTAAGCATGGCAATGCTACTATAAAGCATATTGTCCTAGCTGAAAATTCTTCATTAATTTATTTTATTATTACTTTTGCAATGTTTAATGCCATCATAAAAACACTATATTTGAACAATAAATCTCAATTGTGACAATACTATTACGTTGACAGACTTCAGATACATCAAAGATTCATAACTGTATACCAGATGAACACTATGTCCAGACACTTTTGGCTGTAAGTTATTTTCTATTATTTGGATCCGGTCATTGCTTTTGTTTTAGCATTATTAGCATGTTTTTGCCATTAATAATTTCCATTTTAAATGCACTTTGTAATTTAATAGTTGAAGGATCTTGAAAAAGAAATCAAACGAAGGACTTTGACATATACCCTTTGGAACACTCGGGATGCAAATTTACGTGAAAGGCAGGGTTGGCATCCAGTAACTTTTAAACACGTTGATGCTACTCCTGAACTGATGAAGAATATAAAGGTACAGTTTAGTATGTTCTTCTCTTTCATTGTACACCGTTTTTCATTATTGTTAATAGTTAACACACGAATGCCCGTAGAAATTGAAGATTCACAAGGAGTGTTTAATAATGTCTGAAATTAGTCAAGTTCACTTGAATGGACTTTTGGTTTTTTTATGTCCTTTGAATTTGAAGCTTCTTCTTTGAAAATAATCATAGAGAAATATTTAAACTTGCAGAAATATTAGAAATATTTTGCATCTTTGATGATGCAACATATGGTTTTGCACTTTCATTTATGGCGGTGCCTTTTGGAATTGGCATGTTTATTTTGTTGAAAATGGAGTTGACATTTTTATTTTGTATTCAAAATGTTCTTGTAAATAGACATTAGACACCCAGACAAACTTGTTGAAAAATCTATGTTAAGCTGACAGTAATTTTGATGAGCATTTAACAACATGAGAATGAAAATAAATATCTGAACAAGATGGCAAGCTGCATGCACTCGTTAGAAATACAGAACATCTGGTGTTGTAGTTTTGTAATTTTGGGGAAAGGGAGCAATCCTGGATTGTACTTCAAATCTGAACTTTTTTATGAATTAAATCATCAGTGGCAAACATCTACTCTACATGAATTTTTCAGTGTTTTTTAATTATTTAGATGGCTATATGAATCTATTTTAGGTCATCATAATCCTCAAAGCTGCAGTCCATCTTGCAAAGTGAATAGCAATTAAGATACTGTGGTATGCAGGGAATCGACCATATTTACTATGAGACTGAATATAGGACAGAATGGTGTAGTAGCAATGGAAAATTTATTCCATGCTACTTATTTGCCAGGAAATTTACACGTGGTGCTGTAAATCGCCTTTTGGATCAGGTGAGGGTTGCTATTATGTCTTGATTTCACTACCTATTTCATATCCAAATTTTCATAATTCTAGGATGGATTTTGTGTTATTGCCAACTTTGGTTGGGTGTCATGTTTTCTTAATGTTCTCATTTAGTATCTCTGATTCCAGTAATAGTTATTTTTTTCTCACTCGTTTTTTCTCAACAAACCATTCCTGTAGAGTTTGTTAGCGACGTAAATGAGGGTGGTTTCTCCAATTTAGGATGCTCGTTGAAGTTCTACAGACTAGTGCAGAATGCAGAGTCTGATTTGGCAGTGAAATTGCAATAGTAGAAATCAGCAGAGCATATGAATGTTATGTAGGGAATGTTTGTTTTGATCTGCCCCAGCCTCTAAACATCAGCCACTAATTTCCAAGTGAAAAGACTGGTGCAATGCTATCATTATTCGGAGAAATTATAAGATGCACGGCAAGAACTGGCTTGCAGTTTCTAGGATTTACATCTGGCGAAGTAAATGCTCGTGATCTGCAAACTATGATTATGGCCTTTTTATCTGCCACCCACAATTCTTTTTAATAATTGCTATCTATAATATCCGTTGTTCTAACCACCTTCTCACCACTCGTGCATAGTTCCAAAAATTTGGAGGTCACCCTCTTAATCCATTGGATTTGAAATTTTGGGGGAAAAAATTGCAATCAAATCGGGAATTCTATCATTTTTCAAATATGATTTTTAAATAACTTCTTTTATGCTTGGTTATACAGCCCATGTGCAGAAGGATCAACAAGGATTTTGTGTATATATGTTTATAATCACCCTTGAGTGTCAAATGTTTTCATTAAAGCATCAGTGGTTAACGTCGTCATTCTGATGTGCATTTTACACGTATTCACAGGATAATAGTTTTGTTTCTTAATGTTTTTTTGCTATGATTATTGATAAATTTTGAAAAGGAATTGAAAATAAAATTACAGTCTGATCTCTCATCAAGATTATCCAAACTTTACACTTTAGGGATCCCAGTTTATACATGTTATACAGCCAACACATTAGATTAGTTGGTTTATTTCTTTGTGAGTAACTATGTAATCAGCGATTAACTCCTATAACATTGGTGGTATCGTACTCGTATATATAAATTGTTTCTGGGGTTGAAGAGTTATGTTAAGTGGGTTTCAGAGAACTCAAAATACGTGAAAAGTAGATAGAGAGAAGTAAATCTAAGTACATGCAAACGAGTGGTAGAGGGGTTATCAAAAAACAATTTAAAAAAAATAGTATTTTGAAATTGAAACTAAAGTTTTATCATTGTTCCAAAAACGCTACTGCACGGGAAAAAATGATAGAAGATAATTTGAAAACTCTATAAACTTAAGTGAAGCTTGGTGATGGCACCTTGATATTTGATTGAAATAGTAGTTGAGAGATAGTGAGCTTTTGCCTCTAGTGTTTTTAGATCTAATGTGATGCACATAAAATTGTTTATTGTCTTCTACATTAGACAATAATGGTGTTAAGTAGGTGAATATGCTTAGGATTTTGATGTACTTCCTCTCAAAAGATCCTTTACTTTCTCAACTATTGCATTTCCTAATACTATCGATTGCAGTCTTGTGAATCCTCAAGAATTGTTTTAGAGAATGTTTTGCCTTGAGATATGCAAGCCGTGAGTGTATGTGAGTTATCCCAAGGTTTATGCTTCTAAAGGTAATAAATCTCATTTACAGAATAACATTGAGGAAGGTTGATAATTCCAATGGCATTTTGTAAGCTATTTGTAAGCACTAGATTTGGGATGTGTTTCGTGCATCTAGTGTTTGTGGCTTTCGTGCACATGGTTGAGGTTTCAATTTTTCAGGTTTGCATCCTAGCCTTCCATTTTGCCTTCACGGATTTGGTGCATATTTTGGTTTTGTTGGCGTGTCTTTGGCTTCGTTCAGATATCTTTGGAAGTTTCCAACATGTTCCTTGGCATCCTAGCTATCATCCAGGAAATCTTGGCAAAGTGTAAGTGGCATCAAAGAATCTTTGGAAGTGCATCCTAGTTTTGAAATATTTGATTCTTAATTGAAAAAAATCTAGTATTTGCACATTAGTACCTTCAAAATGGAAGTTATAACAAGTATTTATTGTACCATAGATCATCAATTTGCTTTTATTCATATTCACTCAAAGACTAGATGAGTGATGATTTTTAAAAATTTGGAACAATATTTGCAAAGCTTTTGTAGTAGAGAAGATCAAGGTACATCATCTACATACAAAAGAAAATTCACCACTTGGAATCCATATTTGATACCATGACTATCTTACTTGTTGCATAACCATTTTCTACATTTCATCAATAAAGATACCAAAGAGAGTTACAGAAAGTAAATAATCTTGCCTAACTCTAATTTTGTTTTGAAATTTTTATTTTTTTCTGAATTGCTGTTTGTAATTTCAATAATCACTTATACAATCTTTGAATTACCACAATCAATTTTGAAGGAAGCCCACTTTTATGCAAATGCAACCATAGTTTTGTGTGAACCACTTAATCAAATGCTTTTGTAAAATCAATAAAACAAATAAAAAAAATTTTATTAGGCTTTTGCAAACTTCATGTAGTGACTAAGAGTAACTAAGTGATCTATAGTGGAGTGATCTTGTTTAGACATATTTCCTTGATCTCGCTAACTTTAGGCTGAGAACTAATGCTCCTTTTAATCAAAGTGCCTAATAACTTAGCAAAAATGTTACTCACAATGATTATTCAAAAATTGTTCAAATTATTTTTATCTCCCTTTTTATACAACAAGATAGCCTTACTAGTTTTCTAATGTTAATCTAATCCTTGATCCATTGCTGAATTTAATTTGTATCAAATTTCACTATGAATAGCAAGTCTTGTCCACTTTAATAATTCTACATATAAGTCATTTGAATCTACAGCTTTGCCATATGCTAACTTTTTAATACTTTTTGTGACTTCCTCAAGAGTAAATTAGAGAGGTGTTTGTTGTAGTAGAATCATCTTTTCCTCTTGTAAACACCTTATTGTAAAATAACAAATATCTTGAAAAGAAAAATTAAATGATGAAGAGGTTTTATAACGAAAACACGGTCAAAACCATGTAGGCTCTTTTTTAATGGTATAAGCAAAATATTCCTACCACTCCTTAATAAACTTCCTCCTCTTGGTTTTAATCAAGCATTTGTTTAGCAAGTATCCTTTACTTTCATAGAATAAAGTAATTCAAGAATGTCAACAAGTTACTTTAAAATGTACCATTGAACTTATTGAACCTACTAATGTTGTTTCTACTCATGTTTCTTCCTCTACCACTCAAAAAGTCCCTTTAAAAAAACTTGAAACCCTATGCTTTCATTAAATCTAGTTCATTATATAAAAACTTTATTGCATTTAAAGCTACTACGGTGTCTACTTCTAAGATTTTTATTTTCATAAATCCTATTATTGATAACCAAGGTTAACAGGGTTATGCATGGTGAAAAAAATGTCATAAAATCTTGAATCATGTATTCTATGTTTTTGTTTAAGATGTCAAAGTTAATTATTCATGTTGTTTAATCTCGGTGACTTTGTTTCAACTTCAAATCCTTTTTTAGTGATTAATAAGAATATGGATGATTTATAGATTATTAAGATAATAATGAATGACAACAACTTACTTTCCCACATTATAATTTTAATTTATTCATGAATTTTTTGGCATTTATTAATAGACTTCAAACTCAAATGAACTAAGATGCAAATTGTTGATTATTTACTTTGAATTCAGCAACTATTGTTTAATTTTTATAAAAAAACTAAAATTTCTAACTTTAGTTAATGCAATACTTTGTACATGGTAAAGGTAGTGAAGCATTGCTTCTTTTTAGATAATTATGGTTCTTTTTTCAGAACAAGTTAAACTCAAATCTATTTTGGTGCAAGTTTGACACCCCCAATCTATTGTGGCTAGGGCATAAATGAAAAACCATGAAAGTTTCAATCAAACCAAAAGTTTAATTACATTGTTTTCAATGCAATTTCTACAAACAACAAATTTAACCAAGGATAAAACAAATACAAGTGTACTTGTTTTGAAATATTAACTAGTTTCTTAAAACAGTAATTGGTTTTTAGAAATCCATAACTTATAAATTAAGTAAAGCAAGAGACCTTGGAGACATTTATTTTGAGCCTTAACATTCCTTGAAGGCCAACATTCTAGGAGTTCATGGAAGAAGTTGAAATAAGGAATAAATAGCCATCAATGAAAGTTCCTTCAAAAAGATTGTGCAAAAGAGCACAAAACAAAAATGTGGTCATAAGTCTTAGATTCATACTCATATTTGACACAAACATCATTGTTAATAATGCTCCCCTCTTTTACATATAATTTGTATGGCATTTTAGTATGATAACATTTAGAAAAAAATACATGATGGTAAGAAAGAAGTGTTAGACTTGCACCATTTAAAATAATTGGGTTAGGAGCATGTCTTTATTCAGCTTGATGACTAGCACCAAGTATAGAATGAGCTTTGAGTGATGAAGTAAAATTTAACTATAAAAACAAGTAAAAGAACATATAATATTAAAATATTAAGAAGGATGGGTTTTGGTGGTTTAGGCCAGGTGTTTGGGGGTTGGGGGGTGGGGTGGTTGTGGTGGTGGTGTGGTAGGTATAAGAAAATAAAAATGCTTTATTGCTAAAAACAAAATGTTTTGCCTTCTATGGAGGACCAAATTACAAATGTGTGAAAAATGTAAGTGATGAAAACTACTGATAAAAACCCAAATTGTGAGCATAATGTGGCTTTGGAGAGTGGAATTGAACCTTTTGAGGGTAGGTATAGGGATGGGAAAGCTACAAATGTTGTCCAAATCAAATCATGGCTAGAATAGGGTTGTTTTGGCTAAGTGTCACAAGACTAATGTTGGAGCTAAAAAAATTTTAACTTTGGAGACCGATGTTGATGCCAAAAAATTCTAAGTATGATGTAGATGCTACTTGACTATTGTTGACCTTGCGTTAGCATTAGTGTTGGAGCTATGAGAGGTGTCATGGTGGTTGTGGAGCACATGAGAGATGTTGGGATACCTGATGCTTGTGCTTTTGATCTTCTGAAATCTTGAAAAGTGCTCTAGATCTCAAAAAACTAGCCTTGGAATTTAGAATTTGAGCTCATATTTATAGGTCTAGGTTTGTCAAATTTGACCCCAGAGTTAAGTAGAGTTCATTGAAAGTTCATCTAAGGTTTAAATTTGGCAAGTTTGACCTTTGAACTTGACAAGACTATGAGCATGGGCAAGTGATGCTCATGTTAATACTTACATTAGTGTTAGTGTCATTGAGAGTTATGGTTCCAAGCTTCCAAAACCTCATTTAATGTCCAAATTGATGTCAAATTGTATCAAGAATGACATCAAGGAGCTTGCGAGGTTGGGAGACATTGATTTAAAAGTTTGATGATCATTGATGTTGAAGTGTAGGTCCCTAGGGTGATGATGCTAGTGTCAGCATTAGTTAGGGAGTTTGAATTTTTTCTAACATTTTCTTAAACCAACATTCCAAATCTTTGTGATGCCTAAATAAGCTAGGACAATGTTTGCAGAACACTAAAGAGTCTATGAACCAAGGAAAACCAAGGAAATGTTGCTGGATGTCAAACCTAGAGACTTTGGAGGAGGGTGATGCAAGCATGATCATGTTGACACTTCAATATTCTAACTCCCAAGATATATACTCGAATTAGAACTTTATAACTCAGCATTGCTCACTAGAATTGAACCCATGACTCAGAGCTTCTAGATCAAAAGTCTTACCTATAATAATTTGGGGAAATACTTGTAATATAAGTATACCCCAAGATAATGTATGACTTAGAGCTTTTAAATCAAAAGTCTTACCTATAATAATTTGACTATTCCATGAGTATGATATAGGTGAGAAGAAGTCCTTATTTTGAAAGCTCAGTGATAAGACTCTTGATTTGAAAATTCTAAGTCATAGGTTTAATTTTGGTGAGCAATGCTCACTTATGAAATTCTAATTAGACCATGCATCTTACAATGTACTTATATTACTATTATTTTAGGGTTCCAAAACTAAGCATTTTAGGGTTCCAACACCCTTAGTTCAAGGGGTATCATTTAAAATGATGGTAATGTAAGCTTGAACATAACCATTTGAAACCTGCTTCATCGGATAAGCATCGTCGACCTTTTAAGTAATGAAGTTAAGGAAGTTACTAGTTTAAGTTGAGGCATCCCAAATATGAGATGAATTCTGCTGAAGTAATGTGCAAAGAGGCAAAGTATCTCGCTCCTATTTGTTTCGGGTCAAGATCACGTGTTAAGAAATAATTTGGGACACAGGATGGAGGGAAAAGTATCGGATTACACAAGAAGAAGAAGAAGAATATTAGTTTGAATTCACGAGCAGAAAGGCGAGCAGTGTAGGTTTACGTGGATGCAGAAGAACATGGCCTCAATTTCAGCTTCAGCACCAGACGATCTAAAGCCCAGCAGTTTCCATCTGGGTCCTCCCGAAGATGCATTTACAGAGTTCGTGAGTTATGCCCAGTCTCTGCTCAGTGCTCCCTGTCAACAAGACGAAGAAGACGAAGATGAAGTGAATGATTCAGAGCAGAGCAAGAACAATGGCAATGGCAATGGCAGTGGCAAGACTGAAAAGGTATTTCAAGGGCCTCCGTGGGCTTGGGTTTGTTCCCACATTCTCACCACTTGCAGAGCTTATTCTAGCGGTGTCACCGACGCCATTCTCTTGTCCGAACTTTCGCAGGTAATATAAGTAATAATAACTACTTTTTCCCCTTTTGAATAGCTAAATCAGTCAGTTCTGATCAGTGTTTAAGTTTTGGGAAGCAAGGTCTCGCCTTTGACAATGATCCCAGTCATCAATATTCCATTGAGTTTTCTGATGTAGTAGTATGTGTGCTTGTTTAAGACATTGGAACCATGAATATAGTTTTGGAAGGAACATACAGTTGTAATGCAAATCAACGTAGATACCCAGTGTAAGACAATGTAGAAAATTGTTATAGATTCTTAAAGGTTGAGGACATTTTTCTTACAGTTGACTTCAGTGGAAGTTGTTCTATTATGATTTTGGTTCTGCTGCAAGACGCTTTAGCCCTGATTGTTCAAAATGCGTTTTTATTTTACTTGTTGTTTTGCTTGATAATGTTTGCAGTTCTAGAGTTTGCTTGCCTATTATGATAAAATTAAATTATTTAAGTTTATGTTCTTAAAAATTCTTATATCAGCAAACATTATGATAATGTCTTCCATAGCTATGCTTGTTGTTTGGATATTGAATGGCGCATCTTTTTCTCTGGTATCTAGGCTTGGCAAGATCGGTACAGAGCAAGAAGCTCAAAAGAAAAATTTAATAACAGGATTCCTGATAATCTTCGCCAGAAGCGTAATCGTAGAAGATTACCTAACACAGTAACAATCGACTCTATTCATAATAAAAAATTCTTGCCATTGGATGCAGTTCTAGAGGCCGTTATTGTGAATGTGTCCATTCTTCCAGGTACTGTCTTCTTATGGCCATTACGGTGTTCTCAGTAATTTGATGTTACAAATGTACTGGAATAATTTGAATTTTCTATCTGCTCATTTCTTTTTATGTAGGCACGAGCAGTTACGTTCTTTGTCTAGCAGATCCATGGAGTTCAACCACTATTAAACATTATCTTCATCGGAAGTAAGATTTGAAATTCTATCCTTTTATGCCATTCATATGCATTAAAATTTCTGGCAGAAGTATTTTATGGTAATAACCATATTTAATTGATTGCAATAATTTATTTTCTGAGATTTTCTTTTTTTAAAAAAAGGTATGGAAGCACACTGGTTTAGACTAGATCTCCAGCTTCATCTTCAGTGATGAGGAATGACATGAATGGAAGGAGTTATATTCATATGTGCATATATTTTTTGCTGCAAAACTTGCATAACTTTATTAAGTAGGGCAACCTTAAATTTTATTTGTTCAATTGTTTTATTAAATTTTTATGGGTTAAAATGTAACTGCAGGTTGATTAAGCACAACTTGTATCATTATTATGATTTGTTTGTTTAGGATCTGTTAATAGATTGTCTGGGCATTAAATATGGTAATTACTACTAGTGGTTTCAGTGTACCGATAGTTTCTATATGAAACTGAAGACATGAGAGAGCTCTGTTTGATGTTTTAGGTTTCCATGAAATGTTCTGCTGGGTCCCTTTTCTCATAATCTGGTTTTGAGTCTCATCTTGTAATCTCAAGTTGGGGATAAAGGGTGATTTATTTATCTAATTTTAAATTCATGCTTGCAGCTTTTCTTTAGTTGCTACATGGCCATGGTTTTAACTTATCCTTAAATGTAATTCATATATAGTTTATTGTATAGATTCTTTATTGTTGCAATGACCAGAAAGTATTAACTGCTTGTTTCATGAAGCTTTTGTAAGAACGTATGAATCTGCCAATGTATTTGTTCACTGTGGTAAATTCTTAAATGTTTTCTCTGTCATAAAGCTAATTTTTAAAATAATGTTTATTTGCATGTTAGTTTTATGTGTCATATAAGCCTCAAAATATGTTTGCAGGTTTTATGATCTTGTTGATCCTAATCATGGCATTCTGAAACAAGGAAGAGAAGTACGTCTGAGTGGATCTCGTTTGCGAATTTCACCAGGATCTGGTGATTTACATATTCTACCAACAGAATATTTGATGGTTATACTGGATGAGGTGATTTTTGTTTCAAATGATATCATTGATTTACTTTCTCAGAAAATTAAATTTTGTACATACACAATTGTTTGTTTCCTCGTCATGAATGAATTTTCATGATTAGTTGCATGTATTTTTTCAACCAACTATTGATATGCAGGAAAATTTACCTAGCTGGGATGCCCATGACTGAGTTTTCTGATTCTGATAGTTATTAACTGCCAGTGCTAATTTTATTTGCAAAGTGGGGCATGTTTTAAATTTTGATGTAGATTTGTGTTGCCATATCTGTTTAAAGGTAGTTAAGACATCATAAGGTGTTTGTTTCTAAGGTTGGAAAGCCTAGGTTTGAGCCTAGGCACAATTAATTGAAGAGTTTAGGCTTTCACTCATCTACTAGCCCTCCAGAACCCTGCTTGGTAAGATGAGCATTAGGCCTTTGGGCAGTGACCTTTTTTTTCTCCCTCATTTAAAAGTAAAGTAGTTGATGTTACCTGAGAGAGACGAAGGTGAAAATTCATGAGAAAAAGAACACTTATGTTACTGGGTCTTGGCTTGCTATATGTTTGCCTGATATACTGAGTTTTTATAACTATATTATATTCTTTGTGTGATAGTTTATTTATCTACTGAAGTATGTAATTATTTGATTTTAAGGGCACTTAAAAATAATCTTATTATTTTGATGCAGGAAAAAGATGATGATTGTATGTTACTTGGGGCCCAATTCAGTTCAGATTTGTTTTCATCTGTTTCAGCTGATGCGGTGGATAGCATTAATGATTATTGCTTTTATGCTAGGTAATTATTTTGTGCTCTCCCATCTAATATTACTTTGAGCTGGGTGTTGGATATTTAGCAGACATTTTCATTGTGAGACTTGAAAATTTTGGAGGAAAATTACAAGCCATCTTGTTGGACAAATATTAAAAAAATTGATAATTTACAGTAGGTTTGATCACACCTATGCATGGATACAGACCTGAATCTAAAATGCCAATCCATCTTGCAAAAGCTAAGAGAACATTACCAATAACTACGATGGAAACTAGAAAGTTTTATTACTTCACAATGGATTTGTTTGATGGTCACAAAGTCTCAATAAACTTTTGAGGAAAGTTAAAAATGTCATTAATGACCGAAGGAGATAGGGTCAATTTGAAAGAAACAATGAGCAATTTACTGTTAATGTTGTAGTTAATTTGAGTGTGAGCTAATTGACAACATAAAAAGATATGTTCTTCATCCATGATGCTCTGTTTGCACAATCTACAGATATGCTTTTCTCTTAGCAAATTGATCCAATGAACCCTCTCAACAAAAAGAAGATGACAGCCCATTTTTTCTTAAATGAATAGGAATAACTGTGAACCTATACTTTTGAGTACCAAAAGAATCTTTTGTTTAAAGGAAGATCATATATTACAATATTCTATGATTAAAGCCATAACTTTCCTTGATTCAACCATCCATTTTCTTGTGCAGTATTTATGGTCTCTTTAGCATAATTGACTTCCTTTGTGTTAATGATAGGTTGTTAATGATCAGTGAATTGTTTTGGTAAAAGTCTGTATTCAAGAACTGCATTATTTGGCAGGTGTTATGTTTATGCCAATACCAGAAATTTGATAGGTATCATCCGCCCATGACCAAGTTAATGTTGTTCCATCACCATGCAGAACAACACTAGATCTACAAGAGAATGCTCAATGTAATACCTGTCACCCAAGTTCATATTCTCACTCTAGATATACAAATCTCATGTGGAACCTTGTGATACCTCATACCATTGCAAACCTTGGTTGAAAGCTAAGACCAGGGCAATAGCAAGCAGCATGCCATCATTCTCTTATGAACAAACAGGGCTTGTTGACTGATTCAATGATGGTTTTCTAGTTCAGGTATCACTGAATTTATCATCTTAATTTTGGTGACTTGCTGTTGTATGTGTGTGATTTGATGATAGTTTCTATAGTTAATTGTCTATCTAACACTACTTTAGCATATAGTTTTACCATGCCCATAATGGGAAACTTGTTAGAGTTGGGAGGTAATTTGCTGGTACCTGAAAAATATGTTTTGCATAACTCAGCAAGTGACCTGATGATAGTTCTAGACACTTTTGTGATACCCTGGTGGCTTTTTTGAGAATAGTTTCATGTAGATGGATGTCCACCTGGCATCACTCATGCATTTTAACATGCACCTAATTGGCACATATAGACCTGAAACTTGAACCTAGAAGTTGTGAACAAAAGGTTCTAACGTAAAGATTCACTCACAGCTGCGGGTAGGTATACCTTCTTAGTTTTTAAAGTTATTTGGTCTGTTGATCAACATGAGCATGGATACTGTTGATTCATGTTTAATAGAAATCTTACTCCTGTATGAATTGCCATAAAGGATGAGCAAGGCCCTAACTTCATATGTGAGACATTATGCATTCGACTGCTGGATCATGATTCCTCCAGTGTTGTTCTAAAGGTTTTATTACCACAATGTATCTCCAACATGTCCTTGTTTTAGTTACTGTTGAATTGTGGCTGGTATCTCTGATCCTTGCGGATCAACAATCTTCTTTCAAACTTTGAAAAGCACCTTGGAAGATAATCATAATGACTTAGATCATTCCTTTTTATCTTGAACTGTGTTGTGGAATGCCTTTTGAGCTGTGAAAGCATCAAAGTTTCAAAGATTGACAGATTTTTGAAAGATTTGATCATGAAATAATCATTTGATTTGTAATTGGTTAGAAATTCACTAAATCTTGATTGAAACAGATGAAAGGAGAACTTGAATCTTGGAAGAAATGACAAAATCTGATCTTAAGCTTTAGGTCTGATTGATCATTAATAAAAAAGCATCCGTCTTTAAAATCAAACATCATTCAAACAATAACGTGCTCAATTATCATGAAATTCTTTCAATTTTTCGTAAAACTTGTAAGGATCAATGCAAAAGCTTCACATCTTTTTAGTTTTTATCAAATTCTACTTGATCTAACACCAAAGTATTATTGATTCTTTTAAATATGATCATAAATTTTTGAAAGCATTCATAATGGATCATAAAACAATCAAGATAATTCATGAAACTAAAGCATTGATGAGAGAAACATGAGAAATGATCATAGCAATAGAGAAATGTATGAAAGATTCATAAAACCTTCAAGAAAAATTTTGCTGAAAATTTAATCTTCTGTTGCCTTAAATTCTTCATAATGACATGGCATTCAAAATTTGCCAGCTGAGTCTATTTTTGAGTTGGCTTTCCCATTTTATATATGAGGAGGCTGGAAATTTTCCATAATTTTTCAGTTTGTATTAGGTTTACATTACACGCCCTCTTTGACAGGTTAAGCCATTTAACTTTTAAAAGATATAATATGACTTAAAAAGAGAGAGAGAGAAATTTAAAGACAACTAACCAATAAAAGTTTCAAGGACATCATGAACAACAAGGACTCATCGACATGAGTAGAGGCGTCAATCTGAGCCTATCTCTTCAAGAGTTACTTGATTCTAGCTGTCTCTGCCGTTGACAAAGCACACATTATACTACAGCAGTTGAAGCTGAAACTGATATGTTATTATGTTTGCATAAAAAAGGCCTTTTAGATCCTTGAGCCTAAATTTGAATTTTTATTTTAAAGACCTTGTTTAGTTTGACATTACTTATTTTACAGGGTTGAGAGAATTGGAAATGTACAAGCACAACCTGAAGCAGACCTACATGAACAGGGTCACCATGTGAAACGCCAAGATACCTTGCTTTCTGATACGGTTGGTAGCACCCTGAATCTTGTTTTATTGGATGATCAAATTCTCCAGACCCACATGTTCAGGTATTAATATTTCTTCCCCAAGAATTGTGAAATATACAAAATACTGTTAAACACTAGACGGGCTAGTGAGGCATTCAGGTTTTCATGATGGACTTTATTTTGTGAGGCAGGACAGTCAAGGTAGTTGGCTTGCTTTGGATAAGCCTTGCATAATGTATGATTCCTTTTGTCACAATGAAACAATGCAAGGAATCTGTCTAACTTATGGCAGAGCTACTCGTCTTTATTGTGTACCATATGTCTCTAGGGAACAACAGGTTTGAAAGTTTTTCAAGCTCAATATCTTTCCAAGTAGCTTATTGCTAGAGTCATTTATCTTACGAGCGTTTGTAATGTGAATCAGGTTTCTGTAGGATCCTCACAAGCTTTCACTCAGTTACCTCGGCAAGTACATATGTCCAAGGGCCCATCCTTGGATTGCACATCCCAATCTCCTATAATTTCTCAAGTTTTATTGCCATGTGATTCTCATGGTTCTCTTGACTATAGTGACTTCCCATTTCGTGTAAGTTTGTCTGCGTATATAAACTGTAAATTATAACTGAATAAACTCAACAAAATTGGCATTTTTCATGATTTTCATTGTTCATTTATGATTATTAAATACATCATATAATGATGCATTCTACTATGGACGGGATAAAATTTGAAAAGTAGTTAGTTGAAATTGGTTTTTCTTTGACATTCTATATTCAACGAGTTTCAAACTGTACACTTTCTAGTTCAGGTAAAGACCAATATCTGTTGGATCTACTGGTGGTAAGCGACTCATTTATTTCTTGCTTTAGCTATAATGTGGTTTTCCTGATTGGTATACCCATGAGGCACTATCTCCATTGTATTTACAATTGCGTATTGAACCTAGAATCCTGTCTTTGGTACTCTTTTTAAGAAGTTTTATATCTCATTGTGCTTTTTGTTTAGAATGACTATGATGCTGCAATGTTGGAATAAAAAACTTATAAATTCCTTTTGTCTGTGCAACGGGAGCAAATGTTGTTTAAGATTCTCATTTCTGTTCAGACCTTGCTTAGAGTATTTACCTTCTAGGGAAAACCTTTGATATCTTGTTAATCAGATGTCAGGAATGTTTTCTGCCGTCGGCCAAAATGTCTTGTGGAAACCCGAATCTAATAGGATGTTCTTTGCTTTCTTTAAGATAGGGTACTTCAGTTGTAAGACAATAGAGTTACTTAAGCTTGAATTTTAAAGCAATGTATTTTTTCATTTTAAAATTTTTGCAACTAGGTATTGATTCATTTCTTGATGTATTATCTCCATTGTTGAGCATATCATGATGCCTCACTGAAATTTTATGTTTGAAAATTTTAGTTGTTTACAGTGGACCTTCGAAATAAGATGACAAATGTTGCATTATACGGAGTGGTTTCATTCATTGGTTGTACCAATAGTAATAGCTCCAAGACTTACAGTATGGGAATTCAGGATCCAACAGGTTCAATAAATGTGAAGCTGTACTTTAATAAATTCTGGTAAGAAATCAATGAGTAATCTCACTGTTTTGGCTATCGTATATGTAGCAGCTAAGATCTTAAGAAGTCAACTTGAAATGTTTTCAATTGGATCACTATTTTGGGTATTGAGTTTACATTGGGATCACGTGAACAATGATTTATTAATGCACTTTTATTAGTTTCTTCAGATTCATTCTAATTTACGCTTTTGCAACATTAATTGCTCAGGTAAAAGAACTTTCCAATTTTTCAAACTTCCGGGTGAAAAAAATTGGTTCCTAACTGGTATTTGATTGGCTTTGTCCCTTTTGTGTCGGATTTATTGGAACAGTGGGTTTCAAATCTTTATGATGTCATTAAGATAGTTTGGAAATTTGGCATAATTATTCTAGTGACAGAATAATCGAGCTGAAGCTGGTGCTCGGTGATAGATAATCTACTGGCCATGGCATTCAATTTTTGTGCATAAAAAAATGCTGGAAAGCAAACCTTAATCCTGAAACCAGAATTCAAGCAAGAATATTAGAACAGCTATGAAATGTAAAAGCATTGCAGCATATTAATACAGATTCACACAATTTTGGTCTTTATATTTGGTGTTAACTAATTGAATAAATAACCGGTCTGTTAGTATGCAATGCTGCTCTTAAGCCATTAATACATGAGCTATCACGAACCATTATGAGAAGAAATTTGTGGTTGCTGGTCTGAACTGATTTTCCAATTAATGGTGTATGCGTTTTAATTAGTTACACATCAAAATTGGGTAACTGTTCTTTATCTGTTTTTCCTCTTCAAGATGGCAGGTTACAATATCATTGTTGTGTGAGCATTTACAATGAACGTTATTTCGTTTGGCTATAGTATAGTTTATTAACATAGGTAGAATAATAAAAAAAGAGAGTCTGTCATCTGGACAGAAAATGATTAAAGCATGAAAAATGTGTACTAGTGTACACAATTTCTGTTTACTACAGAATGTTATTATCAATAAATCTGCTTTTCAGCTGTCCAAAAGATGGCTCTTTAAAGGATTAATTATTATGTTCAACGATTCCCCGAGCGTTTCCAACTTCTTTTGAATATCTCTTTGGTAAAGTTTCTTAACTGAAACAGATCTCAGTTAAATAATCAAACAAGTTATATCAATTAACGGCGTGATGCTAGAATGTTTTTCCAGATTGTGAATTCTAGCAATTGGTGATTCTAATTTTTTGTTTACGTATCGCAGGTCTGGGGGTGATTTATACCCTGGGCATACAGTCTTTTTAACAGGTCTTAGCTGTTACAGGAATTCTGAAGGCAGGTATAGCAATTTTATTTGTTATTGCCTTGGTGAACCCATCATTAACGACATTTATAAAACATTTGATGCTACATAGGAATGCTCACACCTTTTGTCTCTGTGCTGCTGCTGTCCTAAGTTTTTTTTGAGTTCAGATGTATATTTACAATCTCGTTGATTCGCTGCAACTACCATGAACAGGTTGGAATGTTTATGGCAAGAAAATAGTGGAGGTGCATGCATCGTTAATATAAGCACTTTGTTACCATTGTTGAATTCACCATGTCTGAATCGTGTGATCACCGTTTCTGAACTTCCTAGCAGGCAAAACGGTACACAGGTAAGCATCTCTTAGAAATGCTTGTCACAATTGGTACGTTTTATTAAGTCCAAGATCTTAAAGGAAATGGTTGCTTAATATATTGAATCCTCAGGGTGCTCTTTCCGGTAGCCCCCCAAAAAAAGTTTATATATTACATAGAAAATTTTGCATTTTAAGATGTTCAAGCAGCTAGCACCGTGATCTAGCCACTATCTTATGCACATTGCTTCACCTAGAAAATTCTGCATTTTAAGATGATCAAACACCTAGCACAGTGATCTAGCCATTATCTTTTGCACAATACCATTATATCTCAGTATAAGTTACATGCCTTGCTTAATGAGTTTATGCATAATTGACTGTTATTTTTATCAAGTTACAAGCCTTTGAAGATCCTTGAATTGCTGCAGATGGGATGCCAGCTATATTCACATTTCTCTGCAACTATATTAATTGAATGCTTTTAAAATACAGGTTTGCCGGGTTCAAATTCGAGGTGTTGAGCTTCACCAACTAAGCATACAGTTAACTCATTTACAATGTGGGTTTCCTGTGAATACCCAGCAGAAAGGCTCATTTATCTGCAGCTTCTGTCGATATGATTGTGGTGCAGATGTGTGTTCCAGCTTCAGTTTTACAATTCTCATTCAGGATAACACTGCAAAGGTTCTTGCATATTGTTCTGGGCAAAGTGCAGCAGAGTTACTGCAAGTCTTTCCAGACGAATTTTGTTCCTGGCCAGAGGTATGCTAAAAGCATTGTGCTTTGTTTTGTCGAGAAAGTTTTTATTTTTATTTTTATTTTTATTTTTTGTGATCCCATAACTGAACAGGTAAATATGTTTCTTGGGTATTGTTATCTGCTGTCAAAACCTGTAGGCTTATGATGCATGCTTTAAAAAAGAATGATAAGTGAGAATTCTGTTTTCTATCTTGGTTGCCAAAATCTTATGTTCATTGAAAGATATGTTTTAGAGAATTCATTTGGCAGATAAGAGTCATGACAGTAGTTTTCGGGTTGCTTTTTAATTTCAGGATGAGCAAGCCATGTACCTGTTCACCATTGAAAATGAGGAATTCATGGTATCGCTCTGTAGGTATCTCGGTGATGATGTAAGTTTAAAAACCCATACTTTAGACGTGGATCCAGATCTGCCTGCCTGGAGAATTGTCCGAGCCTTGAAGTGTGACTGAAGATTTGATATCACAGTTGTGATGAATTGAAGGCATGACCTTCCTTTAACATATTCTCAGAGTCATCTGTGTTCCTTCCTAACAGTTACCTCTCTATTTTGGAAATGGCCAAAAAAGAGTTTGGACAATGAAGAGCACTGTTTAGAGGGCAAAGCAAACAACGCATTGTCATGTTCCTTACCAACTTCATCTGTAAAATGAAATCAATTGATTGATAAAATTCAAGTTTCTGTGCTTGTACCTGGGTTGCGTATACGACCCAGTATTAGAGCCATAGTTAGCTGAACAAGGTTTTTATTTTTCACCATAACACACCATAGCTATAGTTTAATAGTTCGTTTATTGTCCTCAATCTTTATCCTCAAGTTTTAACGCTTCCCTCAATTGTCGCACATTCTTTCCAATAAACTTGGAGTATCATTAAAAGATAAAAAAAATAAAAATAAAACCCTTATTGTGGGGGTTTCTTTGAAGTAGGATACCTGTCATGTTTGGTTAGAGCATGTAACCTATGGTATGCAAATCATAGGTCCAAATCCAAAGGATATGTTAAAACATGTGTAATATAGTTGACAAAAGAAAAAGAGGAGTGACCCTTCAAAATTGAGAGCAAATTTTCAAGATAATGTTCAAAAGAATGTGAGCCTTTATTTGGTCAAATTTCTATCATATGATAAAATATAATAGAATCATGCAAATTAGAGATGGATTGGTTAGGTTCATTGAGCCTGAATGTCAAACATGAGACATACAAGGGACTCACAATTGGATTCTCAAATCCTTCCTAAAAGAATTGGTTACACAGAAGTCTACATTTTTATTGCCCAATAAATCTAGAGGGTCTATTGTTATGATCAACAAGTGTATTTCAAGTTTTCTTATTCAAGCATCTTCACTTATTGCTCAAATATAATCAAGCATTGTTGCCAATGAGAACATGACTCAACTCCTAACTGTATTTCTTTGCATGTAATAAATTGCAGGTTTTAGTTGTGCTTGATCTGAGATTAATATTCTCTTCTTGTATCAAAAGTATTTTTATTCAAGCATTTTCACTTGTTGGTCAAATATAGTCAGCATTGTTGCTATTGAGGGCATGGTTCAACTAGTAGTCATGTTGCTTTGTGTGTGTGTGTATATATATATATAATTGCAGGTTTCAGCTGTGGTTAACACACTATTATGTTCTACTTAAGTTTTATCAAAATAGTATTGGAAGTATGGCTTAGGGTACATATAGTTAGAGTTTTAGTTTTGACAACACAATCAATCATTGTTTGATCTTGTGGTTGGGGCCATTGTATGGTTTTTATAGCGACAGAATTTAATTGCAAATTGTATTCAATAATTTTAAATAAGATTTAAATATCTTTAAATGCTTTATTTGAAATTTCCCTTAACTATAATTTTTTATCTAGGTTTCTTTATTTTATCAATTTTGCTTTGTCATTGTTAGCATCATCATTCTAGCCTTGTCCCAACAAAATGAAGTTGGCTACCTAAGTTCTCTTTCATCATTCGTCTCAGCAAACATGAGAATGGTTGAGTTGGTTAAACTATCTCTAGTATGAGGTTGCAAGTTCAATTCTTAGTTGTGTATACAACCAACAATTCAACTAGTAAGCTCATTCAATGTTAGAATTTTTTGTAATGTGTTGAATTTTATCATGAGTTGAACAATGTAAATACTCGAATAAATTTTGTAATGTAGCACTTGAGTTAGTTAATTAGTTAGAGCTGATCTAATCACTTCCAGAATTTTGTAACAAGTCGATTGGAATTTTGTTAACTTAAGGGCTAGTTTTTAGTAGTTGTGAGGGTATGATGAGTCTTGATTTTGATGGTTATTGATGTAGCAACAAAGATGTTGGTCAGACTTTTGTTCACTAAAGGGCTAGTTTTCAATTAGTTGTGAGGGTATGATGAGTCTTGATTCTAATGGTTATTGATGTAGCAACATTGATGCAAGCTTTGCTTCGTCTATATATTAACATTAACACAAGATCATAATGCCTATATAAATGCAAACTCACCATATTTATCAAACCCAAAATAAGTGAAACATAGGTACACCCCAAGATTTATAGAAGTTTATAACTTAGTGCTACCTAGTAGAATTGAATTTGTAACAGTGGAACTTGTAACTTGTAACCTAGGATTACCAGACCAAGACCTATACCATTAGGCTAACATTGCATTGTTAAAAGTTGGTATTTGTCAAAACGTTGTGTTGCTACATCACACCTTTTTGTTATTTTAAGTTCAAGCATAGATATTAAAAATGATATAAATGTTGTTAGAATAAGGACTATCCTCTCTACTAACAATAAATTTTCCTCTTTGATTTTTTGGAAGCATTTATTATAAGACTATTCACCTGAGTAGATATCCTTAAAATTGAAAAGTTGTTCCTTTCCTTGTTGTTTTTGGGCTTTCTACTTAATGATTAAGCATGTGATGGACTCAAAATTTGTTTTCTTATTATTAATATTTTTCTAGGGTTCAATACACTCCCTCTCCTAAGAGAAATAATTAATAGAAGAATATTTAGTTGTGTTTACACTCAAGTTATTTTCTCAAGAAGATCTCGATAAGATATCGAAAGATCCCAAAAGGGAGGAACACCTACAAAAACTATTAGACTTTGTGGATGAGCAAAGAGATGATGATTTAATAGTTTGAATAAATTTGAAAAAATATATTCCTCAAATACTACAACCCTGATAGCTAACCCTGATAGCAGCACATTATGCATGTAATCCTTTGAGAGCCTAACATGTGCCTATGTCAAAGGCATCAATGAACTTGAGTAAGTTCATCATCAACTCTTTAATGATGGAGATGATGATACCTATTGGGGAGAGTTGAGAATCCCTAATAATTTCAAACAAAAGCCCCTAGAGTTAAAAACTCTACTAATTGACATGGAGTATGAATTTTTAAACAATGACAGGTTGGTCATAATCAATGCAAATCTTTCTTCCAAATAAAAAGATAAGTTGTTGAAGGTGGTCAACAAATGGTCAACAATCTTTGCTTGGTCATATCTTGAACTGATTGGCATCAATCCAAGGATAAGCTAGCATTGCATTTATACTGACCTGGCCATGAAAATAAGAAGGCAACTGCAAAGGTAGTTGAACCCCAAGTTGAAGTAGATCATCAAAGAGAAAATATAGCAACTCCTCAAGGGAGGGTTCATCTATCCCATCATGGATAGTGAGTGGGTTAGGTGACTCATAATTGTGCCAAAGAAAGGTGGCAAGTGGTGGGTCTGCATCAACTTTAGACTTTTGAATATGGAGACATTTAAAGATCATTTCCCATTACCTTTTGTGGACCAATTGTTGGACACTATATCTAGGCATTGTTATTATAGCTTCTTGGATGATTATAGTGGTTATAACCAAATCTAGATTGCACTAGAAGATTAGGCCAAAACAACATTCACAAGTTCCTTGGGGACTTTTGCATATTGCAAGATGTCATTCAGTCTATACAATGCCCTTGCAACATTCCAATGCTTGGTCCTTAGTATTTTTCAACAGCAAATTGGTAGTGGGGTAGAGGTTTTTATGGATGACTTCTCTACTTATGGGGCTACATTTGAGCAATCCCTGGATTGCCTTGAGCAAGTACTGAAAAGATGTGTCACAAAAAATCTTAGGCTCAATTGGTAGAAAATCCATTTAATGATCCAAGAAGGCATAGTACTGGGACATAAAATTACTTAGGCAGGTATTGAGGTAGATTTAGAAAAGATAAAGGTTATCCAAGGAATCACACATCAAATAGAGATAGTCAAAGATGTCTGATCATTCCTTGGACACACTAGCTACTATCGATGGTTCATAGAGAATTTCTCTAAGATCACAAAGCTGTTGGTCAAGCTTACAAAGAAAGATGTTTCATTCATTTGGACCAAGAAGTTTGAACATGCATTCTAATAGCTAAAGGAAAAACTCATAAAAACTCAAATTCCATAGGCACCAAACTGGTCCAAACCATTTCACATAATGATCGACATATCTAATTATGCCTTGGAAGTCGTTCTTACATAGTTGGATGATAAGAAATGTCCATATTACATCCACTACGAGAGTCAAAGCATTGTGGGTGCACAGTTGAATTACACCACAACTGAGAAAGAACTAATGGCATTGGTATATGCTCTCAAAAAGTTCAAGCATTATGTGCTTGGCTATAAGGTATTTGTGCACATAGATCACAGTGCCATCTACTTCCTAATGAACAAGCCAATGATAAGCCCCTGTATCATATGATGGCTGGTGATCTTGTAGGAATTCAATCTTAGAATGGTAAATCAGAAAGGAATTGAGAATGTGGTCGCTAACCATCTCTCTCGGTTAAGATGGGATAACAAAGAAGAGGAGAGCACACTCTCTAATCAATTTTCAGATAAACTCCTCTTTATAGGAGAAATAAATGACCAAGTGCCCACGGAAAAAAAATGGTATGATGACATCCTCACTTACCTTCTCACTTAGGAGATGCCACAAGATTTGGACTTTAGGAAGAAATAATACTTTCTTCATTGGGCAAAGTTCTTCATGGAAATCAACAAATATTTTTACGAGGTATGCACTAATGGCTTGGTTTGTTGGTGTGTCCCTGATGTAGATCAATTGTGCATTCTCCACGATACTCATGAAGGCCCTTGTGGAGGCCACTATGCGGGGAGACGCACAACCATAAAAATCCTAATGGCAGGATACTATTGGCCAACAATCTTCAGGGATGCCCACTAGTTTGTCTAATCTTGTGAGCGTTGTCAATGAGATGGTGGGATGACCGCTTGAATGGAGGGTCCTCAATAGTGGATTCAACCAATGGAGCCCTTTAACATATGGAGCATTGACTTCATGGGTTCAATCACTTCCATGTCTAATGGAAAGGTATACATCATCGTAGCAATTAACTACTGCACCAAATGGGCAAAAGCAACAGCTATCACCAATTTTACATCATCCACTATTGCTCAATTTTTACAAAAAAATGTTGTAAACAGGTTTGGGGTGCCACATGCACTGATTTTTTACAATGGAACTCATTTTATAGGTGACACTTTTCAAAAATTCATGCAACGCTTGCAAGTTGAACATAAATTAACAACACCCTATCACCCCAAGCTAATGATCAAGTAGAAGTTACCAATAGGGAAATCACAAAGATCTTAATGAGAACTATAAACAGATATAGGAAAGATTAGAGCAAAAAACTCAATGGTGCCCTCTAAGCCTACTACTCCATGTGAAAACTACCCATTGGCTACTCTCCCTATGAGTTGGTGTATGGAAAACTTCCAACACTTCCCATGAGAATTGTTATGCTCGATGTCTTAGTTTGATATGTGGGAGTTCTTGGATAGATTCTTTTTGATTGGTCATTAGCTTTTCATGACCATTAATTAACTTTGGGGCCCACAGACTCCTCAATTAAGGTTATGCAAGGGAAAAAAGGGCATGTGCCTACTATGGGGAGGATCCACTTGCATGTATCTTGGTTTGGATAGTTAAGTCCCTTACCTTAGACATTGCTATAATCCTATCTTTTACATGCTCCATTGTGTATCTCACTTTGTGCTCCTTAAACTCTCATAAACTTCATTCTTTGACCATTTTCTTAATTTTCTAAATTTTTTGAGCTCCAACACCCTCTTTTACTATTTTCATCATGTTCATGGCTTTTTGGGTTTCCATTTGATTTCAATTTCACTCAAAAACTCCTTGTATTTTAAAAGTTTGACCAAAGTTAACAACCATTAATAGCCACATTGACGTAGCCAACCCTGTTGACTAGGCCCTGTTGATGCAAGCCAAAAACTCTACATATATTGTCAAAGACTTTACAATTTTTTGTCATTTTCTTCATAATGAGAGGGGAGTTTTTGCCATTTTTCAGAGCCTAAAACATTATAGAGCCCATAACTTTTCAACTATTTGTCCAAATCACTCTGTTCTTCAATCCTACAACTACTGAAGGTAAGCTCTTAATCATGGGGGTCGTAAATCTTAAGGTTCTTGATGAAAAATTTTGAAGCTTTTTCTAACTTCCCCAAAGGGTTAATGAATACAATGATATGAAACCGTCAATTTTCAAGATTTAACCCTTTCAACACCTTTCGGTATGACTTATTAACATTAAAACATAAATAAACTAATAATTAAAATTAATTGAATCAGCCATAATTACAACTTAGCCAAGTGTAACTATCCCAAGGAGATAAGGTATCCCAATTGTTTCATATTACACAATAATTGCTAACCTGTGGTCATGTTGTGATTACAAATGGTGCCAAGACCAAAATGACCACAAGAAGGAGGATCCTCTCAACCAAGGGAGAAACGATCTAGAACTAAGAGGGGCCAACAAGAACAAGCCTAGGAACATGTAGAAGATACTCATGCAATGGGACCTTTTCAGGAGGGGCCTAAAGTCGAATATGTTAGACAGATTCCGAAAGAAGAGGTTACAATAGAATGATCACAACGAGGAAAGGCACCAAGGCCTGTACTAAGACTTGAAGTCACATTAACACAAGCCTTCCTTGACACAGTCAAGCCCCATGATGTCCAATGCTTAGTTCTCCAAGAACTGAACTTTGGGCCATTTTTTGAGCATGTTTCAGTAGAAGTGAAGACACAATTGCAAACCTCTCCCATGTAGCCAATCCTCACTTCTAGTAGGGAGTGGTACATGGGAGAGACATACCTCTTTTGGAATAATAGAAGGACATGATCCACAGTGAAGATTAAGGATATTCAAGTATCCTACTCAATTAAAGCCATCACATAGGCTCTTGGGTTGCCTAATTTTGGGACATAATTGGTAGAGCTACCTACATAGATTGACCTAGAGGTTAAAAAGGAGTGAACCTAGCAGTGTTATGGGGTTGACCGTAAGGAGTTTGGTGTGCTCACACCGATTAAGCATGTATACTTCAAGATAGTGGCTTATCATCTCAATTTAATAGTGAGGCCCACTAAGGTAACTGCCTTCTTGACCCAAGCATGCGCCACTCTAAGTAGAAGATTTCTAATGAATCTTCCACAATTGATCTATCTAGAAATCAAGAAACATTTCAAAGAAAATGAATGTGGAAGGAAAACCCTGCCTTTCCCATGCCTCATCCAAAAATTTTACAAAAGGATAGGGATAATCCGCTACGCCAATGACACGATCTAATATACTCTTGTAGCCTCCTGGTCTAAGATGATGAAGGATAAAATGCTTGCTATGTTCAAGGAAGAGGAGCAGCAACCATCACCTCCACCACCCACTCAAGAAATGATGGCAAAGGCCTACGTAGCCATTAAGCACTTGTGCAAAACTCGAGAATAGCTCTTGCATGAGCAAGAGCAATGAGCAAGAACAAGTGGTGGAGATCCATCTGTATATTGATCAACGATGAGTCACCTTAATGAAGTGGCTCAAACAATTAGTCAGATGAAAGGAGGTGGCCTAATATTTTCAGCCCAATGAATGTAGTTGCCTGCAAGATTTAATCCCAATGCCTAAGAGAGAACGATGTCTCTATCTCAACACATTTATTCCTAGAAATATCTAGGAATGCCACCTCCTTTTTGGTACACTTGGAGGAGGGTGAGGGGGAAACTATAGTTGTGATGCAGCACCAAGGGCAAGAGACAACTATAGAAGTGGTTGCTAATTGAATCACAGAAGTACTTAATGCACCTACAATGTCTATACTAGATGTATTTGCACTTTGAGATGTGTAGATGTCCATAGGAACTGTCAGAGAAAGATTTAATGAAGCCCAGCATGAAGAGTTGCTAGATCAATTGGTGGGGATTAGAAAACTGATTTTAGACATTTTGATTTTCTAAATAACATTACTACAACCCAGTTGGAGCTACTTGAAGTAAAAGGAAAATGCATCATCTTAGAAGGGCAACTCAAAACAGCTCAAGCACAAAACCAACGCTTGGCCACAGAGGTTGTTGAACTGCATGACCATTTTATTGATCTTGCACTTCTTAGCCCTACAATAACTAGAGATAAAGCTTTTCAATAGCTTCAAGAATGATTAAAATAGGCTAAGGAGGGAATGGTAATGACCATCTTTAACTAGTTCATAGCAGAAGAAATAACCTACTTAGTTCAAAAGGACTTAGTTCAGATGCATTATGAAAATGAAACACTAATCGAAGAAAATTATCGCGTATGAAATGTTGATGCATAGAAAAAATAAATGCAGGAATTCATTCATCAATAGCAGGAGTAGCTTGCTAGGATGAACATGAAATTGGCTGTAAAGAATCACAATCTTTCTATGGAGGAAATTTGTGCCTTACACCAAAAATCTACCATTGAAATCATTGTCTGGAAAAATGAGGCTCTCAAGTTTAAGAGAGTAAAGAATCACTACCATGACCAGGTTGGCTTGCAAAAAGAAGTGAATGAGAAACATATCCAAGTGGCTAAGGCAAAAGTAAATGAGGCTCTCCAACAACTCTAGCAAGGAAGAGAAGTATGGCAGCTCATCATTGATGGGATAGATGCCTATAACAAAGTGGAGATCCACCTGAAGAAGTTGCAAATTGAAGAAATGACAAAGTATATGGAATTGGCCAATCTCCAATATGCAAATTTGGTGATGCTAATTGTTGGATGGCTATAGTCAGAACTTGAAAAACAGACAGCCAGCTCATACTTACTATAGGAGGTCAAGTTCAAGCACCACAAGGACACCAAGCAAAAGTTTGAGATGACAAACACTGAACTCAAAGTTCTTAGGACACGATTTATTAATTAATGATCAACTTTTGAGAACTTGAAGAGGAGAATGAGTGACTACTAGGAGTTGTAGAATACAATTAGGGCATTCAATATCGAACATAAATAATTTACTACTTGGTTCATCAATTCCAAGGAGCTATTCCCAGCAATTCCCTATCCTTAGGATGTGCCCATTTTGGCCCACATTGGCAAAGCTGCATGGACTATGCACAATCCCAAGAGTAAGGAGGAGAAAATGAAAGCATTGTTGGATGCTATTTGCCTTCCTCTAGAAGTTGCAGCAGCAGTTGGATAGCCACAATGGCCTTGACTACCACATGTGCCTGAAGCTAGAGAAGGTTTGTTAGAGCCTTAGGAGTCTCCACTGCCTAGGACCGTGTGATCTTTTCAAATAGTCTTCCCACCATCAAAGGACACATTTTCTAATTTTTTTGTTTAGTGTTCCATTTTGTGTCGTGAACATCATAATTTATAATTTTTTTAATCTCTACACTTGGGCACTTAGTTTTGTCATGTAGTCTTGTTGAGTCTTGTGCGAGTGAATAATCCCATACCTTCCCAATTTTGTAAAGAACTCAAGGACAAGTTTTCATTCAGTCATGGGGATATGATGAGTCACGGATTGGCCTCATCGACTAGGCCCCATTGATGCATCATTTTATGCATTGATGTGGCCCTGTCAATGCAAGGTCTATTCTTGCTTATAAATACATGCCAAACTGCCATGTTTAGGCATCAGTCTATCATAGTGTAGTGAAGCTCTTGTAGTTTTTACATTTGAAAGTTAGAATATTTCCCCAAGTGCCTGCAACAAGAGTCATTGAGTGTACAGATCTTTATTTGAGCATTATTGTACTTGAGCACGATAGTGCATGTGACAATAAAGACAAACTTCTTGATAAACCTTGTAGTATTTTAGATAGTTTAAATGTTTCATTCATGCATTTAATATTTTTAGCTATTTATTCAATGTTTTTTAGTAATTAAGCTAATTAAGTAATTAAGAGAGATAAGCTAAATAGCAATTAAGTAAACACATAAGTACGACTGCTTTGAGCATGCGTATGATGTTTGGTAATCCTAGCAACACTTAACACTTAGTAACCCAACAACATTGTATGTGTTCAGGATGTGTATGGCAAGTCGGATCAGATACTTATGTTATTGATGAGTCATGAATTTGCTGGCTGTGATATTGCTACCATGATATCACAGCCGCGATATCGCGTACGTGATATCGCAGCCATGATATTGCATTAGCCACGATATCGCATCAGCCGTGATATCACATATGCGATATTGCGGCCCGTCGCAATGTCTATAAATAAGAGGCGGCATTCCTAGTTGTAGGAATCTAGTTTACTCCCTTAGCGATACTCTGGCAGTTTTATCCCTCCAGAGATAGGATTATTTTCCAGTGTATGCCCATAGTGTGGTGATTGTAATTGTACAGTATCCTTTATTCGAGTGTGACATACTTGGCCATGCACATGACCAGAAATAAAGATCGAGATTGCTTCATCATTGTAGCATTCACTTAGTTTAATTATTTAATTAATTGTTATTTACTACTTTCCTAGTTAATCTCTCTCACCCTTAAACTCATGTTAAAATGTGGAATGAGTACGACTTGATTACGAGCATTTAAGTGTGACTACTTGGTAATCCTGTAGTGTACCTAGGATTTGCGCTTGGTAATCCCAGTGGTAGTTGTGCACGAAGTCCAAGATGTGTACGGATAATCAAGGAATGGATGCTCATCGCACTTAGGCTAGATTAGATTCTCTTACCCTTTCTCTCTTATCTTAGATAATATTACTTTCCATTGCCTTCAAGAGTAGCATTAGATTAGAACCACATTATACACCTCACTCTGGACTAAACCATATGTGACAAAGCTAATACTAGTCAAGGTGGAAAGATAGCGAATTGTGACCTAAGGCTAACTGTCTAGATGCCACAACTAGTCCATTTGTGGAATTCAACCAAATCACGCATGTAACGCTCGTATTTGTATGGTTGAGTGTAGGGGTATGGTTGAGTGTAGGGGCACCGTTGCCGGGGATGTTGCTAGTTATCTAGATTAGTTATATCATACAAGGTCGCTGTAAAGGAATTAATGATATATCTTTTAGAAACAATATAATTATTAAAAGTCACACGTAATTTCACACACAACTTCACAACCATGGCTCTCCTACAAGACTATAACAATGCCACACTTAGTGAGGAAGTTCATTGGAGAACCAACAAACTATATGACAATGAAGATTGGAGTACACAACCTAAAGTGGGGGTTTCTTATAAACATGAACAAAAACAAAGTCATCCCAACACATGAAAGCATAATCTACATGATGACGATGAACCCCCATTGGCCACTACAAGCCTAACACAAATACAAGAGGCTGTTCGAATCTCACGTAGGCATCATAAAGAGAGTCGTCTACCCAGGTTTGATTTAAACAACTTTTCTAAATTTTTAGGAGGCTATGACTTAGATCCACATCAACATTTACAAGCCTTCTATGATGCTTGCACATGGAACAACATTGATAACAATTGGCAAAAACTTAAGCTCTTTCCTTTGACACTCGTTGACCAAGCAAAAGTATGGTATAGATCGTTAAAACCAAATTCGATACAATGTTGGTCAACAATGGTAGAAGTCTTTAACGAAAAATATCAAACCTATGCAAGAGTATCAGCCATGAGGAAAAAAATCCAAGGATGGAAACAAGCAAAACAGGAACCCTTGGACATGGCCTTAGAAAGATATTATGCACTGTTAAACAACTGTCTGGGCCATGGCTTTTTCGAGGAAAGGCTAATGCACCATATCATTGATGGGCTTCGTGATGCAACAAGAGAGACCTTAGGAATGTATGCCCAAGGTCAACTATATGAACTATGAACCCATCAAGTCCAAGAGCTTGTTAAGAGGGTAGCAAAAGAAGAAGGAGAATTGGCTAGATGGGAGAGTGTTGAAAAACATCAATGGACCAAAATCTCAACTTAACAAAGGTCCATGATCATAAAAAGGAGAAATCAACCTATCACAAGGAGAAAGAATCATCTTTGCCAATACAACAATCATTAGAAGAAGTTGAGGCAAAGATCAATAAGATGTTGGAATGGGCGTATCAAAAGTGTGGAGAATTTATCAACATTATTGGAGATAGAGTTTTGACAACCCAAGAAGCAGGACAAAATAGTAGACAATCGGAAAGAAGGGATAAAGAAAATAAGAGCTCAATTGCCAATCATACGTATGAATGCAACATATGCCTATACGATCATCCCAAGGGCCAATGCCCAATATTGTTACATTTACATGAGCATTGGGGAAACATGTTACATCTCGAGTTCGTACAGAGATACTATGTTCGATCACAGTGGCAACAATCCCAATTGTGGGGGAGACCACCACTAGACTGGAGACACCCTTCATATCGTTTGAATCCAAACTCTTATCTTGTTCAACATCCTATTTCTCCAACTAGGCCAATGCACTTTGTCTCACCATAGTACCATTCTCCTCAATACTATCAGTCCATGCCTTCAACACAACCACCACCTTATGCACCTTATACTCCTCTTAACTTTCAATATTCTCATTTTTTCCCTCTTTCTACATCGCCACCAGCTTTTCCTAAGGTGCCTGCACCACAGTAACAACCCATGAACATTACTTATGCTACTACTTCCAACAGCAATGAGAAACCTAAGCAACATCAAAAGTGCCCCTTCTTTAAACATGGCCATAAGAAGGGACAACAAAATTCTGAGGCCACTGCATCCTCCAACTCAACACAAGTCCCACACTGTGGTGCATCCTTATCTTCAAACCCAACACCTCATGTAACTTCATCACGGCCACCAACTCACACTCCAACAATAATTCAGCCCAATGAACATAGCCGTGGAGAGCGACAATCCAATCCTTGCATACCATCTAACGGTCTCAAACATCATAGTGGGTCAACTTGTTATCCGAGAACTACATTGTATAAATTGCCCCACTATGCTCATTATAATCAGGTATGTGAACCCCAATGGGGTAAGTATGACCGGGCCCCAATACTTCCAACATGCAAGGACCCTCATCTTTCATTTATTAATCCTTGCCATCCTCAACCGTTTAGTCATTGGGGATACCCCCCATTCTAATAACAAGCAGGATTAATAAATGTTTTTTAGTTTCTTTAATTTTACAACTTTTTGTTTTTCAATTTTTCAGTTTTCAACTTTTTGTTTTATCTTTTTGTGTTTTTGTCTTTTTTACGTTTTTGTAAGTAATCTCGTCTATGAATAAAACACTCATGTGGACCGTTGGTTGAGGTGTGTTCTATGTTATTAAGTCTCAAACGATCAATTATTTTGACAGTGAGCCCATTACACCCACTCATCCACTCTACAAATAAGAGATTCTATTCAAGGGTACAGTGATATTCTTGATATTTTTAAAACTTAAAATTACTTTCGTGTTCATTGTACCTAGAATGAAGAAGGATGGACCAAGAGGGAATGATTAGGGTGTGACATCAAGGGGACTTGTGGATTCTCTTTGGTGACATCTGTGGGAGTTATCATGCAACCTGGTTGTACTAAGATCCTTGTAGATCTAATGAAAAATGGAAGTAAGAGTAATCAAAAGGGCACTCAAAAATCCAATGTTGTTCTAGGGGGTCCCACTGGAAAGACATGCACCCATTCCTGAAGGTTGGCGGCTTTTCTAGATTCAGTATTCAAAAAGAAAAAGAAAAGAAGAAAAAAAAGAAAAGAAAAGGAAGTGCCACAAAACAAAAATCACTCCTCCCTTGAACAAAACGCCAAGTGATCGTACGCCTTGTTGTTATGGTACTCTCATAGTTGCTCATCATGGGATGAAACAATGCGATGTCACTGATTAGAGGAATGGACTTGGTCCTGATCTTGGAACGACAGGCTAATGACGCCTTAATCATGCTTTACACGTAGGATTCACTGTGCCCTAGGTCAATTACCTCATGTCCCAATCTCTACGGTCCCTTCTATACTTCGTCCCATCTCACTGTTCGTGTAATTGTAGCTCGTGTCATGTGTAACATAGAATTCTTACCTTGTTCTGGTGATATTTACATGTGTGTGTTTTGTGGAATCAATGCGGATTACATTTAACCCTTCTAGTGCCCACAAACACTTTTAAGTGTGGTTACACAAGGGCATTATAGGTTGGAACCTACTTTGGGGAGGATCCACTTGTGTAATCTTTTGTAATCTTCACTTATGACACAGCTCACACACACAATTTATTACCCTCAACATATTATTCATGATATTGTTTCCCTTATTAACTATCCCTCCGATTCAACGTTCCTATGAATCATGACATAGCCTTTTTCTCTACCATCCGAGGTCCTTATTGATAAATTCCACACCCTCATAATTTTCATGCCTTCGGAACTAGTTGAATTACCCTAGAAACCTTTAACAATCATCCAGATGTCCTTAGTTTACATCATTTAATTTCAAAAGAAATATTAAAAATTCGGTACATTCTCTAAGTGCCCTAACTTCGACGAAAGTATATATATGTGACCCCCCTGTGCTAATCAACATCATTTGCAACTGTTCACGTAGGGGAAGTTTTTCAAATTCCTCTCTACGACTCGCAATTATGCGCCCCTTGCTTTCATATCCATAACTCGCTCGCTAGTACTCCGATTTCATTCCATTTGAACCTACTTGAACCCGAAGTGTTCAGCTTAGTCGTGGGGGAGGGGCACACGTCGAATTGCACATAAATTTTTTGAAATTCATCATCGCCTGAAGGACATCTTTAAGGGTAATTAGTTGCAAAATTAAGAATAAAATGTGTCAAAAACAATTTCATCCCCTTAGCTATACCAGAAAATTAAATTTGGAAACCACCTAAGCAAAGAGGACTCAACATTATAATCTTTCGAGGACATGTTCTTCCAATAATTAACATCACATGGAAATAAAGTAAATCTATTAAGGTAAGCAGTAAGGTATAACCTAACTTTGGTAACAACCTTACTAACGATTAGTCCCGTGTGATTGCAGATGGTCCCGAAATGCGGACAACAGGAAGGTCCTGCTCAAGGTGTGATCAAACAACCTAAGAGAGGTGAAGGAAAAGTTCCTGCCGAACAACATGCAGAGCAGGAGGAACAATCATTTAGTATCCATCAAGAAGACCCTGTTACTGTACAATCAAGGTAGGCAGAAGGAGGAGCTGCTGCAACATCTGAATAGGGACGATACCACATGTTGCCCCAGGATTGTGTTAAGACCATCCATGAAAGTTCCATATTCACTGTAGTGATCATGGAATTAAACTTTGGACCTTTCGCAGAATTTGCTCTAAAGGCCATTAGGGATCATCTTAAAGGGTCCCCATTATGGCCTATCCTCTCTGAAAGTGGTGCCTGGTACTTAGGGGAAACGTACCAATTTTGGCATAATAAAGAAGAAGGCACCACGGTTAACAATTGTGGTGTGACTATTGATTTCTTTGTTCACGCCATTTCAGAAGTATTAAACCTTCTGAATACAGGCCAAAGGTTGCTCAGAACCAATTGGACACTTTCAGAACTGAGCAACTTAATCAACTGTTGATAGAGAATAAAAGGATGGCGGAAGAAAAAGAAAAGGCTGACTAGGATGCCTCTATGGCAGAAGCACAAACTTACACATGTACCAAGGCACTCAAGGCCTTACAAGAGGAGAAACTCCAGGCCATACTTCAACGCCATCAAATCCTAAGACCTAGAGCGCAAGAAATGGGAAAGACACCTATGGAGGAGCCACCGCCACTAGGAACTACATGAGTTCCACCAATTTTGTAATCATAGGATTTTCTTTTGTGTTGTGTCTCAATTTTGTTCTGACTTCACACTACGGCATGAATCCATTCTAGTTAGTCAATAATCCCATACCTATCCATTGTGTAATCAATGGAGCTTATTCTCTCTGTAACTTAAGGACGAGTTTTCATTCAGTCGTGGGGGTATGATGAGTCATGAATTTGCTGGTTGTGATATCATAACTATGATATCACAGTGGCTGTGATATCGCTACCGTGATATCACAGCTGTGATATCGCATGGGCTGCGATATTGCGTACGCAATATCGTAGCCGTGATATTGCATCAGCTGCGATATTACGACCCACCGCAATGTTTATAAATAAGAGGTGGCTTTCCCAATTTTAGGAATCTAGTTTAGTCCCTTAACGAAACTCTGGCAGTTTTATCTCTCCAGAGATAGAATTATTTTCTAGTGTATGCCCGCAGTGTGGTGATTGTAATTGTATGGCATCCTTTATTCGAGTGTGACGTACTTGGACATGCACATGACCGGAA